>SJYQ01096204.1:63408-107422 GCA_006410935.1 Redunca redunca
CATCCAGTGTCATTTCAATATAGTACTTTACTCTTAGCTTGATAGTTAACAATGAAGTTATACTTTTTACCACCAAAGAGATAATTATTGCTATTAGATTAAATTTAGAATCCAAAATTTTTGAAATAAAATATAATACTCAAGCTATTGCTACTTTTCAATATAATTTCCTGAAAAAGTGTCATACAAAATAAACATGAAGGTACTGATGCTTTTAATAGAGTCATATATTTTCACCAAAACTTTTAAAACTTGTGAAGATATTATTCTTGAGATATATTTTTCAGTCACTTTAAAAAATCTGAAATTTTTGGAGTTGTTTTGACTTGGGGATACTGAAAGTATATAACTGCAAATACTGCTAGATTTAGTGACCAACAATTATAGAACTACATACTATGCACATGGCCCTCTGGTACCTTGATTTTCTTTTGGGGTTAGATGTGCAACCCTAGTCTGGCAATCAACTTTAACCATGAACGTATTTATAAAGGTGTCATCCTTTCACTTTTTTTTCCCTGAGACTATTTGGAAAGATAATTTCTATTTTGGGATTATGAGAGAGTCTAGTTAGTATATAGCAGCCTTTTTCTCTGAGTAGATATTATAGAAAAGCTTTGGAAACAAAAACTAGAGAAGGAATCTCCTAAGAAATAACAATTAAGCAACAATGACAACAAAATAAGTGGAATATTTAAAAATAAATTACAATGAGAAAGCTTACTATTTGGCATGAGTTCAGTTCAGTTCAGTCGATCAGTCATGTCCACCCCTTTGTGACCCCATGAACTGCAGCATGTTAGGACTCCCTGTCCATCACCAACTCGCAGAGTCCACCAAAACCCATGTCCATTGAGTCGGTGATGCCATCCAACCATCCCATTCTGTGTTGTCCCCTTCTCCTTCTGCCCTCAATCTTTCCCAGCATCAGGGTCTTTTCCAATGAGTCAACTCTTCGCATAAGGCGGCCAAAGTACTGGAGTTTCTGCTTCAGCATCAGTCCTTCCAATGAACACCCAGGACTAATCTCCTTTGGGATGAACTGGTTGGATATTCCTGCAGTCCAAGGGACTCTCAAGAGTCTTCTCCAACACCACAGTTCAAAAGCACCAATTCTTCGGCGATCAGTTTTCTTTGCAGTCCAACTCTCACATCCATACATGCCCACTGGAAAAACAATAGCCTTGACTAGAAGGACCTTTGTTGGCAAAGTAATGTCTCTGCTTTTCAATACCCTGTCTAGGTTGGTCATAACTTTCCTCCAAAGGAGCAAGCATCTTTTAATTTCATGGATGCAGTCATCATCTGCAGTGATTTTGGAGCCCAGAAAAACAAAGTCAGCCACTGTTTCCACTGTTTCCCCATCTATTTGCCATGAAGTGATGGGACTGGATGCCATGATCTTAGTTTTCTGAATGTTGAGCTTTAAGCCAACTTTTTCACTCTCCTTTCTCACTTTCTTCAAGAGGCTTTTTAGTTCTTCTTCACTTTCTGCCATAAGAGTGGTGTCATCTCCATATCTGAAGTTATTTATATTTCTCCCAGCTATCTTGATTCCAGCTTGTGCTTCTTCCAGCCCAGTGTTTCTCATGATGTACTCTGCATATAAGCAGGGTGACAATATACAATATTGACATACTCCTTATCCTATTTGGAACCAGTCTGTTGTTCCATGTCCAGTTCTAACTGTTGCTTCCTGACCTGCATACAGATTTCTCAAGAGGAAGGTAGGTGGTCTGGTATTCCCATCTCTTTCAGAATTTTCCACAGTTCATTGTGATCCATACAGTCAAAGGCTTTGGCATAGTTAATAAAGCAGAAATAGATGTTTTTTCTGGAACTCTCTTGCTTTTTCGATGATCCAGCAGATATTGGCAATTTGATCTCTGGTTCTACTTGAAGAAGAAAGATAATCCATTGAGAAATGATCTCCTATGGGTCAAATAGAAAATTAGCTCTGAATTTCAATCAACTTTAAATTCTGTTTTTGTTGCTAATGAGTGAAAAACAAATTGAGGATCCCATGGATTGCTTTGCCTATTCATTTCTTGGAATGTTAAGATACTTCGAGATTATGGTAAATTGAGAAGTTTCATTACTATTGTCCTCAAACTGATAACATACAAACTTTGGTAAGTTGCATGCCACTGATGCAGTAAGAATACAATTAATTTAAAAATTTCCTGGCTGATCACAAAAGAATTCTAAGGTGATCTATCAGTGTTCTCTCTATAGTAAAACTGACCTCTCTGCAGGGAAATTCACTGCCTTCATGAAAAATCCTGTGTCTCACCTTTATTCTTTAAGATTGCACCATGACTGACCAGAATTGCAAGTCACAGATTTCTGGTTTATCCATATGGGCAGTGTGTATTTTTGCATGTAAATATACTTCATTCTTTTACCTAAAAATAGTACAGTAAAGCAAACCATGAGAAACAACCTCCCTTCTACCATTTTTCTCTTAATTAATGCAACAACAAAAAGCAAGATAATGTTGGTAATTAACACCATTAGGGGGGTGGTAGTTTTTCTAGCAATTAAAAATACTTCAAGAATTTCTGTATGAGGACTTTTTGTGGACACTGAAAATGATCTTTTATTTAGAGATCATCTTTCATTACACTGAAAATGAATATATTTCCAGCAGTGCAGAGAAGAAAACTCAGCCTTGACATTTATAATCCTTGTCTGTATTACTATTCTGTGGAGGGGTAAAAAGAGCAGCTGTATTGCACTGGGGAGAGAATTATCATATTTTGTTCTATATTCAAATAGACTTGCTATATTTAATACAAAGGCTCAAATTTATCCTGAAATGAAATTTAGGTTCCCTGCTAATTTTTCATGATGTATTTTTCAATAATCCACTTTATGATATGCAAAAATTAAGTATCATTTTCAAATAGAGCTTTCTCTAGGGGAGAGCTGAAACTATGACCCCTGAAGAATAAATCCCCTCCACTTAATGGTCATTAGATGTCACTTGTCTCCCAAATGAGGCAGCTGTAAAAAGGTTTCTGTTTTCCTTGGCAACAAACTCAAATTGTATCCAACAAGGAATTAAAAAGCATTTAAATGGGAACTACAGATGTGTGAGCCATTTGGAAAAATAACTTACACTGACTTAAGTGAAACTTATGGAAATTTTTTGAACTAACTTGGAACCATTTTAAAAGTTTAGATCATGGCTGAAATATCCTACCACACTATTTTATATCACCCTCAGTGGCTGCCTTTTGATTTCCATAAGTACATTTAGTCTCTGTGAATGTACCAGAAACTCATTCTTAGGGATGAAAGACTACTCAAAGTGCAAACAATAACATAAAGAAAAGAAATATTTTATCCTGTTCAGGTTTTAGATATGCATATAATTTGTATCCATCTATAAATATACACAGACATATTTAAGTATATATATATTCTTTGGTGAAGAATTGGTACTTTTGAACTGTGGTGTTGAAGACTCTTGCAAGTCCCTTGGACTTCAAGAAGATCAAACCAGTCCATCCTAAAGGAGATAGGAACCTGAAAAGTGACAGAATGATCTCAGTTTATTTCCAAGGCAAACCATGTAACATTATAGCAATCCAAGTCTATGCCCCAAGGACTGATGCCAAAAAAGCTAAAGTTGATCGGTTCTGTGAAGGACTACAATACATTCTAGAGCTAACAATAACAACAATTAAAAAGAAAAAGCTATCCTTGTCATCATAGGGGATTGGAATGCAAAAGTAGGAAGTGACGTGATACCCAGAATAACAGCCAAGTTTGGCCTTGGAGTATAAAATGAAGTAGGGCAAAAGCTAGAAGAGTTTTGTCAAGAGAACTGCTGGTTATAGCAAACAACCTTTTCCAGCAACCCAAAAGATGACTCTACACATGGACATCACCAGATGGCCAATATAGAAATCAGATTGATTATATTCTTTGCAGTCAGAAGTGGAGAAATCCTATAAACTCAACAAAAACAAGACCTGGTGTTGACTGTGGCTCAAATCATGAGCTCCTTATTGTGAAATTCAGGATTAAATTGAACAAAGTAGGGAAAACCACTAGGACATACAAGTATGACCTAAATCAAATCCCTTATGATTATACAGTGGAGGTGACAAATAGATTCAAGAGATTAGATCTGGTAGACTGCCTGAAAGACTATCGACAGAAATTAATAACATTCTACAGGAGACAGTGACCAAAACCATCTCAAAGAAAAAGAAATGCAAGAAGGCAAAATGGTTGCCTGAAGAATCTTTACAAATAACTGAGGAAAGAAGAGAAGCCAAAGGTGAGGGAGAAAGGGAAAGATACCCAAGTGAATGTAGAATATCTGAGAATAGCAAGGAGAGATAAGAAGACCTTCTTAAATGAACAATGCAATAGCAGAAAACAATAAAATAGGAAAGACTATAGGTCTCTTCAAGAAAATTGGAACTATCAAGGGAACATTTCATGCAAGGGTGGGCAAAATAAAGGGCAGAACCTGTAAGGACTTAACAGAAGCAGAAGAAATTAAGAGATGGCAAGAACACACTGAAGAACTATACAAAAAAGGTGACCCACATAACATGATGGTATGGTAACTCACCTAGGGCCAGACATCCTGGAATGTGAAGTCAAGTGGGACTTAGGAAGATTTGTGAAAAGTGAAATTGTTAGTCACTCAGTTGTGTCTCCCTCTTTGCAAACCCATGAACTGTAACCCATCAGCCTCCTCTGGCTATGGAATTCTCCAGCCAAGAATACTGGAGTGTGTAGCCATTCCCTTCTCCAAAGGATCTTCCCAACCAAGGGATCAAACCTGGGTCTCCTGCATTGCAGTCTGATTCTGTACCATCTGAGACACTGGGGAAGACCTTAGGTAGCAATACTAAGAACAAAGCTAGTTTAGGTTACAGAATTTCAACTGAGCTATTTAAAATCCTAAACAATGATGCTGTGGAAGTGCTGCCCTCAATATGACAGAAAGTTGGAAAAACTTAGTAATGGACACAGGGCTGGAAAAGATCAGTGTTCATTTCCATCCCAAAGAAGGGGAATGCCAAAGAATTTTCCAACTACCATACAACTGCACTTATTTCACAGGCTAGCAAGGTTATGCTGAAAATTCTTCAAGTTAGGCTTTAGCAGTATGTTAACCAAGAACTTCAAAATGTACATGCTAGTCTTGGAAGAGTCAGATTAATCAAAGATTAAATTGCCAACATCAGTTGGATCATAGAGAAGGCAAGGGAATTTCAGGAAAAATCTACTTGTACTACATTGACTATGCTATAACCTTTGACTGTGTGTCATGACAAACTGTGGGAAATTCCTAGAGATGGGAGTATCAGACCACTTTTCTTATTTTCTGAGAACCCTGCATGTAGATCAAGAAGCAGCAGATAGAACTGAACATGAAATAGCTGACTGGTTAAAAATTGGGAAAGGTGTACAAAAAGGCTGTATTCTGTCACCCTGCTTATTTTACCGCATAACTATTCTGCATAATTATTAATAATTTACTGCATAATTATTTCTGCATAATTTATATGCAGATTGCCTCATGCAAAATGTCAGGATGGATGAATCACAAGCTGGAATCAAGATTACTGGGAGAAATATTAACAATCTCAAATATCCAGATGAAACTACACTAATGGTAGAAACTGAAGAGGAAGTAGAAACTATGTCTCTTGATGAGGGTGAAGTAGGAGGAAGAAATAAGAGAAAAAGCTGGCTTGAAACTCAACATTGAAAAACTAAGATCATGGCATCTGGTCCCATCACTTCACAGCAAATAGAAGAGTTTTAGTGGAAACAGTGACAGTTTTGATTTTCTTGGGTTCCAAAGTTACTGCAGATGGTGACTTCAGCCATAAGATTAAAATACACTTGCTTTTTGGAAGGAAAGCTATGACAAACCTAGACAGTGTATTAAAAAGCAGAGACATCAGTTTACCAACAAAAGTCCATCTAGTCAAAGCTATGTTTTTTTCAGTCAGTATTCATGTACAGATGTGAGATTTGGACCACAAAGAAAGCTGAGTGCTGAAGAGTTGATGCTTTCAACGTGTGGTGCTGGAGATAACTCTTGAGAGTTCCTTGAACAGCAAGCAAATCAAACCAGTCAGTGATGAAGGAAATCAACCCTGCATATTCATTGGAAGGGCTGATTCTGAAGCTGAAGCTCCAGTACTTTGGCCACCTGATGTGAAGAGCTGACTCACTGGAAAAGATTCTGATGCTGGAAAGATTGAAGGCAGAATGAGGAGGGTGTGGCAGAAGATAAGACAGTTAGATAGCATCACCAACTCAATGGACATGAATTTGAGCAAACTCCTGGAGATCATAAACAGTGGAGCCGGGCATGCTGAGGTCCATGGGATCACAAAGGTTTGGACATGATTTAGTAACTGAAAAACAGGAAGTAACAAAAAGCATGGTTACGTTTTGAAATTATGCCAACATTCTTAATTCTTCCTAATGATTCTATCCCTCTTTCTTTTGTATGTCCCAGTTTGAGTCTCAGTTTCTCAGTGGACACAATTGAACTACTGTCCAATTGAATCAGGTGAGTTGTGGTCATGTAACCTAAAACCTGACCAGTTTAAGAACCAAAGTCTAAGAAAGTCTGAGGTCACATGCTTTCACCATTTGTATTTTGTCATAATCAACATGCTATGAAAATTGTTCAAATAGACATATGTTGGCATTAGTGAATGAAGTTGCTCAGTTGTGTCTGACTCTGAAACCCAGTGGACTGTAGCCTACCAGGCTCCTTCGTCCATGGGATTTTTCAGGCAAGACTACTGGAGTGTGTTGTCCTTTCTTTCTCCAGGAGATTTCCCCAACCCAGGGATTGAACCCAGGTCTCCTGCATTGTAGGTAGACGCTTTACCACCCATCTGAGCCACCAGGGAAGTCATTATGTCAGCAGTAATTTTTATTTTTGTTAAGACCTACCAAAGACATCAGGAAGGAAGCAGAATCAGGTTTAATTTTTTTGTTTGTTTGTTTTATATTTGGCATTAAACACTGGCCAATAAGTGAATAAAATTTATAGTCTCCTTTTTTCTTTCTTTTAGTAATTATTTTTTAATTGAAGGATAAATGCTTTACAGAATTGTGTTAGTTTCTGCCAAACATCAACATGAATCAGGAATTCTTGATGTTCATAATCTTTTTAGAGTTTCTGGGATTATGCTTCCCCTTTTAATTGGCTTTTCTTTGTCTAGGCCAGCTATATAGGACTTGCTTATCTGAAAAGAGAAAAGAAATTATTTCAATAACTTTGAAAAATGATTGCACACAAGTGGAAAACATTTAGCACTTTGTGATATAACTAGGGTCCTTCCTGGTAACTCAGTGGTAAAGAATCTGCCTGTAAATGCAGGAGATGTGGGTTCGATCCCTGAGTCAGGGAAATATCCTGGACAAAGAGATGGCAACCCACACCAGTAGTCTTGCCTAGGAAATCCCATGGACAGAGGAGCCTGGCTGGCAACAGTCTATGGGGTTGCAGAAGAGTTGGAAATAACTTAGAGACTAAATAAGAACAAATAATATCAATATTTTGGGACACTCCTATGGATGAACAGTGGCAAATTTCTAGTTTATTATACCTATTTTTTTAATTGATTTATATGCAGACTTAAATTTGTAAGAAACTGAAAAAGGATTTTTAAATAGACAAGACTAATGCTTGAAAACAAGTCAAATAGCAATAATATAGTGAATTCTTTCATAGTTAAATCTATATTATTTAACAGCAGGAAACCTAAAAAATCACAATTTATTAAGCTGAGAGTGATAAATATCATAGCTTATAATGAAGGTTTTTTTCAGTTAATTTAGGTTTGGATATGTTTTGAAGCTCACTTTTTTTTAAAAAAAACAATCAATTATTCATGTCATTAAATTTAGGGCTTCATGTATTTTAAAATACTATGGTAACTTTAATACCCCAATAGTAATTTTGAGGAAAAGATTATTGGTAAAGTGCTTAGGCAGCAAGGAGATCAAACCAGTCAATCCTAAAGGAAATCAACTCTGAATATTCATTGGAAGGACAGATGCTGAACCTGAAGCTCCAATACTTTGACTGCCTGATACAAAGAGCCAACTCTCTGGAAAATATCTTGAAGCTGGGAAAGATTGAGGGCAAGAGGAGAAGGGGCTGATAGAGGATGAGTTTGTTGGATGACATCACTAACTCAATAGACAAGACTTTGAGCAAGCTCCAGGAGATGGTGAAGGGCAAGGAAGCCTACTGTGCTGCAGTCCATGGGGTCACAAAGAGTTGGACACTGTTTAGCTATTTTTAATGAGAATTAAATATTAACATTAAAAGAAGTAGACAGGACTTTATCTACCACAGTGCCTACTCATTTACTACCTATTACTCATGGCAGCAAAGATGCATAATTCTCTTTTTGTTTTTATGAGGTAAAGAAACAATTCTAACTTTCCTTGGGGAAGTGGAAAGCAGATTTGAAGATTTATAGTGACTATTTCTTAAAGGCCTTCGAGGGTTATGTGCACTTTGCTGCACTCTGCATGATTTGCTAAGTTTTGTTTCACCTACTGGTTTGCTTCCTCATTTCTCAGGAAGAAGAACTCTATGTTGCAGTATTCCATCATCATCATGCTTTGTGTCTTTTCTTTGAGTATTTCTTCTTGAATTTTATGAAGTTGCCTTATTTTTATTTTTAACTCTTAAGCATCTGGAAGATCAATGATTAAATAGTCATATAAAAAGAGAATAAAAAACTCTAAAAGCAGAGATTTGGGGTAGTCAAAAAGTAGAAAAAATGATTACAATTAATTCAATAATGGTACAAATGCTTTGGCCATCTGATGCAAAGAACTGACTTATTGGAAAAGGCCCTGATATTGGGAAAGACTGAATGCAGGAGGCGAAGGGGAGGACAGAGGATGAGATGATTGGATGGCATCACTGACTCAATGGACATGAGTTTGAGCAAGCTTCAGGAGTTGGTGATGGATAGGGAAGCCTGGTGTGCTACAGTCCATGGAGTCACAAAGAGTGGGACACAACTGAGAGACTGAACTGAACTGGACAAACACTTAATTAAGACTTACTATGTACAAGGCACTTAATGGGTGCTCTATTAATGTATTTAATTCTCCAAAAAAAATTGTGAGAAAATTTCCTTTCATTTAATAGACAAGAAAACTGACTTTAAAGGCTAAATAGTTTCCAATAGTCACTTGTAAATACTTTTTATACATATAAGTGGTCAATTATATATTGTCTTTGCCTATATAGCTCTTGAAATATAGGAATTTTCATTTAGTATTTGTAAAATAAATACAATAGTTAACAAATTAATAAACTTTAGTTTAGAAATCAGAAGGTAGAAGCTATTGAACTTTATAAATGGAATGCTGACTTTACTATTAATAACAAAATTAAAAGAGAATTCATGAAATATAGGAGAAGTGACTTTAGAATTCAGCCTTTGATGGTAAAGTGGGTAGTACAGAGCAATGTGGAAAGAAGACATTCAGTTCAGTTCAGTCTCTCAGTCGTGTCCAACTCTTTGTGACCCCATGAATCACAGCACGCCAGGCATCCCTGTCCATCACCATCTCCCGGAGTTCACTCAAACTCATGTCCATCGAGTCCGTGATGCCATCCAGCCATCTCTTCCTCTGTCATCCCCTTTTCCTCCTGCCCCCAATCCCTCCCAGCATCAGAGTCTTTTCCAATGAGTCAACTCCTCGCATGAGGTGGCCAAAGTACTGGATTTTCAGCTTTAGCATCATTCCTTCCAAAGAAATCGCAGGGCTGATCTCCTTCAGAATGGACTGGTTGGATCTCCTTGCAGTCCAAGGGACTCTCAAGAGTCTTCTCCAACACCACAGTTCAAAAGCATCAATTCTTCAGCACTCAGCTTTCCTCACAGTAACTCTCACATCCATATATGACCACTGGAAAAACCATAGCCTTGACTAGATGGATTTTGTTGGCAAAGTAATGTCTCAGCTTTTGAATATACTATCTATGTCGGTCATAACTTTTCTTCCAAGGAGTAAGTGTCTTTAATTTCATGGCTGCAGTCACCATCTGCAGTGATTTTGGAGCCCAAAAAAATAATAAATAAAATAAAAAAAATAATAAGAAGACATTAANAACTTCTAACAGATTGAAGACTTAAATGCAAAAGCTAAAACTATGAAATGAATGGAAGAAAATATGAGATATACCCTAATTGGAAAAATGGGAGAATATCTTCATGATATAAACATATTTCATAATAAAAAATTTTGAAAACAAGCCATGAGATAATATACTGGATTAAATTATATCAAATTTAAGAATTTTGTAATATTTTTTATGATAATGGTCATTATCTACATATCCATCAATAATTTGCTAGCCTCTCCTGTAGCTAGATTTGGGAACTGTGTCTTATTTGGGGCAATGGGCTGTATGCCAAATTAACCTGTGTTACTTCTGTTAAAACACACTTAGAAAAGAGTATGGTTAAACCATAATTTCTATCTCCTTTTCTCTGTTTCAGTGGGGATCATATTTAAAATGGTAGTGCCAACAGATGGAGACCTCTTAGAATCCTAAGTCCCCACTCTGAAAGGACTCTTTGCCTGGCCAGAACTATCACAAACTTTGGATAATATTCTATGTTAAAACACTTAAATTTTGAAATCATTCATTAATAGCCTACTATCCCCTGATGATTATACCCATCAACAAAGGCTCGAAGATGATCTTCTGTCTGAAACCAAAAGAAAAAATAAATGTAATATAAAATGAACTCCTAGAAGTCAACAAGAAAGGTATAAGAAGTATAAAAAACCAATGAGCAAAGGACTGTAATATAAAATTCAAAACACAGAATAATGAAGTTTCTAATAAATATTTGATTCTAATTCACTGGGAAGTTTATCATTGTGAATTTAAAAATGGTAATGCTGAAGACAAATATTGGATAATAGCAAGTGTTAGGCTGAAGAAATATTGAAAGTTTCATATACTTCTATTGAGAGTTTAAATAGTTGCAGTTGTTGTAGAAAGTCATTTTTCAGAACTTAGTAAAATACTATGTGTATAATTTGGGGTCTAGAAATTCCACTCCTGGGCATAGATTCCCACTCAGTCTAGTAACTCCTTCTTGTCTGTTTGTAATAGAAGATTCTCATTCTCTATGGAACAGATTTAAAAATGTAGCAAGTTAAATTATAGAATATTGTTAGTAGGTAGAAACAAAGACTGTGTGTGTGTGTGTATAGCAAAGTCATAAGAACATAATATTGTTTGAGAAATGAAATATTTAGATACAAATATCAACAGCATTTATGTTGATTTTAAAATATATACAATAGCATATTTAAAGACATATATCAAATAATGGGCATATACCTATGGGGGAGGAAGCAACGGGAGTATGGCATAAGGATGAAAGAAAAGATTTTTTCTTTTCATCAGTGTTTTGTAGTTTTCTATATATAGGTCTTTTGTTTCTTTAGGTAAAAATTTTCCTAGGTATTTTATTCTTTTTATCACAATGGTGAATAGGATTGTTTCCTTAAATTCTATTTTCTCATTGTTAGTGTATGCAACGAATTTTTGTGTATTAATTTTATATCCTGCAACTTTATTATATTCATTGATTAACTCCAGTAATTTTCTGGTGGCGTCTTTAGGGTTTTCTACGTAGAGGCTCATGTCATCTGCAAACAGTGAAAATTTTACTTCTTTTCCAATCTGTATTCCTTTTATTCCTTTTTCTTCTCTGATTGCTGTGGCTAAAACTTCCAAAACTATGTTGAATAGTAATGGTGAGAGTGGGCACCCTTGTCTTATTCCTGACTTTAGAGGAAATGCTTTCAATTTTTTTGCCATTGAGGATAACGTTTGCTGTGGGTTTATGGCTTTTATTATGTTGAGGTATGTTCCTTCTATTCCTGCTTTCTGGAGAGTTTTTATCATAGTGGGTGTTGAGTTTTGTCAGATGCTTCCTCTGCATCTATTGAGATAATCATATGTTTTTTATCTTTCAATTAATGTAGTGTATCACATTGATTGATTTGCAAATATTGAAGAATCCTTGCACCCCTGTGATAAAGCCCAGTTAGTCATAATGTATGATCTTCTTAATATGTTGTTGGATTCTGTTTGCTAGAATTTTGTTGAGGATTTTTGCATCTATGTTCATTAGTGATATTGACCTGTAATTTTCTTTTTGTTGTGGCATCTTTGTCTGATTTTGGTATTAGGGTGATGGTGGCCTCATAGAATGAATTTGGGAGTTTACCTTCCTCTGCAATTTTCTGGAAAAGATTGAGTAGGATATGTGTTAGCTTTTCTCTAAATGTTTGGTAGAATTCACCTGTGAAGCCATCTGGTCCTGGGCTTTTGTTTGTTGCAAGATTTTTGATTGGCTTTGATTTCTGTGCTTGTGATGGGTCTGATAAGATTTTGTATTTTTTCTGGGCTCAGTTTTGGAAAGTTATACTTTTTAAATTTAAATTTATTTATTTTAATTGGAGGCTAATTACTTTACAATATTGTATTGGTTTTACCATACATCAACATGAATCTGCCACGGGTATACACATGTTCCCCATCCTGAACCCCCCTCCCACATTCCTCCCCATACCATCCCTCTGGGTCATCCCAGTGCACCAGCACCAAGCATCCTGTGTCCTGTATCGAACCTGGACTGATGATTCATTTCTTATATGATACACACGTTTCAATGCCATTCTCCCAAATCATTCCACCCTCTCCCTCTCGCACAGAGTCCAAAAAACTGTTCTATATATCTGTGTCTCTTTTGCTATCTTGCATACAGGGTTATCACTACCATCTTTCTAAATTCCATATATATGCATTAATATACTGTATTGGTGTTTTTCTTTCTGGCTTACTTCACTCTGTATAATCGGCTCCAGTTTCATCCACCTCATTAGAACTGATTCAAATGTATTCTTTTTAATGGCTGAGTAATACTCTATTGTGTATATGTACCACAGCTTTCTTATCCATTCATCTACCGATGGACATCTAAGTTGCTTCCATGTCCTGGCTATTACAAACAGTGCTGGAATGAACATTGGGGTACATGTGTCTCTTTCAAATCTGGGTTCCTCGGTGTGTATGCCCAGCAGTGGGATTGCTGGGTCATAAGACAGTTCTATTTCCAGTTTTTTAAGGAATCTCCACACTGTTCTCCATAGTGGCTGTACTAGTTTGCATTCCCATCAACAGTGTAAGAGGGTTCCCTTTTCTCCACACCCTCTCCAGAATTTATTGCTTGTAGCCTTTTGGATCACAGCCATTCTGACTGGTGTGAAATGGTACCTCATTGTGGTTTTGATTTGCATTTAAATAGATGGGGAAACAGGGGAAACAGTGTCAGACTTTATTTTGGGTGGGCTCCAAAATCACTGCAGATGGTGACTGCAGCCATGAAATTAAAAGATGCTTACTCCTTGGAAGAAGAGTTATGACCATCCTAGATAGTATATTCAAAAGCAGAGACGTTACTTTGCCAACTAAGGTCCATCTAGTCAAGGCTATGGTTTTTCCAGTGGTCATGTATGGATGTGAGAGTTGGACTGTGAAGAAGTCTGAGAGCTGAAGAATTGATGCTTTTGAACCGTGGTGTTGGAGAAGACTCCTGAGAGTCCCGTGGACTGCAAGGAGATCCAACCAGTCCATTCTGAAGGAGATCAGCCCTGGGATTTCTTTGGAAGGAATGATGCTAAAGCTGAAACTCCAGTACTTTAGCCACCTCATGCGAGGAGTTGACTCATTGGAAAAGACTGATGCTGGGAGGGATTGGGGGCAGGAGGAGAAGGGGACAACCGAGGATGAGATGGCTGGATGGCATCATGGACTTGATGGACGTAAGTCTGAGTGAACTCTGGGAGTTGGTGATGGACAGGGAGGCCTGGTGTGCTGCGATTCGTGGAGTCGAAAAGAGTCAGACACGACTGAGCAACTGAACTGAACTGAGCTGATAATGAGTGATGTTGAACATCTTTTCATGGGCTTGTTAGCCATCTGTATATCTTCTTTGGAGAAATGTCTACTTAGTTCTTTGGCCCATTTTTTATTAGGTTGTTTATTTTTCTGGAATTGAGCTGCAGGAGTTGCTTGTATATTTTTGAGATTAGTTGTTTGTCAGTAGCTTCATTTGCTATTATTTTCTCCCATTCCAAAAGCTGTCTTTTCACCTTGTTTATAGTTTCCTTTCCTGTGCAGAATTTTTGCTTTTATTTCCAGTATTCTGGGAGGTGGGTCATAGAGGATCCTGCTGTGATTTATGTCAGAGAGTGTTTTGCCTATGTTCTCCTCTAAGAGTTTTATAGTTTCTGGTCTTACATTTAGATCTTTAATCCGTTTTGAGTTTATTTTTGTGTACGGTGTTAGAAAGTGTTCTAGTTTCATTCTTTTACAAGTGGTTGACCAGTTTTCCTAGCACCACTTATTAAAGAGATTGTCTTTTCTCCATTGTATATTCTTGCCTCTGTCAAAGATAAGGTGTCCATAGGTGTGTGGACAACTTGGAACAAATGAACAAATTGTTAGAAAACTACAACTTTCCAAAACTGAACCAGGAAGAAATAGAAAATCTTAACAGACCCATCACAAGCACGGAAAGTGAAACTGAAATCAGAAATCTTCCAGCAAACAAAAGCCCAGGTCCAGACGGCTTCACAGCTGAATTCTACCAAAAATTTGCAGAAAATTGCAGAGGAGGGTAAACTTCCAAACTCATTCTATGAGGCCACCATCACCCTAATACCAAAACCTGACAAAGATGCCACAAAAAAAGAAAACTACAGGTCAATATCACTGATGAACATAGATGCAAAAATCCTTAACAAAATTCTAGCAATCAGAAACCAACAACACATTAAAAAGATCATACACCATGACCAAGTGGGTTTTATTCCAGGGATGCAAGGATTCTTCAATATCTGCAAATCAATCAGTGTAATATACCACATTAACAAATTGAAAAATAAAAGCCATAGGATTATCTCAATAGATGCACAGAAACCCTTTGGACAAAATTCAACATCCATTTATGATAAAAACTCTCCAGAAAGCAGGAATAGAAGGAACATACCTCAACATAATAAAAGCTGTATATGACAAACTTACAGCAAACATTATCTTAAATGGTGAAAAATTGAAAGCATTTCCCCTAAAGTCAGGAACAGGACAAGGGTGTCCATTTTCACCACTACTATTCAACATTGTTTTGGAAGTTTTGGCCACAGCAATCAGAGCAGAAAAAGAAATTAAAGGAATCCAAATTGGAAAAGAAGAAGTAAAACTCTCACTGTTTGCAGATGACATGATCCTCTACATAGAAAACCCTAAAGACTCCACCAGAAAATTACTAGAGCTAATCAATGAACATAGTAAAGTTGCAGGATATAAAATCAACACACAGAAATCCTTTGCATTCCTATACACTAATAATGAGAAAACAGAAAGAGAAATTAAGGAAATAATTCCATTCACCATTGCAACGAAAAGAGTAAAATATTTACGAATATGTCTACCTAAATGAAATAAAGACCTATATATAGAAAACTATAAAACACCGGTGAAAGAAATCAAAGAGGACATGAATAGATGGAGAAATATACCATGTTCATGGATCAGAAGAATCAATATAGTGAAAATGAGTATAATACCCAAAGCAATCTATAGATTCAATGCAATCCCTATCAAGCTACCAATGGTATTTTTCACAGAGCTAGAACAAATAATTTCACAATTTGTATGGAAATACAAAAAACAAACAAACAAACAAAAAAACAACAAAAAACCTCGAATAGCCAAAGCAATCTTGAGAAAGAAGAATGGAACTGGAGGAATCAACCTGCCTGACTTCAGGCTCTACTACAAATCCACAGTCATCAAGACAGTATGGTACTGGCACAAAGACAGAAATATAGATCAATGGAACAAAATAGAAAGCCCAGAGATAAATCCACGCACCTAAGTTATACTTTTCTAAGAATTCATCTATTTCTTCCAAGTTGTCCATTTTATTGGCATATGGTTGCTGACAGTAGTCCCTTATGATCCTTTTTACTTCTGTTTTGTCTGTTGTGATTTCTCCATTATCATTTCTAATTCTGTTGATTTGATTCTTCTCCCCCCACACACATCTTTTTTTTTCTTTTTTAATGAGTTTGGCTAACAATTTGTCTATCTTATTTATCTTCTCAAAGAACCAGCTTTTAATTTTGTTGATTTTTTTGCTATAGTTTCCTTTGTTTCTTTTTCATTTTTTTTCTGCTCTGCTTTTTATGATTTCTTTCCTTCTACTAACTTTGGGGTTCTTCGCTTCTTCTTTTTCTAGTTGCTTCAGGTGTAAAGTTATTTATTTGATTTTCTCTTGTTTCTTGAGATTAGCTTGTGTTTCTATGAACCTTCCTCTTATCACTCCTTTTATTGAATCCCATAGGTTTTGGGTTGTTGTATTTTTATTTTCATTTGTTTTTATGCATATATTTTGTTTTTTAAAATTTCTTCTGTGATCTTTCGGTTATTCAAAAGTGTTTTGTTTAACCTCCAAATGTTTGTATTTTTAATAGTTTTTTTCCTGTAGCTAATGTACAATCTTACTACATCGTGATCAGAAAAATTCTTTGAAATAATTTTCATGGGTTGGAAGAATCAATACATTGAAAACGAATATACTGCTCAAAGCAATCTATAGATTCAATGCAATCGCTATCGAGCTACCAACCGTATTTGTCACAGAATTAGAACAAATAATTTCCAAATTTGTATGGAAACACAGAAAACCTCAAATAGCCAAAGTAATCTTGAGAAAGAAGAACAGAACTGGAGGAATCAACCTGCCTGACTTCAGACTATACTACAAAGCTACAGCCATCAAGACAGCATGGTACTGGCACAAAGACAGAAATATACATCAATGGAACAAAATAGAAAGCCCAGAGATAAATCCAAGCACATATGGACACCTTAACTTTGACGGAGGCAAAAATATACAATGGAGAAAAGACAATCTCTTTAACAAGGGGTACTGGGAAAACTGGTCAACTACCTGTAAAAGAATGAAACTAAAATACTTTCTAACACCATACACAAAAATCAACTCAAAATTGATTAAAGATCTAAATGTAAGATGAGAAACTATAAAAACTCCTAGAGGAAAGCATAGGCAGAACACTCTCTGACATAAATCATATAAATCCTCTATGATCCACATTCGAGTATGGAAATAAAAGCAAAAATAAACAAATGAGACCTAATTAAACTTAAAAGCTTTTGTGCAATGAGACTGTAAACAAGGTGAAAAGATAGCTTTGAGAGTGGGGGAAAATAATAGCAAATGAAGCAACTGACAAAGAACTAACTCAAAAATATACAAGCAGGTCATGAAGCTCAATACCAGAAAAATAAATGATTCAATCAAAAAATGGCCCAAAGAACTAAAAGACATTTCTCCAAAGAAGACAAACATATGGCTAACAAACACATGAAAAGATGCTCAGCCTCACTCCTTATCAGAGAAATGCAAATCAATAGCACAATGAGGTACCATCTCATGTTGGTGAGAATGTCTGCTATCAAAAAGTCTACACACAACAAATGCTGGAGAGGGTGTGGAGAAAAGGGAACCCTCTTACACTGTTGATGGGAATGCAAACTAGTACAGCCATTATGGAGAACAGTGTGGAGATTCCTTAAATAACTGGAAATAGAACTGCCATATGACCCAGTAATCCCACTGCTCGGCATAAACACCAGAATTCAGAGAGACAAGTGTACCCCAGTGTTCACCACAGCACTGTTTACAATAGCCAGGACATGGAAGCAACCTAGATGTCTATCAGCAGATGAATGGATAAGAAATTGTGGTACATATGCACAATGGAATATTACTCAGCTATTAAAAAGAAAACATTTGAGTCAGTTCTAATGAGGTGGATTAAACTGGAGCCTCTTATACAGAGTGAAATAAGTCAGAAATAAAAATGCTAATAGAGTGTATTAATGCATTTATATGGAATCTAGAAAGATGGTAATGACAACCCTATATGCAAGACAGCAAAAGAAACACAGATATAAACACAGACTCTTGGACTCTGGAAGAAGGTGAGGGTGGGATGATTTGAGAGAATAGCATTGAAACATGTATATTATCGTATGTGAAATATATGACCAGTCCAGGTTTGATGCATGAAACAGGGCCCTCAAAGCCAGTGCACTGGGATGACCCAAAGGTATGGGGTTCAGAGGGAAGGGGAGGGGGTTTAGAGATGGAGGGGAAACACAAGTACACCCACAGCTGATTCATATCATCGTATGCAAAAACCACCACAATATTGTAGAGTAATTAGCCTCAAATTAAAATTCAGTTCGGTTCAATCACTCAGTCATGTCTGACTCTTTGCGACCCCATGGACTGCAGCATGCCAAGTTTCCCTGTCCATCATCAACTCCAGGAGCTTACTTAAACTCATGTCCATCTGGTTGATGATACCATCCAACCATCTCATCATCTGTTGTCCCCTTCTCCCCCTGCTTTCAATCTTTTCCAGCATCAGGGTCTTTTCCAATGAGTCAGTTCTTCACATTAGGTGGCCAAAGTATTGGAGTTTCAGCTTCAGCATCAGTCATTCCAATGAACATTCAGGACTGATTTCCAATTAAAATTAATTAATTTAAAAAAGAAAAAAAGAAGTTCTCGACTTAGATAAAAATGATAATAAAATATGAGCTGGAAAACATGATTAACACAACACTCTGCAAGTGAAGCCAAAGAGAAAAGAGATAATAAAATACTGGGGAAATGAGAGTAATAGGAAGAATTAAGAAATTCCCAACTGTGACCTTCATTGAAACGTTTGATTTTTAGGCTTATGAAAATGATATGAGAAAGAATGCTAATAAGTGCAAAATCAGTCAAGAAGATAAGCCCTATTTGACCCAAATTCTTATTCTGATGTCTGAAGCACAAAAAGAAAGTCACTTATTATTCCTTGTAGTTCTATGTTCAATAATTTTATTGAATTAGGCTTCATGTCATGAAGAAATATTTCTGTTCTTTGAAGTGTTTCTCTTTTTTCTTGTAAAATCACAACACCAAGAGAGAGAAAAATATTTTTAATGCCATACAAGATAAACTGGTATTAAACATAGCTTTCTTTGGCAAGGCTTATTTGTAGTAGCTTTTCATATGTTTATTAAAATGGAAGCACAAATCCTACAGAGTCACCCACACAAAATAAACCAGCTTGCATGATGACATAAGGAAATACAGTATGAGACAGTACGTGGGTATAATTTTGTTCAGACATTCAGTAAAACAATCACCACAGGAAGTGCAGCTGAGATTGGAGCCCAAGTTCATAAATCCTCAGGCTTCCTAATGGCATCTCAAATAGTTTGCATACTAAGTAAAATTAAAGGGACAAGCCCATATTTTATAACCTTTTGTGAATCTAACATTGCTTATGTGTTGCAGTAAATTTGTGACAATTTTATGGACAATATACAGTAAGATTTGTGACAACAGCCAATAACAAAAGTTTTTATTCTGAACAGTTTGCTGATTTTCAAAAGAGCCTTTTGAACGTGAAACTGTATATGCTCATTTCTGTTCAGCTTTAGGCCAAGAAAAGGTCATTTTATAGGAGTTATGGTTGATTATATGTTAACATTCACAGGAAACAGACTATGGCTATTTTAGAATTAAAATGACAGCTATATGAAATGATAATGTAGCTATATAGGGAAACATAATTAAACTACCTTTGTGCTTTGAATGATAATTGCAATGAGACTGCTTGGTGAAAATTTGATGATGAGACATGGAAGTTGAAACGTTACTTATTTAGAAACACAAAGTTTAATCCAGCCTGGTGGAAACTATTTGATTCTAAGTGTTAAGTGAGACACCAGTTAAAAATTGTTCTTTCCTTTTAAGTCAGCAAACTGTACTGTGACAACTGCCTTTCTCCAGACTGGAGAAGAGTTTCTTTTTATACAATTCAGCCAATAGCAGGCCAACTTTTTGCCTCATATATACCACTCTGTTGCAGACATTAGGCAGGAAACCAGAGCCCTGCTACTAAGCACAGTCTAAAAAGGGCCTGAAGACCCCAGAAGACACTCAGGCTGCTTATAGAGAAAGGCCAAGTGGCTCTGGAATCAGAACAGTCTCACAGGGTGCTGCCCTTGCATGTGAATTTTTTCACTGACTTAGGATACTGCAAGCTACTGCTGTGGATTTCCTGAAGTTAAACTGCCCTGCATTTCTGGAAGAAGACAACTTGCAAATTGTTTGTTGTCAAATCAATGATGTATATTTTAAAATAATTTATTACTTTTAATTTAATACATCTTGCATGCGATGAGATGACTGCTTATTGTTAAGTTTGAAATAGTTTTCTTTATTCTTAACATGTTATGGAAAAACTCAAATGGACTTTTTGCCTAACACAATAATTCAATATAAATACAAAGATTACAAGAATTGTACTGTAACTCCTTGAATAGATACTGTTATATATATATCATTCCGTTCTCCAAGGGATCTTCCTGACCCAGGAGTTGAACCTGGGTCTCCTACATTGCAGGTGGAATCTTTACCATCTGAGCCATAAGGCAGGCCCTAGTTTTATAGGTTTGTTTTTTTTTTTTTTGGTACAGGGATATATGTGTGTGTGTGTGTGTGTGTATACAGCTTTGGGTATATAATCTTTTTTCACTGCCATTGCATCAAAGTGGATTATTTTGCTCTAAAGATTTAGATATAACTTAATTTATACTGCATGTTTGTTTAATTTCTCTAGAAGTCAAGTTCTGCTTCCATCTCAAGACTCTGATAATCCATATAAAGTGTATCATATCTCTTTCTTCCACAGCTATCATCTTTCTTGATCATTTTCAACTCTTGCTATTTCTTTTTTAAAGAACTTCTCTATTTCCCAACATCATTGATATAATTTTCTATTATATAATGAAATGCTTTCTTTCTTGGTACCTTATAATGAACTTTAGTTTGCTACTGTATTTTATTACCTTATTTTTCATTATCTCTGTTCACCCCTCCTAATTTAATTCTATATCTCAAAAAGAAAGTTCCATTTACATATCAGTTTTTTCTCTATTTAATATGTTTTTGTTATTTTATTATACTGAACATATATCATATGTATTGAAAACATTCTTTTGTTTTCTGTAGAAATCCTTTATATATGTATAACTTCTGCAACTTAAGGTCAGTAATTTACTTTTTGCTGTGGTTGTCACCTAACTAAAACTTTCTCCTTCATTATTCATTCTTGAAAGAAAGATGATCTATACTGCTTAATGTTTCTTACCAACAGGTATGTGTAATCCCTTTGAACCATATCACAATCACAAGAAATACCTTTGTACATATTTTTGTCAGTGTAGTTCTCCTGGTATAGCCAGACATTTCCTTTTGCTACCAGTTCCTAGTCCTTGGAGCTTAAGGAAATGAATTTTTGTGTAGGTTATTTGCAATAAGTTATAGTTATCCATGGTGCCTCAGATGGTAAAGAATCTGCCTGCAATGCAGGAAACCTGGGTTCGCTCCCTGGGTCAAGAAGATCCCCTGGAGAAGGGAATGGCTACTCACTCCAGTATTCTTACATAAAGAATTCCATGGACAGAGGAGCCTGGCAAGCTATAGGCCCTGTGGTCACAAAGAGTTGGACACGACTAAGTGAAAAATACTTTCACTTTCATAGTTCTTCTTTAGAAATAATTCATTAAATAATACATTAATTCCCAGAGTATACACTATTGCAACTCTTTTTGTAAATCTCTGCTTAACTTTACATTAAAGACATTTTCTTTTTACTATGGATTTATCACTGAATTTTCAGGAAAGGATAAAGAATCTCAAAGTTTTTATTTTTATTTCTAAACTTTATCATTGGAAAATTTTAATATAATAGGATATTTAAGTTTTTAAATTGGTATTGGTTCACTTATAATCAGTCTCAAAAGTGAAAGGAAGGGCTATATTTTCAGTTAAGGCCTGATGTTATAAAATATGACCAACATAAGATTTCACTCATCCTTGAAGTGTCCCAGTCATTCTTTGCATTTAAACAATGGATAGTTCTTTGTCTAAGAAAAACAACATTATTAAATTATCTTCAGTAATTGAAAAGGAAGACCATCTGAGCTGCAGGAAGTCCAGAGTAAAATAAAATCACATGAAGTAAACTAAACTTATTTTATAAATACCATATGTGTAGACTCTGACAATGGCTTTTGTTGATTTAGTATGAAAGTAATAGAATAGGAGCTTGAATCATTGTCTGAAACAGAACAAGTCTGAAACATTTTGCAGAATTAGCTTTTTATTTTTTAATCCTACACTTCACTTAAAAAGCACTCCCATTAGTTTTTAAATGGTAACCTAGTTGGAATAATAAGAGATCCGACCAAATTTTTGTTGTTGCTCCTGGATCGTTGTTTGGAAGCTCGTGGAAAATCCCTTTACCTGTTTGCCAGACTTTGGATTTCTGTCCTTGACATATTCCTGCAAAGACCAATGGTGATAGTTACTGCAAAACTCGGAAAGAGTTGTCTTTCACATGTGTCGAAGTTAATGAATCATATTATCTCCAGGGAAGGGATTCTAAACATTGAGACTCTGGAGGTAAATTTATTTTATATTTTGAATTTTGAACATTTTCAGTGTCTACATTGATTATCTGTTTGTATGGCCAACCCCTGAGATAATTAGGAAAGGTAATAAATTCATCTCTGAACCCCTTTCTTGACTCTTTCTGAACTTTTTCTTTTCTTTCTTTCTTTTTTTTTTTTTTTGTTATAGCCATATTCCAGGGATTTGGTAATTTCAAAATTTCCACTTCTCTGATCTCTCTGTCAGAAGAGAATATGTAACAATTAAGTAAATATTAGCATCATAATGTGAATTTTTTCAGTGATAAATTCCCTATAACAATTCTCTGGAGTTCTTTTTGAGAGTTATGAGAGTTATATATGTCATATAGGGGAGAAGGTGACATAAAGCAGACCTGGATCAAGATTTAACATTTTATTTTTATAGGATGAAACTTAAAAATTACTTCAGTTTTTCCATCCTCAATTTATAGATTAATGATTTCTGTAATTAATATCATAAAAATTAAGTGATGAAACCATATAAGAGAAGTAATTTATTACTTAATAAGCACTCAAAATATGTATTTATGTATAAACGATGTATAAATGTAGAGCTAGAAAACCTGAAAAGAGAATATTTGAACATATAGGTAATTATATAATCTGCTTATGTGTAGTGTCATTCTCACTTTTAAAGACTGTGAACCCTAAGAAATTATTTTAGGAAAAAAGGATCTTTCCACGCTCTTGATACTTACAAAATAAAAACTTGTACCACCTTGGAAGTATTTGGAAAGTAATTTCTTCTTTTTCTTTAATTTACTCTTCCCATTGAAAATAAGTGACAGAGATTTATTTATTCAGATAAATTATGGTGGTGCTTTTTCTTAATTAAGTAGATATAATAAAACAGTGACACCATCATATTGCGAGTCTTTCATGAGTAAACAGATTCTGGATTGGACAAGGTCAGTACTTTTAAAATATTTCAGTTGCAAATTGCTTCTTTAAAATATGACATGTTATATGCAAACACCCTATATAAAACAGATAAGAAAATGGCTGGATAGTTTGGGGAGTGAGGAAAGATAAGCATATCACTGCCCTGATAGGGTTTCAGATTGTGCATTGCAGCTTTTAAGAAACTTCCACTTAGTAGTTTTGATATAGTATCAAATAAAGGAATCCACAGTTATTAAATAAAAGTCCTCTCTTTTCCAAGTACATACTGTCTGAGGCTGGATTATATGGAAATATTGTTGTTGCTATTCAGTTGCTCAAACGTGTCCAACTCTTTGTGATTTCATGGACTGCAGGGCACCAGGCCTCCCCACCCAGCACCAACTCCCAAAGCCTATTCAAGCTCATGTCCATCAAGTCAGTGATGCCATCCAACCATCTCATCCTCTGTTGTCCCCCTTCTCCTCCCACCTTCAATCTTTCCCAGCATCACGGTCTTTTCCAGTGAGTCAGCTCTTCGCATCAGGTGGCCAAAGTATTGGAGCTTCAGTTTCAAGATCAGTACTTTCAGTGAATATTCAGGGTGGATTTCCTTTAGGACTGACTTGTTTGATCTCCTTGAGGTCCAAGGGACTCTCAAGAATCTTCTCCAACACTGCACTTTGAAGACTTTGGTTCTTTGGTGCTTAGCTTTTTTTTTATCATCCAGCTCTCGTATCCATAAATGACTACTGGAAAAACCATAGCTTTGACTAGATGGACCTTTGTAAACAAATAATGTCTCTGCTTTTCAATAAACTGTCCAGGTTTGTCATAGTTTTTCTTTCAAGGAGCAAGTATGTTTTAAATTCAAGGTTGAACTCAACATTCACAGTGATTTTTGGAGCCAAAGAAAATTAAGTCTGTCACTGTTTCCATTTTTTCCTCATCTATTTGCCACGAAGTGGTGGGACCCAATGTCATGATCTTTGTTTCTTGGATATTGAAGTTAAAGCCAATTTTTTTCACTCTCCTCTTTCACTTTCATTAACAGGCTCTTTAATTCCTCTTTGCTTTATACCATAAGGATGGTGTCACCTGCATATCTGGGGTTATTGATATTTCTTGATTGCAGCGTAGATTCATCCAGCCCAGAATTTTGTATAATGTACTCTGAATATATGTTAAAGCAGAGAGACAATACACAGCCTTGACATACTCCTTTCCCAATTTTGAACCAGTCTGTTGTTCCATGTCTGATTCTGACTGTTGCTTCTTGACCTGCGTACAGGTTTCTAAGGAGACAGGTGAAGTGGTCTAGTATTCTCATCTCTTTAAAAAATTTTCCACAGTTTGTTGTGATCCACACAGTCAAAGGCTTTGGCATAGTTAATGAAACAGAATTAAATGTTTTTCTGGAGTTCTCTTGCTTTTTCTATTATCCAACAGGTGTTGGCAATTTGATATCTGGTTCCTCTTGCCTTTTCTAAATATAGCTTGTACATCTGGAAGTTTTCAGTTCACATACTGTTGAAACTCACCTTAGAGGATACTGAGCATTACTTTGTTAGCATGTGATATGAGTACAATTTTGCAGTATTTTGAACATTCTCTGGCATTGCCCTTCTTTGGGACTGGAATGAAAACTGACTTTTTCCTGCCCTCTGGACACTGCTGTGTTTTCCAGATTTGTTGGCATATTGAGTGCAGCACTTTCACAGCACCATCTTTAGGATTTGAAATCGCTCAGCTAGAAATACATCACCTCCACTAGCTTTTTTTTGTAGTGATGCTTCCTATGGGATCTTCCTATGGATGCTTCAGCTCTAGGAGTTGGTGATGGACCAGGAATCCTGGCATGCTGCAATCCATGGGGTCACAAAGAGTTGGACATGACTGAGCAACTGAAATGAACTGATGCTTCCTTAGGCCCGCTTGAATTCACACTCCAGAATGTCTGGCCCTAGATGAGTGATCACACCATTGTGGTTAACCAAAACATTAAGATCTTTTTTGTACAGTTCTTCTGTGTATTCCTGCCCCTGTTCTTAATCTCTTCTGTTTTTGTTAGGTATGTTCCCTTGGTATCTCTAATTTTCTTGATGAGATTTTCTAGTCTTTCCCATTCTATTGTTTTCCTGCATTTCTTTGCATTGTTCACTTAAAAATGCTTCCTTATCTCTCTTTGCTATTCTTTGGAACTCTGCATTCAGATGACTAAATCTTTCCTTTTCCCCTTTGCCTTTCACTTCTCTTCTTTTCTCAGCTATTTGTAATGCCTCCTCAGCAACAATTTTGCCTTTCTTTTTCTTGGCAGTGGTTTTAATCACTGCCTCCTGTACAAAGTTATGAACCTCCATCCCTAGATCTTCCAGCACTCTGTCTATCATATCTAATCCTTTAAATCTATTTGTTACCTCCACCGTATAATCATAAGGGACTTGATTCAGGTCATACCTGAATGACCTAGTGATTTTCCTTACATTCTTCAATTTAAGCCTGAATTTAAGTCTCTTTTGCCTGGCAAAGCAATAAAAGCTATTCTTTTCTACTTCACCAAAAACTCTGTCTGTGCATTTCTCTTTGGCAACAGTGAGCAAAGACATTTCGGCAGCACCATTTGCAACCATCCCAGCAGCATTCACAATGGCTGTGCACAGTTCCATGCTGGTATCAGATTGTTTGCTATATCTGCAGTGACTAGTGTTTCCTTCAGTGAAGACTAAGTAGCATCTAGTGAAGGCTATGTACCATTCGCCCAACTGATGCAGGAGCCACCCCGCACCTGTGATATCCCCCTTTATTTCCTGTCACCTGTAAAACCTTTTCAACTCCCTTAAGTTATGGATTACCGCTTTACTCCAGGGATGTCAGTATTTGTGCCTTTTTAACCGGCGAGGCAGATGTATGGTTGTAGTCCCCATTGTTACTGTTAAGTCCCTAAATCACGTCTGACTTTGTGACCCCATGGACTGCAGCACGCCAGGCTTTCCTGTCCTTCACTACCTCCTAAAGTTTGCTCAAACTCATGTTCATGGAGTCAGTGAAGCCATCTAACCATCTCATCCTCTTCCACCCTCTTCTACTCTTTCCTCAATTTTCCCCAGCATCACGGTCTTTTTTTCAATGAGTGGGCTTTTCACATTGGGTGGCCAAGTATTGGAGCTTCGACTTCAGCATCAGTCCTTCCAATGAATATTCAGGATTGATTTCCTTTAGGATTGACTGGTTTGATCCCCTTGCTATCTAAGGGAATCTCAAGAGTCTTCTCCAGCACCACAATTCAAAAGCATCAATTCTTCAGAGCTCAGTCTTCTTTATGGTACAACTCTCACTTCTGTACATGACTACCAGAGTAACCATAGCTTTGATGATATGAACTTTTTTTGACAAAGTGATGTCTCTGCTTTTTAACATTTGTTATTAAAATCATATTTGCTATTGTTTTTATTAAAAAAGTACTTTTCCTGGTGGCACAGATAGTAAAGAATCTGCCTGTAATGTGGGAGATCTGGGTTCAGTCCATGGGTCAGGAAAATCCCTTGGAGAAGGGAATGGCTACCCACTCCAGTATTCTTGCCTGGAGTGGTCCACAGACAGAGGATCCTAATGGACTACAGTCCACGGGTTCAAAAAGAGTCAGACAGGACTGAGTAACTAACACTAACACTTTCCACTTGGAGGCTCCATTATCTCCCAGCCTCATGTACAGAGCTCCCCTGTTCCCTTAAATCCCTAGACCCCCTCCAATCTCATTTTTTGTGAATAGATTATGAAGAAAAAAATTGCCATCTAGAGTATGCCAGACAGAGGAGGTCTGGCTCTGGAGTGGTTAGTTTGCATATGAAAGCCATACTGTGGGCCAAGTCTATCTGTAAGAATGGGTTAGCCCCTGGAAGGGCAGTCTTTTCCCTGCCAGAAAGGTTTCTTAAGATGTCAAAACATCACAGTACACAAAAAATTGAAATATATACAGTACTGTTACTGAAAGGTGTGTGCAGTCTGGCTGCTCGCTGCTCGAAAGCAAATAACCCGGCCAGGTTGGTACAAGGGAAAATTTGGTTTATTTCGGATGCTGACAGCTGGTGGTGAGAGTGGGTGAACATCTGTCCAAAGATCAACCTCTCCCCTCTGGCAACAAGTGGGGCAAATCCTTTTATAGACAGAAGGTGGAGGTGATAGAATTCCAGCTGAGCTATTTCAAATCCTAAAAGTTGATGCTGTTAAAGTCCTACACTGAATATGCCAGCAAATTTGGAAAAGTCAGCAATAGCCACAGGACTGGAAAAGGTCAGTTTTCATTCCAATCCCAAAGAAGGGCAATGCCAAAGAATGTTCAAACTACCAAACAACTACACTCATTTCCCATGCTAGTAAGGTTATACTCAAAATCCTTCAAGCTAGGCTTCAGTAGTACATGAACCGAGAACTTCCAGATGTACAAGCTGTATTTAGAAAAGGCAAGAGGAACAGAGATCAAATTGCCAACATTCACTGGATCACAGAGAAAGCAAGGGAATTCCAGAAAAACATGTACTTCTGCTTCTTTACGCTAAAACCTCTGACTGTGTGAATCACAACAAACTGTGGAAAACTCTAAAAGAGATAAGAATACAGACCATCTTACCTGTTTCCTGAGAAACTTGTATGCAGGTCAAGAAGCAAGTTAGAACCTTACATGGAACAACTGACTGGATCTAAATTGAAAAAGGAGAACAACAAGGCTGTTTGTTGTCACCCTGTTTATTAAACTTATATACAGAACACATAAGACCGTTTACTGTCACTCTGTTTATTAAAGTTAAATGCAGAGCACATCATGTGAAATGCTAAGCTGGATGAGTTACAAGCTGGAACAAGATTGCTGGGAGAAACAGCAACAACCTCAGATATGCAGATGATACCACCTTAATGGCAGGAAACAAAGAGGAACCTCACGAACCTCTTGATGAGGATGAAAGAGGAAAGTAAAAAAGCTGAACTTAAAGCTCAATATTAACAAAACTAAGATCATGGCGTCTGGTCCCATCACTTCACGGTAAATAGAAGGGGAAAAGGTGAAGCAGTGACAGATTTCCTCTTCTTGGGGTCTAAAATCACTCAGATGGTGGCTGCAGCTGTGACATTAGAAGACAATTGCTTCTTGGCAGGAAAGCTATAACAAACCTAGAGTCTATTTAAAAAAGGAAAGACATCACTTTATCAACAAGTTCTGCATAGTCAAGGTTATGGTCTTTCCAGTAGTCATAAACAGATATGAGAGTTGGACATTAAAGAAGGCTGAATGCCAAAAAAATTGATGCTACTGAATTATGGTGCTGGAAAAGACTCTTGAGAGTCCCTTGGACTGCAGGGAGATCAAACCAGCCAATCCTAAAGGAAATCAGTCCTGAATACTTATTGGAAGGACTGATGCTAAAACTGAAACGCCAATACTTTGGCCACTTGATCCTAAAAGCCAAAGCCAACTCACTGGAAAAGACCCTGAAGATGGGAAAGATTGAAGGCAGGAGGAGAAGTACAGGACAGAGGATGAGATGGTTGGATGGCATCACCAATTCAAAGGACACAAACTTGGGCATACTTTAAGAGATGGTGAGCAACAGGGAGGAGGCATGTGATAGAGTCCATTGGGTCGCAAAGAGTCAGACACAACTCAGTGACTGAACATCAACAACAACTGTATAAATTTAGTGTAGACCTTAATGATTTAACTTCTGTACATCATTAAGTCATTGCTACTGCAATTTTAGTGAACATCCATTATTTCATACAGATTCAAAATTAAAGAAATAGAAAAATACGTTTTCATTGTGATGAAAACTCAGAATTTACTTTCTTAACTTTCATGTATAACTTACAGCAGTGCTAATTATGTTCATCATGTGTGTGTGTGTGTGTGTGTGTGTTATGGTCTAAGCTATATCTCATCCAAAATTCGTATGTTGAAACTCTCATGATTAGAACCTCAGAATGTGACTAATTTTGAGAAGAGGCCTGTTATACTGGAATGTTATACTGGAGCTAATCCAATTTCACTGGTGTCCTTATAACAAGAGGAGATTTGGAAATGCATAGTGACACATCAAATGCTCATGAATAGAAAAAAGACCATGTGAAGTTTTAAGAAGAAGGTAGCCATCTGCAGCCAAAGAGAAAGGTCTTAGGAGAACCAAAACCTGCCAACACTTTGATCTTGGACACCTTGTCTCTGGGTCTTCTCAAGTGGATTTATAATTAATGGGTAAAAATTTCATCATGGAGTACAAAAGAGTAATAGCTATATGAAAGCATGGATTAAAAATTCATTTTCTCCTGTTTCAATTTTTGTCATTTTATGATTTTTATATTTAATTTGTAAATGTGCCTGTGATTCCTGTGCTAAAATTCAATAAATGGCTTGTTGAAGCACATATCACAAGAGTATACAGTAGAAATGTCTACTAAAAGTAGAAAGAAGCATCTTAAAAAGTTCACATATTCAACATTACATATTTGCAAAACTTCACACTTAACATTCTGTCTACAATTATCTGCACCATAGTGAAATTCCTGTATTCATTTTGGATATTTCTTGATGCAAAAAAGAAAAGGAAAAATCAATACTTTGAAGAAAAAGTAGATACAACTATAAATACTATGGAAACATTTTTGGAGGACCTAGTTAAAGAAAATCCTAAAATCTCAAGTAATCTGGAATTTTAAAAATTTCATTGAACCAATAAAGAATGCTAGAAACACTTACATAGTAATTCTTTATTGACTCTCTTACATGGAAAACAGAATGGTTTCATTTCATGTTGTAGAGAGAAATTTTTAACAGGTAAGATGTCAAATACAGTTATAACAGGATGGGGTCGCTAAGAGTCGGACATGACTGAGTGACTTCACTTTCACTTTTCACTTTCATGCATTGGAGAAGGAAATGGCAACCCACTCCAGTGTTCTTGCCTGGAGAATCCCAGGGATGGGGGAGCCTGGTGGTTTGCTGTCTATGGGGTTGCACGGCGTCGGACACGGCTGAAGTGACTTAGCAGCAGCAGCAGCAGCAGAAGTTAAACAACACGAGAACGCGAGGGTGGGATGACTTGGGAGAATGGCATTGAAACATGTATAATATCATATGTGAAATGAATCACCAGTCCAGGTTCGATGCATGATACAGGATGCTCAGGGCTGGTGCACTGGGATGACCAAGAGGGATGGGATGAGAGGGAGGTGGGATGGGGGTTCAGGATGGGGAACATCATGTACACCCATGGTGGATTCATGTCAATGTATGGCAAAACAGTGCAATATTGTAAAGTAATTAGCCTCCAATTAAAATAAATAAATTAATATGTTTTAAAAAATTTTTAAAAAGTTAATTACTTATAGGACACTTCCTCTTAAAAACAGGCGCATACTAAAGTGTGCTTTCATATTTTAGGATATTGATTGGAATGTATTTAATGTCAATATATATAAGCAGTTGAAGTGCTTAGCTGACTTGTAGCCTGTTTCCTAGAGGCAGAGTTCAAAACTAGAGTTGGAAGTCTCTTCAGTCTTTCTCGTATGCAGCCCACTGATGAAGAGTAAGGTTTGGAACTTAGGGCCATAGCACATTATAGTAATTTTTCCATCCTCTGATGTTGTTTCTTCTTTTTATATATTGCTGTCCCCATATATTAATGGTAAAGACAATCTCAGTACCATCAAAATCCTTGCTATCACTTATGCAACTCTTATTACTCAGTATTCAGAAAGAGGAAATTACATTTCATCATACTTAATCTAAACTGGTAATAAAACCAAAGCATGTAAATGACTATACTATGTGAATTTTTATGACCTTGATTTGGGTTAAAATACTTATCTTTCTCTAATGTACCATAATGTTACATTAGCTAAAACTTTTTCACTCCTTGCTTCCCTCTTAAAAACAGGCCTCTCCTTTCTTCATTATTTATTTTTCCATCATCAAAAAGAAAGCTTGGAATGGTTTTATGTTCTTCTGGTTCCACACTGCCTATCAACTACCATTCTGTTCACAACATCTCAAGTACTCCCACTTTGTATCCTTGTCACAATTATCTATTAACTTTAGAGTCATAACTTGATATTTTACATAGATTATTATACTTGACTTACTTTCTTATCAACTTCATAGGCTACCATCATCAGAATATCCATATGCACTACTATCATCATTGTAGCCAGCCATATAGTTAGATCCTGCCATTTAAGGATTTTTAAATCATTTCCCTACTTTGGAAGAATTTTCGTATGACTACAAACCGGATGAAGGCTTTCACAATATTTTCCACATATTGAAATTTAAAATTTCTCTCATCAGATCATCCTTCTTTTACCCTCTTTTCAATCACTGCATTGAATTCAGTCTTCAAAGCTATTCATTACATCTTTTTAAATATCGCCATCTTCTAGTTACTTTAAGCTTTCAATTGCTTTTTTTCAGACGCTTTAGCTCATTCTCAACAGAAGCTCATATCCCAGTTCCTTCAACTATACTTGCTTTCGCCAGCTTCTAACTGTAGTTCTAACCAACAGTCTACTTGCATTATCTGGATAAAATTACATAATCTGGAAAACCTGATAGTTTTTAACCTGAAATAAACCCTCAACTGCTGCTTAGTTGCCTTTTCACTAATTCCTAGTTTGTTAAATTTTCTGTTTTGCTCTGTGGCTAGTCTCAGCCGCTTCCTTTCACTCAGTGAAGCAAAATGAAACCAAAAAACTGTGCCATTAAAAAATGAACATATTTGAGACTTGCTCAAACACAACTATAGGTTCACTATTCCTAGAAAATGTCCCCACAGTCTCAGAAAAAAACAAAAAAAAATGTGTTCCAACTCCAGCCAAGGCAACCATGTCCATTTGTACCACTACCACTGTATCTGAAACTCACAACCCCGTTATCCTTTCCTTTTTTCCACCATCACCACTTGTCCCTCTCAGTAATCCTACAAAACACTTAAAAATATTATCTGTCCAAAAGAAGATATCAATTTTTAAAATTCTCCTTTACCTGGGAATAAAGTAAAGGAACATGGCAAATCCTACATCAGCCATGAGACCAAGTTCAGAATCAGCTGTCTTAAACCACTTTGACAGTACTATGTAATACTGATATGATATAATGAAAATGACAGTTTTACTCTGTGATCTACATTCCCTTAAAGCACAATCCCAGTCTAATTTTGAGAAACTCTGCTCCTCATACTGCAAGTTCCTATAAAACAATAAAAGTCAGAGAAATTATCACACTAAAAGAAGGCTAAAGAGATATAAGAACTAAGTATGATGTGGTACCCTACATGAAACCCTGAAAGAGAAAAAAAATTTAGGTAAAATAAGCAAACATGTGTGTGTGTGTGTGTGTGTGTGTGTGTGTGCTCTGTTGCTTAGTCGGGTCTCTTTGTGACTCCATGGACTGTAACTCACTAGGCATCTCTGTCCATGGAACTTGCTCCATGGCACCTTGGCAACCTAGGGATTCAACCAGTGTTTCTTGAATGCCCTGTATTGACAATTGGATTCTTTACCAATATGCTACCTGGGAAGCTCAAACAAACCTTCTCCAGGGGATCTTCCTGACCGAAGAACTGAACACACATCTCCTGCATTGGCAAGTGGATTCTTTACTCATGAACCACCAGAGAAGCCCCAAATACCAACCTTCACACACACACAAATACACAGGTTAATCTATTATTAATATATTGCTATGGCAATTACTCACAGTTGATGAATGAATGACACATTTTGTTAAATAGAATTTAAAGTTTATTTAAGGAAAACCGAATAAGCTAAAAATTCTATTTAATAAAGATGTATCAATATTAGTTCATCAAATATAAGTAAGAAATATAAAGAGAAAGAGAAAGATACACCCAAATGAATGAAGAGCTACAGAAAATAGCAAGGAGAGATAAGAAAGTCTTCTTAAGTGAACAATGCAAAGATAGAGGAAAACAATAGAATGGGAAAGGCTAGAGATCACTTCAAGAAAATTGGAGATATCAAAGGAACATTTCATGCAAAGATGGGCACAATAAAAAAGAGAAATGTCAAGGACCTCCCAGAAGCAGAAGAGATTAAGAAGAGGTGGCAAGAATACACAAAAGAGTGTACAAAAAAGATCTTAATAACACAGATAATCACAACGGTGTCATCACTCAGCTAGAGCCAGACACCCTGGAGTAAGAAGTCAAGTGGGCCTTAGGAAGTATGACTACAAACAAAGCTAGTGGAGGTGATGGAATTCCAGTTGAGCTATTTCAAATCCTAAAAGATGATGGTTCAAAGCTGGGAAAGGAGTACGTCAAGGCTGTATATTGTTACCCTGTTTAAACTTATATTTAGCATACATTATGTGAAATGCAGGGATAGATATTTCACAGGCTGGAATCAAGGTTGCTGAGAAAAATATCAACAAACTCAGATATTCAGATGATACCCCTTACTGGCAGGAAGCAAAGAACTAAAGAGCCTCTTGATGAAGGTGAAAGATGAGAGTGAAAAAGCTGGGTTAAAACTCTACCTTCAAAAAACCGTGATCATGCCATCCAGTCCCATCACTCCATGGCAAATAGATGGAAAAAAGTGGAAACAGTGACAAATTTTATTTTCTTAGGCTTCAAAATCATTACAGACAGTGACTGCAACAATGAAATTCCAAGACATTTGCTTCTTGACAGAAAAGCTATGACAAACCTTGACAGAGTACTAAAACACAGAAACAAAGACATCAGTTTGCTGACAAAGGTCCATATAGTCAAAGCTATGGTTTTTCCAGTAGTCATGTATGGACGTGAGAGCTGGACCACAAAGAAGGTTGAGCGCTGAAGAATTGACGTCTTTGAACTGTGGTGCTGCAAGACTCTTGAAGGTCCCTTGCAATGAGAAAAGATCAAACCAGTCTATCCTAAAGGAAATCAACCGTGAATACTAATTGAAAGAACTGATGCTAAAGCTGGACCTCCAATACTTTGGCCACTGGTTGAAGATTCAACTCATTGGAAAAGACCCTGATGCTGTAAAAGACTGAGGACATGATGAAAAGGGAGAAAAGGAGGATGAGATGGTTGGATGGCATCACTGACTCAATGGACATGAGTTTGAGCAACCTCTGGGAGACAATGAAGGACAAGGAATCCTGGCATGCTGCAGTTCATGGGGTCTCAAAGAGTCAGACACAACTTAGGAACTGAGCAAAAACAAGGGGGTTTACGGGGCTTCCCTGTAGTTCAGCGGTAAAGAATCCTGCCAGTGCAGGAAGTGTGTGTTTGATCCGTGGGTCAGGAAGATCCCCTGGAGAAGGAAATGGCAACCCACTGCAGTATTCCCACCTGGGGAATCCCATGGACAGAGGAACCTGGTGGGCTACAGTCCCTGGTGTCACAAAGGATTCAGCCATGACTTAGGGATTAAACAGCAGTAGAGAATCACAGGGATGGGGGAGCCTGGTGAGCTGCCGTCTATGGGGTCACACAGAGTCAGACACAACTGAAGCAACTTAGCAGCAGCAGAAGATAGATGGTAAATTTTTGTACTATCTGTATATTTTTCATTGTTGTAAATATGAAACTGTGCTATAAAAATCAAATCTATTAAAACAAGAAAAGCCAATCAGGATTTAGGTCAATAGTAAAGCTCATATTCACATTTGCAATTACACCTTAATTGAATGCCCATTATGTATCTCCTGACTCTAACCTGCAGAATTTCTCAGAATAATGAACAAACTGATGATTACCATGAATAAAATCGAGGCTTCTCCGTGTTGAAGTACCTCTGTAAATCTTACAGCATGAAAGGACACAACCGAGCAAACCAGAATTGCTTACTCTCTCTGGACAACTGGCTCTCAAGAGTTAAGAAAGAGGTCTTGTTTGTACATGTCAGTTTCTATTTTCAAAGATAACACTGAAATTCTACAGAAGAGGGTGGAATGAGAAAGTTTATGGACACAATCAGGATTATATCTAGTTGAGGTCTCTTGTTACAAAAACAAGGACAGAGTGGGATTTCCGTCTAAGACAGAGGACTAATCACAGAGAAGAGCCCCACACAATGTTATAGTTTTATAAAATCTTATCTATGGAATATCCCAAGAGGCTTTCTGATGTGCATTCAGGTTGCAAATCCTGAACAGCAAAGACAGCATGCTTTGAGAGGTGTGAAATTCATTCTTAGAAGTACAGTCCACATCAAGCCTCTGGACACCAAACTTCTTAGAAGACAGGTCTTGCACATTCTTAATTTCATCAGCTCACAGTCTGAAACTGTTCCAAGACTAAACTACCAAGTTTTTCTTTTCACATAAGAAACTATTTTTTGCTTGGTTTTTAAAAAAGTATTTTTCTCAGTTTATAATAATATATGTTTATTGATGATAACTTTAAATTTAGAGAAAAATTAAAAGTGCAAAAGTGAACAGAAACTTTAATTGTAATCTGACCACCACAGTATGATCAAAACTAAAACATGGATCTTTTACCACATATATGCCCCCCCCAAGTTTATATACTGTCTAGTCTTACTTTTCAAGCATAGAGACAGTTGTAAACATAAGGTCTCCAATTCTGCTTCTCTGAGTAACTTTTGAGCCCAATTCATCCAGCTTTTTTGGCCCACCCACCATTTTGTTAAAGTTGATTATCAGGATAATCAATAACACTTAGATTGCAAAATTTATTAGGTAATTTTAATCTCATAATATTTCTGCACCACAATAATATTGGTGGTGGTTTATTCATTATGTATATAATATATATACTATATAATATATATAATANTAAACATTTTGCCATACTACATTAGTAATGAATTCATAATACAGTATTTGAAACACTGTTATTTTTAAAAATATGGTAGAAAACATTTTTAGAGTTTCATCAGTTGCTGACACTGCCTATTCTGATGCTGCAGTATCTTTGGTCAACATAATGGACGTAGTGGTCCTGCTTCAATGCATCAAGGAAAGCATATGCTTTGTCACATATATTACTTACAAGGGAATATTTATTTCTTAGTGCTGGTGCCACATATCGCCTGTCCACTAGAGATTGTTCCTACATGAAATGGATAAAATATTTATTGACGGTGAAATATGTATAAACAAGTACAAAACGGATTTTGCCACTCCTTTTGTTCAGATAGTACATCATTTTAAGAATGAAAAAAATGCCTCAAGTTCTGCATAATTTGACTCTTACCCCATTTTCTAACTTTAACTTTTATAACAGCCCATTTGTTCTCTGTGTTCCAAGGCCTTCTGTCTGTCATGACCATATTCTTACTTCTGCTCCCATGGGGCTTTTGCACATACTACTTAATTCTCTCTTCTTCAAGTCTGCCCTTGACGAACACAGGCAACATTTTTCATCTTTCTATCATCAAGTTATTTCTTCAAGGAAGCTTTAGATGACTCTTTTATTATGTCAAAATTCTTTAGTGTATGTTTAAGATATCACGTGTTGCTCTTTCTAGCATTAATCAAAGTTGTAAATATGTGTGACTTATGATTAATCTCTTTCTCTACTACTAACTTTTAAGCTCCATGACAGCATAGACCTTGGCTACTTTACCATTTCATTCTCAGCATTTAGAATTATTATTCAATCAATATCTGTAAGTGAATGAATCAGTCCAAGAATAAACAATAAATATACAAGACAGGATAATTCTTATTTTACAAAAGAGAAAACTCATTTAGAGAAGTATATTAATGTCCATAAAATCATATGATTAGTAATGACACATTTGATCAGGTTTATCTGATTTCAAATGTGCACCTTTCCAGACAAAAAGAGATAGGCAGTAATGATAACCATAGAAATGCATGCAAGACAGAACAAGCAGTTCAGTCATCTATAATACTTAGAAAAGACATCTGAACTCTTCTTTATATATAGGTTTCATTTCTTAGAGAATTGAAACAACTAATCTACAACAAGTCAGCCAAGTGGAAATTGCCTGTTTCAAGATATTGTCAACTTTGGAATATAAAGTACAGGACAAATAACACATTTTTCAAAGTAGATCTTTAAACAATAATCTCAATTTTTTTCCCATTGCTGCTGCTGCTGCTGCTAAGTCGCATCATTTGTGTCTGACTCTGTGCGACCCCATGGACTGCAGCACGGCAAGCTTCCCTGTCCATTACCAACTCCTGGAGCTTGCTCAAACTCATGTCCGTGGAGTCAGTGATGCCACCCAACCCTCTCATCCTCTGTCATCCCCTTCTCCTCCTAGCTTCAATCCTTCCCAGCATCAGAGTCTTTTCCAATGAGTTGGCTCTTTGCATCAGGTGGCCAAAGTATTAGAGCTTGAGCTTCAGCATCAGTCCTTCCAATGAATATTCGGGACAGATCTCCTTTAGGATGGACTGATTGGATCCCCTTGCAGTCCAAGGGACTCTCAAGAGTCTTATCCAGCACCACAGTTCAAAAGCATCAATTCTTTGGCACTCAGCCTTCTTTATAGTCCAACTCTCCCATCCATACATGACTACTGGAAAAACCATAGCCTTGACTAGATGGACCTTTGTCGGCAAGTTAAATTTTAGGAGCTATGAATTGCATTATCAATGGAAGTAAGTTGTTCCCACTTATCAATGTAAATTCTTTGACAGATCACATGATTTCATTCTTTATCCAAATAGCTTTTTTTCAGGTCTAGCAGTAGCAGTCAGCCAGCCATTCTTTCTCCCAGGTATCCCTTGGCACTCTGTTGTCCTTATAATCAAATTTTAAAAAGGTCTTATGTGCTTCTGTGTCTTCTACATTTCTAACTTTATTCTAACTTTTTTAATTTTTAAAATTCTCAGAGTTCATGCTTGTAGAATATGAAAAATTATTCTCATACTTGTTCCTTGATACCATTCAGTTAGAAAACAGTGAAAGCATAGAATATACATTTTTCCTACTGGATTTAGTGTATTTGTGGGAGCACAACAGTAAAGCTCATCCTATTTTTCATTCATGGTTTTCTCACTTTGTGCCAAGTTTTTTCCTCTGTTGAACTTACTCTTCTTGGTGTCTATCCCTCTAAGCCTACACACCATGTTCCACATATTTAACAAATCCCTTTTCCCACTGACACTGTGACTTACATTATTCACAGCCTTGCTACTAAAAATACCACTTCCTCTGCCTTATTTCTGTCAGTTATTAAATTGAAATAGTTTCCATTTCAACTGTACCACAAACATAAAATAAACTAAGATTATTGAAGTACTTCAAAAGATATCAATTCATTTAATCTAGCTACTATAACTGCTGATTATTCTCATGGAGTTATTTTCTCAATAAAACTTAAATAAGTGCAGACTCACACTCTGTGTCTCTACTCTGAGACTACAAATGTCTTTGAAATACTGAACTAAGTCGAATATAATTAGAAAGTCAGACTTCTCTTCAAACACCCAAGAGATATTTCGGCTTCAGTTATAGGCATCTCTGACTGGTTTCTTTTTAAAGTTTGTGTGTGTGTGTGTGTGTGTGTGTGTGTGTGAAATATAATTGATTTATGTGTTAGATGTACAGCAACCTGATTCAGTAGTATATAAACATGTTATTGTTCAGTTTTCTAGTCACGTCTGACTTCGCAGCCAGGTCTCCCTCTCCCAAAGTGCGTTCAATTTCATGTGCATTGCGTCATTGATATCATCCAGCCACCTCATCCTCTGACACTCTCTTCTCCTCCGCCTTCAGTCTTTCCCAGCACTGGGCACTTTTCCAGTGAGTTGGCTGTTTGAATCAGGTGTCAGCATCAGCCCTTCCAATGAACATTCAGGGTTGATTTCCCCGTAGATTGACTGGATTGGCCTCCTTGTTGTACAAGGGACTCAGGAGTCTTCTCCAACACCACAGTGTGAAGGCATCAGTTCTTTGGTGTTCTGCCTTCTTTACAGTCTTGAGACAAACCTAGAGAGTGTGTTGAAAAACAGAGACACTACTCTGCCAACAAAGGTCCGTATAATCAAGGCTATGTTCTTCCCAGTGGTCACCTACAGTTGTGAGAGCTGGACGGTATATATATATATAGATGTATATATGTTTATATATAGGCTGTTATAAGATATTAAACATAGCTGCCTGAGCTGTATGGTAGGTCCTTGTTGTTTATATAGCAGTGTGAGTCATTAATCCTAAAGTGATCATTTATCCCTCTGCCACCTTTCCACTTTGATAACCATAAGATATTTTTTTCTATGTTTGTGAGTCTATTTATATTTTGTAAGGAAGTTCCTTTCCATTTTCTTTTGATTTCACATATAAATGATTAGCCTATGATACTTCATTTAGTATGATGACCTCTAGGTCCACCCATGTTGCTGCAAATAGCATTGTTTTGCTACTTTTCATGGCTGATTTCTTAAAGTCTACCCCTATCAATCTTCATATTCCACCTAGAGTGTTCTCTGTGAAACAGAGACCTGAACTTCTCCTTGCCCATGTATCCTTCACATATTCAAAATATTTGAATAATTTATTGTTGCTTTGAGGTCAGAGGCAGCTGCTGAAAGGAGCAACCCCACCTCCAAGGAGTGGTGGCTATGTGGGCACAGGAGAGCTGAGAGGAGCTACTCCACGTTCAAGGTCAGGAGGGGCGGCAGTGAGGAGATACCCCTCATCCAAGGTAAGGAGCAGCAGCTGTGCTTTGCTGGAGCAGCCATGAAGAGATACCCCATGCCCAAAGTAAAAGAAACCCAAGTAAGATGGTAGGTGTTGCGAGAGGCCATCAGAGGCCAGACACACTGAAACCATAACAGAAACCTAGTCAATCTAATCACATGGACCACAGCCTTGTCTAACTCAATGAAACTAAGCCATGCCATGTGGGGCCACCCAAGATGGGCGGGTCATGGTGGAGAGGTCTGACAGAATGTGGTCCAGTGGAGAAAAGAATGGCAAACCACTTCAGTATTCTTGCCTTGAGAACCCCATGAACAGTATGAAAAGGCAAAATGATAGGATACTAAAAGAAGAACTCCCCAGGTCAGTAGGTGCCCAATATGCTACTGGAGACCAGTGGAGAAATAACTCCAGAAAAAATGAAGTGATGGAGCCGAAGCAAAAACAATATCCAGCTGTGGACGTGATTGGTGATGGAAGCAAGATCCGATGCTGTAAAGAGCAATATTGCATAGGAACCTGGAATGTTAGGTCAATAAATCAAGGCAAATTGGAAGTGGTGAAACATGAGATGGCAAGAGTGAACGTTGACATTCTAGGAATCAGCAAATTAAAATGGACTGGAATGGGTGAATTTAACTCAGATGACCATTATATCTACTACTGTGGGCAGGAATCCCTTAAAAGATATGGAGTAGCCATCATGGTCAACAAAAGAGTCCAAAATGCAGTACTTGGATGCAATCTCAAAAACAATAGAATGATCTCTGTTCATATCCAAGGCAAACCATTCAATATCACAGTAATCCAAGCCTATGCCCCGGCCAGTAATGCTGAAGAAGCTGAAGTTGAATGATTCTATGAAGATCTATAAGACCTTTTAGAACTAACACCCAAAAAAGATGTCCTTTTCATTATAGGGGACTGGAATGCAAAAGTAGGAAGTCAAGAAACACCCAGAGTAACAAGCAAATTTGGCCTTGGAATGCATTGGAATGGAGCAGGGCAAAGGCTAATAGAGTTTTGCCAAGAGAATGCACTGGTCATAGCAAACACCCTCTTCCAACAACACAAGAGAAGACTTTACACATGGACATCACCAGATGCTCAACACTGAAATCAGATTAATTAGAATCTTTGCAATCAAAGATTGAGAAGCTCTATACAGCTAGCAAAAAAAAAAAAAAAGACTGGGAGCTGACTGTGGCTCAGATGATGAACTCCTTATTGCCAAATTCAGACTTAAATTGAAGAAAGTAGGGAAAACCACTAGACCATTCAGGTATGACCTAAATCAAGTCCCTTATGATTATACAGTGGAAGTGAGAAATAGATTTCAGGGTCTAGATCTGATAGATAGAGTTCCTGATGAACTATGGATGGAGGTTCGTGATATTGTACAGGAGACAGAGATCAAGATCTACCCCATGGAAAATAAATGCAGAAAATCAAAATGGCTGTCTGGGGAGGCCTTACAAATAGCTGTGAAAAGAAGAGAAGTGAAAAGCAAAAGAGAAAGGGAAACATATAAGCATCTGAATGCAGAGTTCCAAAGAATAGCAAAGAGAGATAAGAAAACCTTCCTCAGCAATCAATGCAAAGAAATAGAGGAATACAACAGAATGGGAAAGACTAGAGATCTCTTCAAGAAAATTAGAGATACCAAGGGAACATTTCATGCAAAGATAAGTTCGATAAAGGACAGAAATGGTATGGACCTACTAGAAGCAGAGGATATTAAGAGGTGGCAAGAATACACAGAAGAACTGTACAAAAAGGATCTTCACGACCAAGATAATCATGATGGTGTGATCACTCACCTAGAGCCAGACATCCTGGAGTGTGAAGTCAAGTGGGCCTTAGAAAGCATTACTATGAACAAAGCTAGTGGAAGTGATGGAATTCCAGTTGAGCTGTTTCAAATCCTGGAAGATGATGCTGTGAAAATGCTGCACTCAATATGCCACCAAATTTGGAAACCTCAGCAGTGGCCACAGGACTGGAAAAGGTCAGTTTTCATTCCAATCCCCAAAAAAGGCAATGCCAAAGAATGCTCAAACTACTGCACAATTGCACTCATCTCACACGCTAGCAAAGTAATGCTCAAAATTCTCCAAGCCAGGCTTCAGCAGTACGTGAACCGTGAACTTCCAGATGTTCAAGCTGGTTTTAGAAACCAGCAAAGAAACCAGAGATCAAATTACCAGCATCTGCTGGATCATGGAAAAAGCAAGAGAGTTCTAGAAAAACATCTATTTCTGCTTTATTGACTCTGCCAAAGCCTTTGACTGCGTAGATCACAATAAACTGTGGAAAATTCTGAGAGAGATGAGAATACCAGACCACCTGACCTGCCTCTTGAGAAAACTATATGCCGGTCAGGAAGCAACAGTTAGAACTGGACATGGAACATCAGACTGGTTCCAAATAGGAAAAGAAGTACGTCAAGGTTGTATATTGTCACCCTGCTTATTTAACTTATATGCAGAGTACATCATAAGCAACGCTGGGCTGGAAGAAGCACAAGCTGGAATCAAGGTTGCTGGGAGAAGTATCAATAACCTCAGATATGCAGATGACACCACCTTTATTGTAGAAAGTGAAGAGGAACTAAAGAGCCTCTTGATGAAAGTGAAAGAGGAGAGTGAAAAAGTTGGCTTAAAGCTCAACATTCAGAAAATGAAGATCATGGCATCTAGTCCCATCATTTCATGGGAAATAGATGGGGAAACATAGGAAAAGTGTCAGACTGCATTTTTGGGGGGCTCCAAAATCACTGCAGATGGTGATTGCAGCCATGAAATTAAAAGATGTTTACTCCTTGGAAGGAAAGTTATGACCAGTCTAGATAGTATATTCAAAAGCAGAGACATTACTTTGCCAACAAAGGTCCATCTAGTCAAGGTATGGTTTTTCCAGTGGTCATGTATGAATGTGAGAGTTGGACTGTGAAGAAAGCCGAGCACCGAAGATTTGATGCTTTTGAACTGTGGTGTTGGAGAAGACTCTTGAGAGTCCCTTGGACTGCAAGGAGATTCAACCAGTCCATTCTAAAGGATATCAGTCCTGGGTGTTCTTTGGCAGGAATGATGCTAACGTGGCTAAAGCTAAAACTCTAATACTTTGGCCACCTCCTGTAAAGAGTTGATTCATTGGAAAAGACTCTGATGCTGCTAGGGATTGGGGGCAGGAGGAGAAGGGAATGACAGAGGATGAGATGGCTGGATGGCATCACTGACTCGATGCACATGAGTTTGTGTGAACTCTGGGAGTTGGTGATGGACAGTGAGGCCTGGCGTGCTACAACTCATGGGGTTGCAGAGTTGGACGCGACTGAGAGACTGAACTGAACTGACTGAACAGATTGTTGCTCTGAAGTGAAGCACAACATACTTAATGTCTCAAACTATGCACTCCATTTGGGGTCTGTCACATGATCCTTCTTCAGTTACTGAATGTCTGTCACTCCCTGCCACAGCGCCTTTACATATGTTGTGTCCTCTTCTTGAAAGGTTTTTTCCTTTATTGCCACCACTTATGCAAGATCACTTTCTCTTTCTTCAGATCTAGTTCAAACTTAACAGTTATATAAGAAAATGTACATGAATAGCTTTATTATCCCATTGCGTTCATTTATATGCTCTCAGAATGCCACAATTAATATCTAGTCCTTCCACTGGAACCATTGTCCACCATTAATTCTCCAGCATGATGAATCATGTGTGGCTAATGAATAAATAGAAAATGAGTGACTAAATTTGATTACAATGCCATTTATACATAG
>SJYQ01096204.1:126062-165414 GCA_006410935.1 Redunca redunca
ATATATATATATATATATAAATGTTTGTGTGGTTTGTGTGTTTCACTCAGTCACGTACAACTCTTTGTGACCTCATAGACTGTAGCCAAGCAGGCTCCTCTGTTCATGGAATTCTCCAGGTAAGAATAGTGGTGTAAGCAGCTATACCTTTTTCCAGGGTATCTTCTTGACACAGAAATCAAACCTGGTTATTCCATATTGCAGGGAAATTCTTTACCATCTGAACCACTATGGAAGTTTCTTATAACATGTTTCTGTAGTATATTCTATGGAAAATATGTACTTCAGAATCAAAAAAATTGGAAAGTAACTTTCTTCCCTTGAAGATTTACAATCAGAATAATATGGTAATTATTCTAAGAAACTTCTAGCAATTTATTAAATTTGATTTAGCCAAGACATCCCAAAACACATTTTTTGAACAAAGATATAATTGGGACTATGTAAAATTTCTCAAATCTATGTTTTATAGAACATTTTGGAAGCTAGAAGAGCATGCTATTTATCCACTCTAGCTTATCAATCCACTGATAGATTTCATTTACATCTTTGAACTTTGGCTAAGAAATTTAACCAATAATTGTGTTCATCTTAGACAGCATATTAAAAAGCAGAGAAATTACTTTGCCAACAAAGGTCCATATAATCAAAGCTTTGGTATTTCCAGTAATCATGCACAAATGTGAGAATTGGACCATAAAAAAAACTGAGTGCCATATAATTGAGGCTTTTGAACTGTGGTGCTGGAGAAGACTCTTGAGAGTCTCTTGGACTGCAAGGAGATCCAACCAGTCCATCCTAAAGGAAATCAGTCCTGAATATTCATTGGAAGGACTGATGCTGAAGCTGAAGCTCCAACACTTTGGTCACCTGGAGCAAAGAGTTGACTCAATAGAAAAGATACTGACACTGGGAAAGATTGAGGATGGGAGGAGAAGGGGATGACAAAGGATGAGATGGTTGGATGGCATCACTGACTCGAGTTTGATGTCGAGTTGGCATCACGCGACATGAGTTTGAGCAGGCTCCGGGAGTAGGTGATGGGCAAGGAGGCCTGGCGTGCTGCAGTCCACTGGGTCACAAAGACTCAGACACAACAGACCAACTGAACTGAACTGAAGATAAAAGTTATAAGGGCATATTTTGAGATGATTACCTCTGAGAGAAGAGGACTTAGGTTTTGAAGGTTATTTTCTATCATCCTTCCTCTTTTTCTAGTTTTCCATAAATCCTTTTTGGGTCAATTCACAGGCAGACTTACATATGTTATGTGTGAGGCAGTTTTCTGCTGGTCAGTTTCCTTCCCACCCACACCATAGGAGATGGGTCAAATCTGTTAGCATTTTTGAATGACACTGAAAAGTAAAAATATATACTTGATTAGAATAGAAGTATTCCTAGGTCAAATAATGACACCTAAATTATACCCAGATGGTTCCCTTCCCCTCCTGCTCTCCACCCGGGTGCCCTTTCCCAATAAAATCTCTTGCTTTGTCAGCACATGTGTCTCCTCGGACAATTCATTTCCGAGTGTTAGACAAGAGCCCAGTTTCGGGCCCTGGAAGGGGTCCTCCTTCCTGCAACAAATGGCAACTCTGGTGGGATTCTTCTTCACTGAGACTGACATCCTGACCACTCGGGGTACTCAGGGGCCAGCTTGCCTGCCAATGGACCAGACCCAGTGGCCACAACTGGGACCCATTTGTCCCTGGTCTCCTCCTGACATGGACAACTGGCCAGAGTGCCCCGACTGGCAAGGAACAAGAGACTTTGACCTCTCTCCCCTTCCCTCTCTCTTTCCTCTCCTTAACCCTTCCTATCCTTCCCTGTTTTTCTAGTCCCCCGGTCCTGAATGCAGGAATCTGGTCGAAGGGCCCTCAGCCTGAGCTGAAGGTTGGAGACAGATCACCTCCTCTTGTCAGAGAACTCAAATTCTGGTTCTGGTCTGGTCTGATTTCTGGTAGGGCTGAGTTCCAGTCCTCCCTTCTCTGGAGGCCCAGGGAAAAGTCCCATAATGCCTGGGTATCTGTAGGTGGCAGGACATGTCTGTAAGGCCACCCCTTTCACCTCCCCTCCCACCTCCTCCCCCTTCTTCTTTCAACCTGGCTTCCTTTCTTCCCTTGAAATCTTTGATGTTAGTACTTGGATTCTCGTATTTAAGGGCTTCCCTGGTGGTGCAGAGGTTAAAGCGTCTGCCTGCAATGTGGGAGACCTGGGTTTAATCCCTGGGTCGGGAAGACCCTCTGGAGAAGGAAATGTCAACCCACTCCAGTATTCTTGCCTGGAGAATCCCATGGACGGAGGAGCGTGGTGGGCTAGAGTCCACGGGTCGCAAATAGTCAGACATGACTGAGCGACTTCACTTTCACTTTATAAATTAACAATATTCTGGACAAATACCCGTATGTTATGGTGAGAAATCATTGTCCTAAGGAAGATTTAGTGTGTGTTCCATTTAGTTTCCTAACAGGTTTTAGTGAGACAAATGGTCCCCCCATCTTCCTCTACCACAGCCACCAGTCTGCTTGTCATTTTGACCCTCACTCTTTTTTATTTGCAGGAGACATTATCCATAGGGAGTAAGAAAGTCATGGCTAAGGCAAATCTAGGTTATTCAAGGGACCAAGAGTTCATTGGGGACCAAATAAAAGCCTGTATCTCTCTAAGGCCCCGGTTATCTCCATGTTTTTTTCATCATCGTTTCCCTCCTCTGCTCCCCTCATTCTGCCTTGTGGACTATTTCTGGTGAATGGATGGGATAAGAGGTCTTTCATTTCTGTTCTTTCATATTATTCATCTTTATCAAGGAATGCAAATGGCTAATTGCTTGAATAAGGAGTGACTGTGGGAAACTGAAAAGGAAAAGCAGAGAAGAGTGAGGGGAAAAGTATAGTATCAAGGCAAAAAAAAAAAAAAANAAAAAAAAAAAAACAAAACATGATTTGATACCTTTTAAATTTTATCTTGGGCTTAAGAAAAGTAAGTGTCTCCCAGACAGACAAAATATGCATAAAGGTACTTTGGAATGGAACAGATGTTCTATTTAGAGTTCCATAAATTTCAGATTATTTTGACTATTTCACTAATAAGTGATGGCAGAACACCTAGACTTTATTCTAAAAATATGGAAATATTAATGAAGCATTTCAAGCAGAGAAATCATTTTTGTTTTGAAAGATCACTATGGATGCTGAGTAGAGAATATATTGTAGGAGGGTAAGAGTTGAGTTTAGCACTGTAGCTACAAATATTTAAAAAAATGTGGTCTGATTTGGACTATATATTGATGGGAGGATCTAAAAGGACTTGCCTGGTGAAGTGGATGTGAGATGTAAGGGAAATGTAGGAATGACTAATGATTTCTTATTTGATACCTTTCCTGAGTAAATAGAGAGATGGAAATGGAGATACTTTGGAGAGAGTAGATTTGGGTGTTGGAAATTGTATCCCATTCAGAAATGTAGCATTTGCCAATGGAATTGAGAATCTAAATGAAGATGTCGAGAGAAATGCTTGATATTCATTCAGAAGATACAAATATAAGGGACATCAGCATATAAGCACTGAGTAGCTCACCGAAGAGGAGAGCATAAAAAGAAAATAGAAGAATCCAGGACAAGACTGTAATAGAAAAGTAGCTGCTGAAAAAGCCACCAAAATAGAAAACCAGATGATATTATATATTCAAGAAGTAGGGAATATTTAAACTATCAAAGTTGCAAGTGTAAGTAAGAAAAGGACAAGAAACTGGCCATTCATTTTGGCAAGTTGGAGGTCATTGGTGAGACTTTTCAGAGGGGAGAGAAAAAAGAACAGCCAGATTTATTAATGAATAGGTTGAGGAGTAAATAGGATATGAAGAATTGTGTAAAGGCAATACCACCTAGGAGTTTCTTTGAAGAAGAGTTGAGAAATGGAGAGTAACTGCAATGTAAGAAATGTAAGAAAAAAATAAGATGGATAACATTCATGCAGAACAGCAAGGTGATGAGAATGTTCTAGTATGTGGAGAAATAACTGAGGCAAATAGAAAATTGAGTTTCTGCTTTATGAAACTGAAGTTAATTCAGAAATTAGCCAAAAAAATAAAAGACTGGCGAATGAAGCTTTCTGATGTCCCTTCATGAATTTTGTGGCATTTAATAATGATCTTCATTACATCTTGACATCATGGGATATTTTGTAACATTTTACAACTGGAGAGATAAAGATATAAAAATATGAGAAGACTTAATAGACATCAGTCACTCTAAATATCACTTGAGTTTTTTTTTTTAATCAAACCTTGTAAAAATCCTCGAAGTTAATAAAACATTACAACCACTTGTGAAAGATGAGGTGAATTTAATGTCTCCTGCCTTAAGAGAACAGTGGCTGATGACAGTATTTGAAAATCTCAGAAAATGCATTTCACAAAATCAAATGGTGAAATATAAAAGCCTTGCTATAAACTAATGAAGGACTGAGAATTGAAGCTTAGGGCCATTTAAGGAGGAGGTGAACTTCTCGCTCATGTGTGCCTTAAGCCATGTGCATCAATGGATCTTTCCCGAGAACTGGCCTTTCTTTAGGTCCTGAGCTAATGCATACACAGCACAAAGCATTACTCATGGAAATGCTTTTCTTAGGCTCTATGTTAATGATTATAATTGTTACAAATCTCGCCTGGGAAACTGTCTCTCAAGACTTGTACCCCTGATGACGCAGCAGCAGTGTATCTGGACCAGAGAAGTTTGCTCAGAACCTGTTCTCCCTGGTTAATCTTGTGACACAGTTATCTCAGGATGTATGCCTTTGGAAGGGTCTGGTGGAACTTTTACAACCTTGAAGTGTTCTTTTTATCTATTCTCAGCAACCAGTTGAGGAGTACCTAAACCTTGCTTAAGCTAGTGAAGCAGGTACTCTCCTGCCCCCTTCCAGTGTCTCTCTCTCTCTTTTTTTTTTTTTTTAATTTATTTATTTAAATTAATTGGAGGCTAATTGTTGGGACCTGACCTGAGCCATGACAGGCTCAACAGGCCACACTAGGCCTAAGCCTCAGGTTCTTGTTAGCATGAGTCATAATTCTAGGAAGCCCCACCAAGGTCCCCGATGACACCAAGGTCCCTGATGACCCAAGGTTGAGTCAATCAAGGTTCTGTCAGTCACCATGATGACCCAAGGTTGAGTCAATCACCACACGCCAACTACACTATTGCTCAGACAAAAGACCACTTGTATATAAGCAGCTGTAATTCAGAGCTCAGGGCTCTCGTCAAGACTCCACTGTGCTGGATGAGACGGGAGCCCTAGCTCGGGCTAGTAATCAAACCCCTTTATGTTTTTACATTGCTGTGGACGTCTTATTCTCTCAGTTTTGGGGACTCGGACTCTGGGCATAACATTTGGGGGCTCGTCTGGGATCCCTTTAACTGGGAAAAATAACACTCTCCCAGCAGAAGGGGTTTCCTCACTAGGAGGAAAGATATCTGAACACTGGTGTTAGGTCTGGTCAAGTCCAGCGTAAGGCCGAGGCCCAGCGAGCGCGCTGAAAGGCAGCTGGCTCTGGTAAGGAAACAGCTTTCGTCAGGTTTGGTCAAGGGCGAATTAGTTGTCCTAGCTAGCATAAGGCCGAGGCCCAGCATTGTGCTGGAAGGAAGCTAGCTCTGCAGGAAAAAAAAAATCTGGTAAGACCTGGTACAGTGTTCTCGGCCGACGTGTATTTGTTATCTGTTTGTCGTGTCTGTGTGAGTGCCGGCATTGTCTCTGCTCTTTGTGTGTTCATTTTGTCTCCTGTGTTCTTCTCTGTAATCATGGGGCAAGCAACTTCTACTCCTTTGTCCCTTATGACTGACCACTTTTCTGATTTTAAGTCTAGAGCACAAAATCTATCAGTGTTGGTGAAAAAAAAATACAAATGACTTTTTGTTCCACCGAGTGGCCTGCCTTTAATGTCGGCTGGCCATGAGAGGGAACCTTCAGCCTGCCTAACCTAATTGACCTGAAAACCGATTTCTCCCCACCCCCCTATGTACACCCGCCTTTGCCCCCTCAGGTACCTCAGATTTCTTCCGGAAGAGCACAAAGGGACACCAAACCTTCGGCCCCAATCCAGGAAGGGGGCCCTGCCCAGGGGACTCGCGGAAAGACAAGTGGAGCCCTTGGTGTGACAGACGAAGACAATCCGGAAGCCCCCACCTCCACAGCTGCTTTTTGCCACAGAGGAACACGAACGGATTTTGTCAGAAGCGCAAAAAAATTGTTCCAGGGGTGGATGGGAGACCTACAATGTAACCTAATCTGATTGATGAGGGATTCCCCCTGACCCGGCCCCGATGAGACTTCGAGCGCGCTAAATGTAGGGAGCGTCTCCAAGTGTACCGCCAGACTCTTATGGCTAGTCTCTGAACAGCCGCCAAAAAACCAACAAATTTGGCTAAGGTAAATCTGGTTAGACAGGAGCCAAATGAGAGCCTGGCAGCCTTCCTTGAGAGATTAATAAAAGCTTTTAGGCAATATACCCCCATGGACCCACAGGCCGATGAGTCACGTGCGGCAATTATGCTAGCATTTATAAATCAGGCAGCCCCAGATATCAAGAAAAAACTGCAAAAAACCTGGTGAGGGCAGCAGAGAGGGTTTTTAACCATAGGGAGACTCCAGAGGAAAACAAAACAAAACAAAACGTGTTAGACGGAAAGAGAGGATCGTGTTAGACGGAAAGAGAGGAACGTGTTAGATGGAAAGAGAGAGAGTTCAAGGCCAAAAAAAGCCACAGCAATCAGAAAAAATTAGCTCAAATGTTCTGTACAGGGATGAGACAGGGAGCTAATTCTTGAGAAACTAAAAAAAGTCAGGTCAAAAGATGAAGGAAAACCAGTCAGGCAGAGACTAAAAAGGACCAATGTGCATATTGCAAAGAGGTAAGGCACTGGAAAAGCAAGTGGCCCAAAAAAAACCTAGGGAAAAAACCCACCAGGAAAGAAGCACCCTCCCTGGGGGCCCACATTTTATACGCAGAAAAAGATAGCAATTAGGGGGATCAGGGCCTGGCACCTCTCCCCGAGTCCTGGGTAACTACACAGGTGGAGGGAAAACCAGTCAGCTTCATGGTGGACACGGGAGCCCAATACTGTCCTTAACTGGAAAGATGGACCAATGTCCAAAAAGACCAGCTGGGTACAGGGGGCCACTGGGACTAAATGATATAGATGGACTACTAAACGTCAAGTGGATTTGGGGGCCCAACAAGTGTCCCACTCATTTCTTGTGATACCAGAATGCCCGGCTCAGCCATCGGGGACTGCAAAGCCCCCATACTGACTGTGAGATTGCCACCCCCGGGAATGAGAACCTTGCCCCCGACCCCCGAGTACTCCTCATCTGATCTAAATTGGATTCAAAAAAAAATACCAACCGTCCTGTAAGCAAAGACAGATGGTATCAGGACCAAAATGACAACCTGTTGCTTCCGGCTGACTTGGGTCGACACCTCTATACGCACCTACATCGGACTACCCATCTGGGGGAAAAAAAGACTCTAACACTCCTACAGACAGCATGTCTGCGGTTTCCCCGACAAAAGGCAACTATACAAGACATAGTCCTTGCCTGCGAGGCGTGCCAGATGATAAAACCGGGAAAAAGACAGCATACGGGTACAAGATGCCGGGGAGAGAGGCCAGGGCAACATTGAGAGATAGATTTTACGGAGGTAAGGCCAGGCAAATATGGGTACCATTATCTGTTAGTTCTGGCTGACACTTTCTCTGGGTGGGTGGAGGCACACCCCACTAAGAGGGAGACAGCAGTAATGGTGGCTAAAAAGCTCCTAAAAGAGATAGTGCCTAGGTTTGGGCTGCCGGTAACCATTGGCTCTGACAATGGGCCTGCCTTTGTGAGTCAAATTGTTCAAGACTGGCCTTAGCTCTGGGACCAAATAAAAGCTACATTGCAAATACAATCCCCAGAGCTCAGGGCAGATAAAAAAAATAAATGGGACTCTAAAAAAAACTTTGGCAAAACTGGCAATAGAGACTGGCAGGGACTAGATGACTCTCCTTCCCTTTGCTCTCTTCCGTGCATGTAATACCCCCTATAAGTTAAATCTGATCCCCTTTAAAATTGTTTATGGGGGTCCCCCTCCAGTATGTCCCATCTTTGAAGAAAAAAAATCCAGCCACCTCCTACATTGTGGCAGTTCTGATCAAAAAAATCCATGAGGGCCAGAACAAGGGAGGCTCTGCACAGCTCTGAAAAAAAAAAAAAATGTTTTTACGCAGACCACAACGGGATAGTAAAAAAATCTATGGCCAAGGTGAGGGAAGGGCTGGCCCAACGGAAAAGAGAGCGAGAGGCCCAACAGGAAAGATTTGAGTCTTGGTTCCAACAATCTCCATGGCTAACAACACTAATTTCCACCCTGGTCGGGCCTCTTATGGTGCTATTACTAATACTCTCTTTTGGCCCATGTATCCTGAACAGGCTTGTGACTTTTGTAAAAAAACGTATTAACACAGTCCAGCTACTTGTACTCAGGCAACAATATCAAGCTTTGCCCCAAAACAAAGAGGAAGATTCCTTTATATGATCAAAAGACAGGGGGCAATGTTGGGACCTGACCTGAGCCATGACAGGCTCAACAGGCCACACTAGGCCTAAGCCTCAGGTTCTTGTTAGCATGAGTCATAATTCTAGGAAGCCCCACCAAGGTCCCCGATGACACCAAGGTCCCTGATGACCCAAGGTTGAGTCAATCAAGGTTCTGTCAATCACCATGATGACCCAAGGTTGAGTCAATCACCACACGCCAACTACACTATTGCTCAGACAAAAGACCACCTGTATATAAGCAGCTGTAATTCAGAGCTCAGGGCTCTCGTCAAGACTCCACTGTGCTGGATGAGACGGGAGCCCTACCTCGGGCTAGTAATAAAAACCCTTTATGTTTTTACATTGCTGTGGACGTCTTATTCTCTCAGTTTTGGGGACTCGGACTCTGGGCATAACATAACTACTTTAGAATATTGTAGTGGTTTTTGCCAAACATCGACATGAATCAGCCACGGACCCACATGGGTTCCCCATCCAGAACCCTCCTCCAGTGTCTCCTGGTGCAAGCTTTCTCTAATTCCTGTTACTTTAATAAAGTCAACCCAAAACTCTGAGAGTATCTTTGGTCCTGGGGTTAAATCTTGCCCTTTGGAGACCATGAATCCAGCAGCACCATCCACTGTAAGCTAAGATCAAGCCTTGGGAAGCTGGAAAGACTTTTTTTAGTAGTAGATTATTAGTGTGTGGAATTGGCTACTGAAGAAAGCAATAAAATCTTTAACAATGAACACACTGAAAATGATTTATACACTTGAGTGTACAGTTGACAGCCTTTAAACATTAGTTGTGCAAGTGGAGAGATCATTAAGCATCATGTGGGTTCTTTCTTTGAAAAAGTCATATTTCAGAACAGCAAAGGATGGAAAGGAAACAGGATTTCTGTTTCAAAGCACAAATTATTTTCTTCATTTTAAGACAAGGAGAATATTAAATGAGTAAAATCTATTTTTATAGTAATCAAGATAATAGTGGAAACAAGTAGCCAGAAGAACTTTCATCATATCCTGGGTTAGTGAAGCATGACCTGCTTGCAGTAACCAAGGCCAAGGGAGGAAAAAGGAGCGTTATTCAGGAAACTGAGGGGCTACGGAGCAGCGGTATTTTCCAATGACGATGATAATATGGATTAGCCGAGCTTAGCTAAGTATTCCGGAGAAGGCAATGGCACCCCACTCCAGTACTTTTGCCTGGAAAATCCCATGGACGGAGGAGCCTGGTGGGCTGCAGTCCGTGGGGTTGCTAAGAGTCAGACACAACTGAACAACTTCACTTTCACTTTTCCCTTTCCTGCATTGGAGCAGGAAATGGAAACCCACTCCAGTGTTCTTGCCTGGAGAATCTCAGGGATGGGGGAGCCGGGTGGGCTGCCATCTATGGGGTCACACAGAGTCAGACACGACTGAAGCGACTTAGCAGCAGCAGCAGCAGCAGCAACTAAGTATTCAGCAATTTTATCATGATGCAGTTTTGGCTTTTTTGGACATTTATGAACATGACAGCACAGAATGCTGATAATACCTTCTTATACACTTGCAGACTGTAGAAGTCTATAATGGAAAATATTGAATACTCAAAGCCCATTATCTACCATCTCCAGGTCGTTGAACTAAACTGTGCTCTATTTACCTCTCACTGATAGTTACCATGCTGCTTAATACTCCTCATTATTAATCATCCATGAATTACCACCAGCTTCCAGTTCCAGTTCCTTTTATTTTATTAAAAAAAAATGAAAAGTTAGATACACGGGAATCCGTACAACAGGAGAAAAATATATTGTGGTCATCCACTGGCAAACATCTATTCCAATATCACGAGGCTTTTCTAACAAATTAAATGCTAAAGTCAGAAGGCTGTGTAATTTTGATACCTCTGAGGCCTTGTTAACATTCTGATTTTTATGCTATAGAAAATATTTTATGCTCTAGAAATATTTTAAAATTGGCTTCTTTACTGGAGAGAAAGAGCAAGAGCCCCTCCCCCTTTTTTCCTTTACATTGAATAGGATTATAATATTAAGAAAGGACTTACAACCATATTTCCAAAGAATTCGTCTGATTGAAACACATACAATTTCACTTAAAAAAATCCAACTATCCAAAAACGATGTGGACAAGAAATGTGCTGTGCTTAGTCGCTCAGTCGTGTCTGACTCTTTGCAACCCCATGGATTGTAGCCCCCCATGCTCCTCTGTCCATGGGAATTCTCCAGGCAAGAATACTGGAGTGGGTTGCCATCTCCTCCTCCAGGCGATCATCCCAATCCAGGGATCGAACCCAGGTCTCCTGCATTGCAGGTGGATTCTTTACCATCTGAGCCACCAATGGACAGGAAGTACTCAGGATCTCATCATGACCTATGATAAAGCCGAATGACAACGATCAGTGTAACTGAGGTGTCCGGGCAATAGAAATAGTGCAAAAATAGACCCTCTGATACAATAGGGTCTGATTTGCAAATCAGCTCACACACCATAATAAATTTAGGTGTGATGGCAAAGTCACCTAGGTTCACATGGATTTCTCTTTTCTAGTTAGGATTGTGGAGCAGGAAGTATTCACACTGAGCTAAACCTTACAAGCTGTGAAGGAGAACTGTGTCCACGGATGGCCACTCACCTCCAGTGTTCTAGGCTCAATTCAGTCGTGTGTTCTGTCCAAAAAAGTTTTATTCTGTGCTGCTTTCCAATTTAGGGGCTTTTGGGGGGATTCCTTGTGTTTCCATAGTTCAATGGCCTCAACCCTTCCTTATACTGCTTTCTAGTGAGCCACTGTCATCTTTTTTAAAAAGATAAATTCCTGCATTAATTGTTGTCTTTATTTATTAGAAATTTAATACATCTTTTTAACTGTGCTAGTGTTTTCATTGATATATTATGTTAGCTGGGACTCTGGTTAGAACATCACACAGGTTCTGAAAGTGCTGTCCTTGATTTTATTTATCCCATAAGCTCAATTATTATCAGTGTATATGTTTTTTTAAAAAGATATATATTGCAATATATCAAAGTATCTATAATAATATTTAGACTCATAAGATGGAACACTAGAAACAGAAAAAAAAAAAATCACTCATTGCCCTTGGGACATGCCCTCCTTTCTGAGTCTTTTTTTATAGGAGAGTAGGCAGGAAGGTCAGGGTATCCACATTCTTCTGGTAAGTCTTTGATTTTTTTAAAAAAATTTGTGTACATGTCTGTGTGTGTTGGTGGGAAATAGAGATAGAGAGAGAGACAGAGAGAGACAGAAAGACAGAGAGACAAAGATAGAGATATAAACAGAGGTAGAAAGAAAGAGACAGAGAGAAAATTTTGCTTCAGAGACCCAGGAGCTAAAATACATGGAGACATTAGTTCTTGCTATTTTAACCAAAACAATCACATCCTATTTAATCAACATTCAAAAGTTGCAAATATTCACAAAAGAACCAAGGTTTTGAAGATTGGGAAATCAGGCCACATTTAGGCATTAAAATGTGGTCTCATATTCAATCAACTTTTTAAAAGAAATATAGGTGAGAAATGCCAAGTTACTTTTACAAATATGTTTATACATGTTAGTGGAGGAGGGTCTGGAGACCTCATCACACATGAACTTCAGTTTTTGGTAAGGACAGATGCAAAGAAGAATCTAAGGTCTTATCTGTTGCAAGAAAGGTCTTATCTGTTGCAAGAAAGAAATAACCGAGAGAATACCTCAAGAGAGACGTGGGCCATGCCAAGGGAGGCAATGGCCCTGCAGGGCTGGAGTACATGGTATTTAAGGCAAGGTCATTTGCATAATCCCGTGGTCCTTGATTGATAGTCTTGACTGACAACTGCAGGTTATGTAACAAGATGTTCTACCACGCATGTCCTTCCCATAATTCAGTCTGTTATAATTTGATGCACATGTTCATAGAATATTTATGAGCAGCTAATGAGTCCAATGACCACCAAAGGTTACTTTAGTACATGATAATGTGTGGTATGGACATATGCTAGAGTAGGGAAAATCACCATCCGTCTACCAGTAGGGAATTTTTTTGGCTCCCTGACTATCCCAGATGTTTAGCTGAAGGGGCTACCTCTCATCGCTCTCATCTAACTTTCTGCCTAATATATACGGTTTGTAAAAATGAGAACATGCAACTCAGTTAAGGAAGAACCAAGAAGATTTCTTTGTCTCATAAAGTTGCAACAATCGAATATTATCTTTATTCTTTATGTCTAACTGATAGAAACAGAGGAAAGGGACAAAATAGGTGATTACATAGTTAATCTTACTCGGGGATTATAAATTTAAAAACATAGGCGATTCCTGTAAGCTAATAATTATTCAAGAAAGTAGGTTTGCTTAACCACAAAACTATGCAGGCTTGCTTAGCAACAAAACCATGAAACACGAGACACACCCCCAAACAACAGAACACTGGTTTCATGAGACCCGCATGCTGCCCAGGGAGTTCAGAAAGATGATTCTTAGGACACACTCTCTGCACACATAATAAACAATAATTTGGGGACCTAGCTTGACCGCAGAGGGACAAGAAAACTCCCCTTCTCAACCTGGAGAAAGAGCGGATGATAAAAACGTGACATGACTTCCACTCAAGAAAGAGCAAAAAGTTGTTCTCTTAACCCAACTTTTTCTTTGATTATAAAACTGTAGCCCAGTATGTTCCGAAGGCATGGCATCCTCTCACTTGTCTGCTTATAAACCTCAGAAGAGTTCAACTCTAATAAATCACTTTTTATCTATCACTCTGCCTCTCATTGAATTTTCCTTGCACGGAGAAATAAAGGACTGTTACCAGAGCTCTTCAGAGCCTCCAGAAATGATACCAATCTGTTTCAAAACTTTGTTGCTGCCATTCGTATATCACATCATAGATATCCTCTTAATATCTGCCTTTCCCAAAAGGAATTTGAGCCATTTCAGAATAGGTAATATGCCTTACACATCTTTGTATCCTTAACACAATGGTGGTGGTGGTGGTTTCATTGCTAAGTAATGCCCGACTCTTGTGACCCCATGGACTGTAGCCCACCAGGCTTCTCTATTCATGGGATTTTCCAGGCAAGAATACTGGAGTGGGTTGCCATTTCCTTCTCCAGGGGAAGCTTCCTCACCTAGCGATTGAACAAGCGTCGCCTGCATCTCAGGCAGTCTCCTGCACTGTACTCAGCTTCTTTAGCACCAAGTCACCAGGGTAGCCCTAACACAGAACTTAGAAATCAAAGGCTTGTTAAGAGAACAAATAAATTAAAATATTTTTGATACAAATATTGATCTCTTTCTCATAACTTTCAAATGCTAATTTGAGGTATCAGGACCTTACATACTATCTGCAAAGGACATCCCCCTCCATAGTATTTATTACTACTTCTATTAATAGTACTTATTATGGATAATATTCTATTGCATGCCCTTTTCCATATGCCCACTATTATGACCAGATGGGGAACTTGGGAAGATATTTTTGCCTTTTTTTTTTTTTTTTTTGACATGTAATGCTGCTGCTGCTGCTGCTGCTGCTGCTGGTAAGTCGTTTCAGTTGTGTCTGACTCTGTGCGACCCCATAGATGGCAGCCCACCAGGCTCCCCCGTCCCTGGGATTCTCCAGGCAAGAACACTGGAGCGGGTTGCCATTTCCTTCTCCAATGCACGAAAGTGAAAATTGAAAGTGAAGTCGCTCAGTTGTGTCCGACTAGTAGCGACCCCATGGACTGCAGCCCACCAGGCTCTTCTGTGCATGCAATTTTCCAGGCAAGAGTACTGGAGTGGGGTGCCATTGCCTTCTCCGTTTGACATGTAATAGATGGTCAATAAATATTTCCAGAATATAATATATTATTTGAAGATATGAGAGACAAATATACATATAAATTATAAGTAAAAAATTTCACTAATTTGAAATACAGAAATCATATTCTAATATTTGAAATGATCTCTAGATGAAAGACTATTTTAGTGAGGAATTTCAAGATGCAAATAAACTGTAAATAACTTTTTAAAATACTTTAAATCATAAATAACTCACTAGTTACAAAACTAACACTTAGCTTCAAGTTCTTGAGGGTTAAGAAATAAATGGAGAATTTTTCTTAAGACTCCTAGCAATCTAAAATACCAAAAAAGAGATTTTGGACTGCTATTTTTTAGAGTGCCTAAATTCTCAGAGGTTGGAATTATTCAACCATGCTTAAAAATGAAGCTCAACTAGTGGAGATGAAGAAACTTTTGATTGGAAAGCAAGTTTATGCTGTGCTCTGAGATGCTGTGGTTCAACAGGATGTAATGTTGATGTTGGTTTCCCTTTGTGTTTCTCTCTGCTCCTTTTCTCTTTGTTCTTATAACTACAAGCTTCAGTGATGGATAATGGGGGTATCAAATCACAGGCTTTGAAGCAATAAAAGTCCTGCATTGGACTAGTCCAGTCATTCACAACATCTTCTGGTTACAAAGAAGTGATATTGTTTAAAAAAAGAAAAAAGGAGAAAAACAAAACCTCTCAATACCACTTTGAAAGGAAATGCCTTAGTGAAGGGCATGTCCTATACTCTATTAAAAAGTTTGAAACCAGTCATCTTGACTTCTAAAAGATCCACTTGCTGAAATGCTTCTACTCTCTGTTAAAGCCAGCTAAATAGAGAACTCCACAAAGAAGTGTATGGTAGTCCTGGCCATCTCTGGTATGCAAACAAGTGCCCTCATCAGCTTCCTTGTCCCTGAAGCTTTAGTTTCATTTAAGCTTTTTGGTGGTGGCATAGATCAAGCTATTCATTTTTCCCAGTTTGAGTGAGATGTGTTGAGACATTATGCAGGTTTAAGCGTAGTGTTCTGATTTGATACATGTATATATTGCAAAATAATTATCACAATAAATTTAGTTAATACTTATATCTCCTTACTTTTTTGGTGTGATGAGGACATTTAATATTCTACTTTTTTGCAACTTTCAAGTGTACATTATTCTTAACTATAGTCACCATGTTATATTTTAGGTCCCTAGAACATGTACCTAGAAATTTGTCCTCTTTGACCAACATTCCCTCTTGACAACTGCCATTCTATTCTCTGCTTCTATAAGTTGTTTTTTTTGTTTTTTGGTTTTTTTGGATTTGATGTATGTATAGTGAGCTTGTACAGCATTTGTCTGTCTTTGTTGATTTATTTCATTTAGCGTAATGCCCTCAAGATCCATCCATATTGCCATGAAATGGTGACATTTCCTTTTTGTGGATGAATAATATTATGTTGTAAATATGCACTATATTTTCATTATGCATTCATCTACTGAATAGTTGATCTACCTCAAGATTTGAATGTATCAAATAGAACCACCATTCAGGTGAGACATTTCTCTTGCATTGAATGAACAATGTGATGTGAAACTTTTATAATATATATTATCTACAACCAAAATCAGCCAAGAATTGAAAGAGAAAAGTCATGTTAAAATATTTTCACTAGAAATGCCAGTGAATGGCCAAAAATGATGCTCTTTGATCAATCAGTCTCCTATTGGGGACACTCAGAATTCAACACTATGAGATCACAAGGTACTTTACAATTGGAATTTTCCATTGGATTGGCATAGTATATTAAGATTCTATATTCTACTCTCTGGCAGTTCAGTGGTTAACACTTCACCTTCCAATGCAAGGGGTATGGGTTCAGTCCTTGCTCAGGGAACTAAGATCCCACATACCTCATGACCAAAAGGACAAAACATAAAAAGTAACAGAAACAATATTGCAATAAATTCAATAAAGACTTTAAAAATGGTCCACATCAAAAACCATTTTTTAAAAAAGGTTTAAAACAAAACAAAACAAAAATATTCTATTTTCAAGTAAAAATGAATACTCAATAAGCCTCAGGAAAACTCTCTATAGTTTCCATATATCAAGAATGTAAGATAGTTTTAAAGAAATTTAACAAGTGAAATTCTTAGCTATGGGGGTTTTGCATTAACTATATAGGAATCAATTCTATGGGTATGTTAAGACATGTACCAATTCTCTACACTGAAGCTGAGCTTCCAGCTTCCCTAAGATTGCCCAATTTGTACTAGTTTCTTCCTCAAAGGAAAAAAGGCCATCACTGCAAAGTGATTTTGTCACCTACTAGATAAAAGTATTCCATAAATTTGGATTCACTAGTGTGAGGTGATAATGGGGAAAGCTGCACTCAGTTATTTATGTACTTCCAACTTTATACAATGCATTACGGTGAACATAAGCCACTCTTTCTTGCTTAAATACTTCACTTTAAGTTATGAAGCTGTTCAAAACCAGAAGGCTTAAAGACATTGAAAAAAGTGCTTTTTGCTTCTTCTTCTTCTTCTTTTTTTTTTTTTAACATAGCAATTTGCAAGCTTTACCCTCAGCAGAGATTCAGACAGGATTGATGTAGTTTGGGCATCAGTATACTTTTAAAACACCCCTGGCCATTCTATTGTGTGGTTAAGATAGAGACCATTGTTTCATAATGCATCATTGACAACATTTTCTACAAATCTGAAAGATCAATGTGATTGATTGATCACTATTGAAAAATGAGTAATCTATGTGACCTTTAATAACAATATTTTAAAAGTCACCAAATAAATTTGCTTGATTACAAACCTTTTTCATCTATTTTTTAAATCATTAAATCATATTAATACAATTATCCATATGATCAGGTAGATCCCTGATTACTCCCAGGCTTCTACACTCTCCATGAAAGTGAAAGTGAAAATCGCTCAGTTGTGTCCAACTCTTTGCAACCCCAGGGACTGTAGCCTACCAGGTTCCTCCATTCATGGAATTTTCCAGGCCAGAATATTGGAATGGGTAGCCATTCCCTTACTCCAGGGGATCTTCCCAACCCAGGGATCGAACCAAGTTCTCCCACATTACAGGAGGACTCTTTACTGTCTGAGCCACAAGGGAAACCCACATTCTCCACAAAGCCTCATCTAATCAAGAGATGTTCAAAAGGCACATATGTGTATAGGTATGAGGAGGAGAGGAAAAAAATTTAACTGCAGTTAAAAGACATCTTATATTTTATGCATGATTTGTAAGAACATTTCTTTAGAAAAAGAATCTGAGGAACTCAAGTCCTTTCTCATCTGGGAAGAAAAGAATAAAGGGCTTGTATAATTTTAAATTAAAGTATAAAAATGTCATAGATTTATACTATTTCCTCTTGCTATCTGTAAGATTAAGTTTCATCAGATAGCAGGAGAAGCTTTTTTGTAGTAAGCTGGAAATGCTATTGTTCAAAATCACTAGGGTGTTCTTAGTTCTATTTCCTTATTTCTTGCTTCTTATTTATTTATTTTTTTTTCTTACAGGTACAGGCTGCAATGATGAAGTAGGAAGGAAAGAAGAAAAAGAAAGAGAGAAACACATTGGAAAGGACTGTATCGTCACTTGTTGACCTGAAACAAATATCATACTATGTATTTCTTTAGCAATGATGGATTTATTCAGGATCAGCAGTGAATTTCAATTCAGGATTTGCAAACATGGTAAGCCACCTGCGAGTATCCACAGAGCCAGAAAAGGATAGCGTGTTTATAGAGAAGAAGAGGCAGTTGGGAAAGAAAAGGCCATGGTTTTTCTTGGCTGAACCCTTGCCAGGAAAGAAGAGGAGTCTTTCTTTTTCCTGGTGGTCTTTCTTCTTTCTTCTTTCTCCTGCTGTCTTCACAGGGCATGAGGAATTCCAATTTTCTCTTATCTTTTAAGGTTTGTTTACTTACTATTTGATTAAAATTTATTTTTATTATTTTTTACAAATTCTGTAATACTTTTATAGAAACTACAAACTTGAAAACTTTACTCCTTGTGTCTTTTTGTTTGTTTGTTTGTTTATAGTTAAAGAGAAGTAAGGGCATCACATTGAAATCAGTTTCCTATATCCCCAAAGTATGTTGCAAATATAAATAAGGAAAGTTCATCTCAGTTGTCTCTCAGTCGTGTCTGACTCTTTGTGACCCCATGGACTGCAGCATGCCAGCCCTCCCTGTCCTTCACCAACTCCCAGAACTTGCACAAACTCATGTCCATGGAGTCGGTGATGCCATCCAACCATCTCATCCTCTGTCATCCCCTTCTCCTTCCGCCTTCAGTCTTTCCCAGCATCAGGGTCTTTTCCAGTGAGTCGACTCTTCACATCAGGTGGCCAAAGTATTGGAGCTTCAGCCTTAGTATCATTTCTTCCAATGAATATCAGGACTGATCTCCTTTAGGATGGACTGGTTTGATCTCCTTGCAGTCCAAGGGACTCTCAAGAGTCTTCTCCAGCACCACAGTTCAGAAGCATCAATTCTTCAGCTCTCAGCCTGGAACAGAAACTAATGTCAGCTACCACCAATACATTCCAATTATATAACACAATAAAATAAAACATAGCTGCCACAAATCCCAATCTGTAGATGATCATGAGGCCTAAACTGAAATCGCAATTCCTCTCTTCTATCATATAGTCATGTGCTCCTTACCCTCTTCCAGCACTTCAACTGGTTTATTTATTTATTTCACTTAGTGGAGCAAAATCTTCATTCTCATTATTCTTTTCACTCAGCAGCAGGTTAAGGGAGTTCAGGATGGGGGACACATGTACACCCATGGCTGATTCATGTCAATATATGGCAAAAATCACCACAATATTGTAAAGTAATTGGCCTCCCATTAAAATAAATTAATTTTTAAAACTCAGGTTAAGTACTTTTGTAAAAACTGGCCAAATAAATAATGATTGAATGTTCACTGAATTCTTCACATATGCAGTCACTGTAACAGAGCTTATTATCTTTTTAAACCTTTTAAACAATCCCAATATTTTCCATTTTTCATATGAGGAAGCAAGTTATGAATATTTTAATAATATGTAAAAGTTTCTTATCTAATTTAGTGGCATATATGTCAACAACAAAGAGTCAAACACGACCGAGCAACTTTCACTTTCACACGTTCATATCAAAAACAACAAATTATCTAATTCAAGAGTTGACTCATTTGAAAAGACCCTGATGCTGGGAAAGATTGAGGGCAGGAGGAGAAGGGGACGACAGAGGATGAAATGGTTGGGTGGCATCACCGACTCAATGGACACGGGTTTGAGTAAACTCAGGGAGTTGGTAATAGACAGGGAGGCCTGGCGTGCTGCATTTCAAGGGGTCGCAGGGAGTCGGACATGACTATGCGACTGAACTGAACTGAACTGAAAGCTTACCGTGTTTCTCATGACCAATGCAGCTTTTGGACTCACATACCCCCTAAAAAAAACATGTTTTTTCTATTATGTAACAATAAAAAGCAAGCACAAATAGTACTCAGATTATAAGATGACATTAATATTGCATACGTGATTAAACTTTGAAAATAAAAAACTAAATATTCATTTCTTTCTATACATTCTTGTAGGGTTGTGTGAGCATTTGCTAGAGATTTCCAGAAAGACAGCTACTTATGCTTCATTGACTATGCTAAAGCCTTTGTGTGGATCACAACAAACTGTGAAAAATTCTTAAAGTGATGGAAATACCAGACAACACTACCTGCCTCCTGAGAAACCTGTATGCAGGCCAAGAAGCAACAGTTAGAACCAGACATGGAACAATGGACTGGTTCCAGATTGGGAAAGGAGTATGTCAAGGCTATATATTGTTACCCTGTTTATTTTACTTCTTTGCAGAGTATATCATGTGAAATGCTGGGCTGGTTGAAGCACAAGCTGGAATCAAGATTGTTGGGAGAAATATCAATAACCTCAGATATGCAGATGACACCACCCATATGGCAGAAAGCAAGGAAGATCTAAAGACCCTCTTCATGAAGGTAAAAGAGGAGAGTGAAAAAGCTGGCTTAAAACTCAACATTCAGCTTGGGGCTGGTGCACAGGGATGATCCAGAGAGATGATATGGGGTGGGAGGTGGTAGGGAGGTTCAGGATGGGGAACTCATGTACATCCGTGGCTGATTGATGTCAATGTATGGCAAAACCAATACAGTATTGTAAAGCAAAATAAAGTAAAAATAAAAATTTAAAAAAAAAAAACACCTCAACATTCAAAACACTAAGATCATGAAATCTGGTCCCATCAGTTCATGGCAAATAGATGGGGAAACAATGGAAACAGTGAGAGACTTTATTTTCTTGGGCTCCAAAATCACTGCAGATAGTGCCTGCAGCTGTGAAATTAAAAAACACTTGGTCCTTGTAAAAAAGCTACGACCAACCTAGAGAGCAAATTAAAACCAGAGACATTGCTTTGCTGACAAAGGTCCACGTAGTCAAAACTATGGTTTTTACCAGTAGTCATGTATGGTTGTGAGAGTCGGATCATAAAGAAAGCTGAGTGCCAAAGAATCAGTGCTTTTGAACTGTGGTGTTGGAGAAGACTCTTGAGAGTCCCTTGGACTCCGAGGAGATCCAACCAGTCAATTGTTTGTGCATGCTCTGGGAGTTGGTGTTGGACAGAGAAGCCTGGTGTGCTGCAGTCCATGGGTTCTCAAAGAGTTGGACATAAGTGAGCAGCTGAACTGTGCTGATATAACCATATAATATTATTCAGTCTTAAAATGAAGGAAAACCTGTCCTTTGGGACATGAGGAACCTGGAAGGCATAGTGCTAAGTGAAATAAGCCAGATGAAGACAAACACTGCATAGTGAAGGTATGGAGTCTAAAATTTTTTAAAAGTCAAATTCATAGAAGCTTAGAGTAAAAAAGTGGTTGCCTAGGGCTCTGGAGGGAGGGAAATGTGAAGAGGTCAATAAAAGTGTACATACAATCTTTAAGTTATAAAATAAATAAGGCCTGAGGATCTAATGTTTAACCTGATAACTATAGTTGATAACACTGTTGTATAATTGAAATTTGTGAAGAGAGTAGAAAAGTGTTCTCACTGATAAAAGGAAGAAATAATGTTTTAGAAATGTAACTCTCTCTCTTTCACACACACACACAGTTTTGCCATTTTATAGGAAAAGAGAAGACATAATGAGACCATAAGTATGGAGCTTACTTGTCTTCTTTATTCTATAACCCAGAAGCAACTGGTGTATCCCACTAATTATACAGGGGAATAGGCTTTTGGATGCTCAACTAAAGTGCCAGGCCAGGAAAAAAAACCTGGGAATCTGGAGCACTGTCTGTTGGCGTCTCGTACCTGTTGTGAACCCAAAGCTGTTAAGTGATGACGTGTGTCCAGTAGTTAAATAAAAGGGCCTTGGAATCAAGGACTGAAGTAGGATGGAACCATGTGTCCTAGTGACTTACTCATAGAATTTGTGCTTCTAATCCATTCATCCTTAGAATCTTCTGGATTCTTCTGGAGCTCCAGATACTAAGGGGGGAAATGTTTCCTCTAAGGGATACAATAAGGGTCCTCCTGAATTGGACATTGACTACCATCTGCTTTGTGGGATCTTCACTCCAATATACTCACAAAAAAAAAAACAATGACTAGACTAGATGACAAGGATAGCTAGGAAACCTAACTGACCATATTAGCAAGACCAATCGGTATGCAATGGGGACCAGGAGAAATGTTTCTGGAATAAAGAGGGCTCTGTTGACATTGCTTGCTGCTTCCATGCCTGGTAAAAACTGTGAACAGATAATGGGAGCAACCACAACATCATAAGGGCCAGTTAAATAAGGCCCAAACTCCTTATGTACAAAGATCTGGACCACCTTGCTAGACATTTTAAAGTAAAGATCATGAATAAATAAAAAGATTTTCCAAGATCAGCTGCAGCAGGGATGATTCCACTTCAATTTGTTTGATTGTTTTGCTAACTATCCCTCTTTAAAGTCTTTTGGGGGGACTTCCTTGGTAGTCAGTGGTTAAGACCCCGTGCTTCCACTGCAGAGGACATTGATTTGATTCCTGGTCAGGGAACTAAGATCCCACATGCCACATGATGTGACCTAAAAAATAAATAAAGTCTTTTTTTCGGGTGACGCCAAATGGCCACTCTTTGAAGAACTGTACTTATATTTCTCCTCTCCAAGAAGAAAGAACATTCTGTTTTCATCAGTGAATGTGAACTTACTGGAATGGCTCAGGGTGTATACTACAGCAGGTCCAGTTTCTGTGGGCCTCCAGATACACTGAGACCTGCCTTCTCCCAAGATCTTGGCTTCCCATTTAGAGCTCCCCAGCAAAGGAATGGCAACCCACTGCAGTACTCTCGCCTGGAAAATTCCATGGACGAAGGAGCCTGGTGGGCTGCAGTCCATGGGGTCGCTAAGAGTCAGACACGACTGAGTGACTTCACTTTCACTTTTCACTTTCATGCATTGGAGAAGGAAATGGCAACCCACTCCAGTGTTCTTGCCTGGAGAATCCCAGGGACGGGGGAGCCTGGTGGGCTGCCTTCCATGGGGTCGCACAGAGTTGGACATGACTGAAGTGACTTAGCAGCAGCAGCAGCAGCAACAAAGGAATGATGTAACATCAAGTAATAAACAGAGGTATATTTCTATCATACCATCCAGCAATTTCATACCTGAGTACCTACAGAAAATGAAAACAAAAATTAGAAAAGATAGGGGGAGAGTGGGAAGGAGGTCCAAGAGGGAGGGATGTACATGTACACACAGCTGAGTCACTTCCTGGTGCAGCAGAAACTAACAAAACACTGTGAAGCAACTATACCCAAATACAAAAGAGGCACACGCCCCGACGTTCATAGCACTCAGCATTATTTACAATGGGCAAGACACAGAAGCAACCTAAGTGCTCAGTGACAGATGAGTGAGCAAAGAAGATATGTTTATCTACGTGCATATATATGTATATATGGCCTCCCAGGTGGTGATAGTGGTAAAGAACCCATCTGCCAATGCAAGAGATATAAAATATGTGGGCTCAATCTCTAAGTCACGAAGATGAAAATCCCTTGGAGGAGGGCTTGACAACCCACTCCGGTAGTCTTGCCTGAAGAATCCCATGGACAGAGGAGCTGGTGGACTACGGTCCATAGGGTCTCAAAGAGTCAGACACAACTAAAGAAACTTAGCACACGTGCTTAAGTTAGTAAAGCTAACTGAGTCTTGAAAACTGGAGAAACCGTGTCATATGTGACAACATGGATCGACCCTGAGTGTATCATGATAAGTGAAATAAGTAGGACAGAGAAAGACAAACACCAGACGTTTTCATGTGTATGTGGAATCAGAAAAATCAAACAAATGACTCACAGATACAGAAAACAAAATATTAATTACACAGAGGAGAGAGATGGGGGAAGGGTGAAATTGATTTAAGGGATTCAGGGATATAAACTGCCAATTATAAGATAAATAAGCCTAAAGCTGAAACTCCAATACTTTGGCGACCTCATGTGAAGAGTTGACTCATTGGAAAAGACTCTGATGCTAGGAGGGATTGGGGGCAGGAGGAGAAGGGGACAGCCGAGGATGAGATGGCTGGATGGCATCACTGACTTGATGGATGCGAGTCTGGGTGAACTCCAGGAGTTGGTGATGGACAGGGAGGCCTGGCATGCTGCGATTCATGGGGTGGCAAAGAGTCGGACATGACTGAAAGACTGAACTGAACTGAAGGATGTAATGTACAGCACAGGAAATATAGTCAATATCCTATAATAACATGATAGAGTATAATCTCTAAAAATTTTGAATAACTACATTATGCATCTGAAACAAATATAATATTGTAAGCCAGTTATGCTTCCATTAGAAAAAAAAAAGTTTATCTCAGCCTTCTGCACGTATATGGATTAATGTTCACCAACACCTCTATCAGGATATTCTCAGTGGAAGCCCCAATAATTCCAGTATCCCAAACTCATGGTAGCTCTATCATCTCAGCAACTGCCTATATAGCCAAGTAATACAACCTACAAGTGGAGAAAGCTCAAACGCTATAGAAAAATTGTTGACCACTCAGATACAAGAGACAAGAAGAGACCTGCAGACCAACTGCTCAGCCACGGTCTCCATCCTGATGGCAGTGCACTGAATTGTGTGGCTGATTACTTTCTCCCGTTCTTCTCCCATACCCTCCTGCATTATAACCCCCCAATTAAGCATTAACAAATAAGCATAGCCTTAGTCTATTTTCTAGAGAACCCAGGCTCAGAAACCCTCTTCAACAAGTCCTCTGACGTCTATCCCTAACCCCTGTTGCCAGCAAAGGTAGCTGCTGAACTTCAGTTAATGGCTTTATGAAAATATTTTACCTGTGTACGTTTCTTAAAGAACACTGAGATCTACCAAAGGATGAAAATCATGAAGAGTCTCTAAATTCCTTTTTAAAGAGTCCAGTTGAACTTGCTTCAGTATAAAATTTTGTGCAGACGTATGAGTGCTTGGCATACACGTTTGCTAAAGATTAAAACATCAATAGGTGAAAAGAGGAAGAAAAGTACATTCAGTTCAGTTCAGTCGCTCAGTCGTTTCCGACTCTTTGTGACCTCATGAATTTCAGCACTAAAGGCCTCCCTCTCCACCACCAACTCCCGAAGTTCACTCAAACTCATGTCCATGGAGTCAGTGATGCCATCCAGCCATCTCATCCTGGGTCATCCCTTTCTCCTCCTGCCCTCAATCCCTCCCAGCATCAGTCTTCCAATGAATCAACTCTTCGCATGAGGTGGCCAAAGTACTGGAGTTTCAGCTTTAGCATCAGTCCTTCCAAAGAACACCCAGGACTGATCTCCTTTAGAATGGACTGGTTGGATCCCTTTGCAATCCAAGGGACTCTCAAGAGTCTTCTCCAACACCACAGTTCAAAAGCATCAATTATTCAGCACTCAGCTTTCTTCACCATCCAACACTCACATCCATATATGACCACTGGAAAAACCATAGCCTTGACTAAACAGACCTTTGTTGGCAAAGTGATGTCTCTGCTTTTTAATATGCATCTAGGTTGGTCATAACTTTTCTTCCAAGGAGTAAGCATCTTTTAATTTCATGGCCGCAATCACCATCTGCAGTGATTTTGGAGCCCCCCAAAAATAAAGTCTGACACTGTTTCCACTGTTTCCCCATCTATTTCCCATGAAGTGATGGGACTGGATGCCATGATCTTCATTTTCTGAATGTTGAGCTGTAAGCCAATTTTTCACTCTCCTCTTTCACTTTCATCGAGAGGCTCTTTAGCGCCTCTTCACTTTCTGCCATAAGAGTGGTGTCATCTGTGTATCTGAGGTTATTGATATTTCTCCCAGCAATCTTGATTCCAGCTTCTGATTCTTCCAGCCCAGCATTTCTCATGATATAGTCTGCATATAAGTTAAATAACCAAGGTAACAATATACAGCCTTGACGTACTCCTTTTCCTATTTGGATCCAGTCTGTTGTTCCATGTCCAGTTCTAACTGTTGCTTCCTGACCTGCATATAGGTTTCTCAAGAGGTAGGTCAGGTGGTCTGGTATTCCCATCTCTTTCAGAATTTTCCACAGTTTATTGTGATCCACACAGTCAAAGGCTTTGTCATAGTCAATAAAGCAGAAATAGATGTTTTTCTGGAACTCTTGCTTTTTCGATGATCCAGCGTTTGTTAGCAATTTGTCTCTGGTTCCTCTGCCTTTTCTAAAACCAGCTTGAACACCTGGAAGTTCACGCTTCATGTGTCAACATGCTGCTGCTAAGTCACTTCAGTCATGTCCGACTCTGTGCGACCCCATAGACGGCAGCCTACCAGGCTCCCCCGTCCCTGGGATTCTCCAGGCAAGAACACTGGAGTGGGTTGCCATTTCCTTCTCCAATGCATGAAAGGGAAAAGTGAAAGGGAAGTCGCTCAATCATGTCTGACTCTTCGCGACCCCATGGACCACAGCCTACCAGGCTCCTCTGTGCATGGGATTTTCCAGGCAAGAGTACTGGAGTAGGGTGCCATCGCCTTCTCTGATGTGTCAACATAATGCCATAGTAAACATTATTTGATTAAACCTCATGTATATGAGAACAATAGACTTTCATTGTGAAATATTTAAACAATATATGAGAAAAATGAAACTGAATGGGTAAAGTATAAACTTTTGAAAAGTTTTGACAGAAAAGTGTCAGATACAGAAAGTGAGAAAGATAGAGAAGGAAATGCATAGCCTAATAATGAGTATCAAAAAATTTAGAACATATTTTTATAAATAATATATACAACTTATTTAATAATTCATTAGCTCCTTTTTTCCTCCCTTACACCTAGTTTTCTAGATCCTCATTCTCTCCCTGTAGAGTTGATAAATTTGGTGATTTGAATATAAAAACTGTCCTGCCAAGCAACGGATTTGCTTTGTAGTCACTATTGGTCAGCACTAAAAATTCTTGCATTTATTCTTATTTAAAGTAAAAACTCATTCTTATTAAAATTAAACTATGCTTTTAATATTAATGGAAATCATTTTAATATGCATATATAAAGATCACAGGGCTTTGACAAATATGTTATTTTATAAACCGTAATTTAGTTTTTAGGAAAAACATGAAGCCAAGAGAGTTTGACTTGCTCAAAAACACAACCACACAGCAAATCTACTCATAAATTCTGTTCGACAGGCTACAGTTTAGCCATCATTTTACATTTCATATGCTTTTCCCAGGTTGGTCACTCAGTCCTGAGGCTGTTACTTATTCTCAGTTCTATATATAAAGACACTGAATTCTTCAAAAAATCAGCATCTTGTATTAAAATAGAAACTCCAAACATCAATCTTAGTACCAGCTTCTCCTTGCCTGCAGAGGCTATTAATCTTGTTAATTGCAGATAATTACATTTAGAGAAACAATGTCATATAGCACAAGAGTTATTAAGAAGCAACATCTTTAGTGTAACAATTTTTTATAGAAATAATTCAATTTTTATAGAAATAATTTAAATTAATATTTTTTAAAGAAAATGTGATTGTACTTTTTAAAAGAATAATACTACTGGCAAAATAATTGGCAACATAATTTTTGACTCTCAATCAGCATCAACTATAGATGTTAAGATTGTAAATATAACTTTTTCTAAGTGTTTATTCATTAATACCTCAAATATTTACTTACTACATGCTAGGAATTAAGCTTGCTGCTGAGGATATAAGAGCAAAGGAAGCAGGTTTGTTACCTTCACTCAACAGACACTGATAGGATGGTATCAGGAGATAACCGTTACAAAAGAACCAGAAGGAACAGCGGTTTTCATAATTGCTGTAAATTTGGGACTGTAATTTAACACATTCCAAGATTTAACACACATCATTTTTGGGTAGTGTTTCTAAGCACAGTTTGGACAATTTTACTTAGCAGTCACAAGTCAGTCCACTGGCACAAGTTTTAAGAGGTAGACAGTCCCAAATGCATTATTAAAGGGATATGTAAGGGAACTAGGTACAGGGTCTCAATGGCCAACACAGGGGCCTCCTCTGTGGATTGCTTAGCATTTGTCCTGTGATCAACTAACTGATCTCAACTGCTTTTAAGACTTGTGTATGCTCAAGGTATACTATTAAGTGAGAATCATTAAGAGAGGTAATTCACCCTCTGTCAAAGAACTGGAGATTATGAAGGAACATATTATGATCTATCAGGCTAAATAAGTGTTTTGTTTCTTAACATCCTAAATATATTTGCCTAGTTGTGACTTAAAAGAAAAATATGAGATTTGACTCTGATAAGATTTACATCTGCTAAAATTTATCTATTTGCTTTGTCTTTTATTGAAGAGCACTGAGATTGCAGCATTTGATAGTTTACTCTAACATAATTTGCTTTGGCTCAAATGTTAAAGAATCCACCTTTCAATGCAAGAGACACAGGAGATGAGGTTTTGATCCCCTGGAGGAGAAAATGGCTAGCATGCCAGTAGTCTTGCCTGAAAATCCCCATGGACAGAGGAGCCTGGCCTGCTACAGTCCACGGGGTTGCAAAGAGTCAGACACGACTGGGCATGCACTCATGCGGGTATCTGAGAACATCTGAAGAGCTCTTGTTCAGGCCTTCAGGCCAGGACTTCAACTCTCCTACTTGCTCAACTTCTGGAAAGCTCCATTAATCTAAAAAGAAATGACACAAATGCAGTTACCAAATGGAGAGTCACAGATTCGGAGAATGAACTGATAGCTGACTGAGGGGAGGGTGTGGGGAGGGCAGGAGGGAAGCATGCAGGGAAAGAATAGTTAGGGAGCTCGTGATGGGCACACACATACTGTTGTATTTATAATGAATCACCAAGAGGGGCTTACTGTATAGCACATGGAACTCTGCTCAGTGTTATATAGCAGCCTGGATTGGACAGGAGTTTAGGGGAGAATGGATACATGAATATCTATGACTGAGACCTTTCACTGTTCATCTGAAACTGTCACAACATTGTTAATTGGCTATCCTCCAATACAAAATGAAACGTTAAAAAAAAAAAAAACACTGGAAATTCAAGGACTTTAAGGACTGACTATTGGAATTCTCAAACTATTTTAGCTTCTGCATATTTAAGTAGCTCTTATTCTTAATTTAGGAGACCACTTGATTATGCTATTTAATCAAATTTACTTTCACTTTTACTTTTATGTTGCTCTCATAGGTTTGTAACTTTCAATATTTTATAATTTAATTGATTTACCAAATTTATTTTTCTTCTTTGGAATTAATATTTTAAAAGTATACTTGTTTAAGAAATTACACTGATTCTTGCTTTTATATTTTGTGGTATTAGAATAATACCACAAAACCCACTCCAGTGTTCTTGCCTGGAGAATCCCAGGGACAGGGGAGCCTGGTGGGCTGCCATCTCCAGGGTCGCACAGAGTCGGACACGACTGAAGTGACTTAGTAGTAGTTAGTAGTAGTAGAATCATACTGAGTCATTATCAACTAGATTTCTCAGCTATTTTATCTCATTTTTAGCATTTCTGTTTGGTATGTTTATTATTTGGATTACATTTAATGCATTTTGATTTCTTAGTTTGGTTATGTTTTTGTTCTGAGTTTGTCTTATATTAAATAATTACTCCTCATATTTAAAAGAAATAAAGCAGTAAACAAAAGACCAGATGAAAAGATCAAACAAGCAAGTAAGCAAAGCAAAATCATAAACAATTTTAAATTACCATAGGCTTTAACTTTTTAATTCTTTAGTGAAAAATGGAAAGACTACTAGAATGTACACACACACATACACAAAATATATGGTTGCCTAAATACTAACAATCAGAACTCTCAAAGAGGGACAGTAAGCTATGGACAACCCAATTTCTATTTTCACTGATATCTCAATTGGTTAATTCTTATATCACCTCAATTCCTGCCAAAATCTTGAAATTGCTTTCCACCTGTCTCCCTGAATCCAATTCCTACCACTGGAATACTACAGCCAATGATATATTTGCTCAAAACATTTAATTACACGGATTTACAAAATTAAAAGTTATTGTACTCTCTTTAAATAAAAAAGAGGGGGAAAAATCAAAAGATATAAAAATCCTTGATTTTCTCCCACAATATCTTGACTATTACTCCTCAGTAAAAATTTGAACTCTTCCTTAAATAGAGCCTGTTCATTGAAGGCATAATCAGACCCAAGGAAAACTGAAGTTTCCCATCTCTCAAAAACACACTGCTTAGTTGTAGAAATACAATTCATTTAAAAAATAGTATTGGCAATTTTGTTCCAGCTCAATTCCACCCATTCAGACTGAGGCATCATTTCTCAAGGAGATAATAAGCTTTATTACTTTGGTTATATTTTTTATTCCATTTCATTTCTGGAAAATTGGATATTTTGATGTGGTTTTTCATAGCTTACAATAAATAAAACAAGTTAAGCAAGTTTTTCTACCTAACTGCTCTGATATATTTTAAATTCAGTCTTTTTTTTTAAACAAATTTAAATATAAAGATTTTCCATGCAAAAGTGTTACAATTAACTGCCAGTTGATGTCAGATGCAGAATGCAGGATGCTTGGGACTGGTGCAAGGAGAGGACCCAGAGGGATGGCATGGGGTGGGAGGTGGGAGGGGATTCATGTTTGGGAACGCTTGTACACTCGTGGTGAATTCATGTCAATGTTTGGCAAAACCAATACAGTAATGTAAAGTAAACTAAAGTTAAAATAAAAATTTTAAAAGTAAAAAAAAAAAAAATTAACTGTCTTAATTAAATGGTGCCTGTCGATTCACAAGTTAAAAGAAAAAAATTCTACACTGTGCATAAAACTGTTACTAAAAGTTCCTGGGTTGCATTTTGTTGCAGCCAGATTCAAGAACAAGAGAGGAAAAGGGATTATTATGCATTGAACTAAAGGAATACATCATTTTAATTCATCCAACATCATTTAAAATGGGTGGGAAAATATTTTTGTCAAGAACAATAACAAGATGCCCAACAGAAAGTGGTTAATTCCAAAGGTGGAATAATTCAAAACCCAATATTCAGGGTTTAAAATAATATTTCCTTAAATTTATTTCTTAAAATGATGCTTCAAATTTTTCATAAGAAAATTATTAAATGTTACTCTGCTTAAGTAAATTCTTAAAGAAAATTTTCCTGATTTACCACACTTGTTTTAGCTTTTGATATAAGTTAATGAATAACATGGGGCACATTCTGATTACAGAGTAAAGAACTGAGCAAAGATTATACTACAAGACAATCAGCCAAAATTTGCTTTTGAGTCCAATCAACTCAATTATTTGTTATTGTTGACGCAGAACAAATAAACTGTCAGATATTTTTCCAGTAAAGACAGATCTATTCAGGATCAGCAACAAATTGAAATTCAGTATCAGCAAGCATGTCAAGCCATGAGCAAGTCCCCCGAAGGCAATGGAAGGAGAAAAGCTTCTAGAGAGATGAAAGCAAGTTGAGAGGGCTAGAGTTAAAAAAAAAAAAATTAAGATGGTTTGTGTTCATTAATTTTTCATGTTATAAAACAACAAGAGTAAATAACAACAGTAAGTAATAACACTCTTTGATGTATATAAGTCATCATAATACATAATCACTAGATATATTAAAAGCCAGAAATATATATCCTATTCTCAAAAGAAAAGACACAAAATGAGGTTCAATTTCATGACAACTCACATCTGGGAATGAGCACCCTAGGATCTAAAGCAGCTATTATAAATACACTCGAAGAAATAAAGAAAATTATCCTTGAGGAAATTAAAATATAGGAAATCAAATCAGAGAAATGAATATTTTAAAAACCCAATGGAAATCTCAAAAGGAACATATATAATATAATGAACCAAAAAGTGTCACTGAAACAAATCAGGGAAGGCAAAGACAGATCCATATAGATTATCCAGTCTGAAAAAGGGGAGAAGAAAACATTGGGAAAGTATGCAGCATATCATAATGTCTTCAGTATTTGTAATTAGCTTCCTGGATAAACAGGGAATGAGAATGGGATAGAAAAATTCTTTCCTAGTGTGTGAAAACAAAAAATTTGGTGAAAGACATAAACTTGTAGATCCATCAAGTGAAGTAAACCCCTAGCTCGTTAGCCTCCAAGAAGGATGGAATGAAGAAACCTAGGTCTATCACATTACACTCAAATTGCTAAAAATAAAAGATAAAGATAACTTATTCAAAGCACCCAGAGAAAATAGCATGCTACATAGAGGAAGTAGCAATTTTAAGTTCCTATTCTTGCCTTGAGAACCCCATGAACAGTATGAAAAGGCAAAATGATAGGATACTGAAAGAGGAACTCCCCAGGTCAGTAGGTGCCCAATATGCTACTGGAGATCAGTGGAGAAATAACTCCAGAAACAATGAAGGGATGAAGCCAAAGCAAAAACAATACCTAGCTGTAGATGTGACTGGTGATAGAAGCAAGGTCCCATGCTGTAAAGAGCAATATTGCATAGGAACCTGGAATGTCAGGTCCATAAATCAAGGCAAATTGGAAGTGGTCAAACAAGAGATGGCAAGAGTGAACGTCAACATTCTAGGAATCAGCGAACTAAAATGGACTGGAATGGGTGAATTTAACTCAGATGACCATTATAGCTACTACTGTGGGAAGGAATCCCTCAGAAGAAATGGAGTAGCCATCATGGTCACCAAGAGTCTGAAATGCAGTACTTGGATGCAGTCTCAAAAACGATAGAATGATCTTTGCTCATCTCCAAGGCAAACCATTCAATATCATGGTAATCCAAGACTATGCCCCAACCAGTAATGCTGAAGAAGCTGAAGTTGAACGGTTCTATGAAGACCTACAAGACCTTTTAGAACTAACACCCCAAAAACGATGTCTTTTTAATTATAGAGGAGTGGAATGCAAAGGTAGGAAGTCAAGAAACACCTGGAGTAACAGGCAAATTTGGCCTTGGAATGCGAAATGAAGCAGGGCAAACACTAATACAGTTTTGCCAAGAAAATGCACTGGTCATAGCAAACACCCTCTTCCAACAACACAAGAGAAGACTCTACACATGGACATCACCAGATGGTCAACACCGAAATCAGATTGATTATATTCTTGGCAGCCAAAGATGGAGAAGCTCTACACAGTCAGCAAAAACAAGACCGGGAGCTGACTGTGGCTCAGATCATGAACTCCTTATTACCAAATTCAGACTTAAATTGAAGAAAGTAGGGAAAACCGCTAGACCATTCAGGTATGACCTAAATCAAATCCCTTATGATTATATAGTGGAAGTGAGAAATAGATTTAAGGGTCTGGATCTGATAGAGTGCCTGATGAACTATGGATGGAGGTTCGTGGCATTGTACAGGAGACAGGGATCAAGGCCATCCCCATGGAAAAGAAATGCAAAAAAAGCAAAATGGCTGTCTGGGGAGGCCTTACAAATAGCTGTGAAAAGAAGAGAGGGGAAAGGAGACAAGGAAAGATACAAGCATCTGAATGCAGAGTTCCAGAGAATAGCAAGAAGAGATAAGAAAGCCTTCTTCAGTGATCAATGCAAAGATATAGAGGAAAAGAACAGAATGGGAAAGACTAGAGATCTCTTCAAGAAAATTAGAGATACCAAGGGAACATTTCATGCAAAGATGGGCTCGATAAGGAACAGAAATGGTATGGACCTACCAGAAGCAGAAAATATTAAGAAGAGGTGGTAAGAATATACAGAAGAACTGTACAAAAATGATCTTCACAACCCAGATAATCATGATGGTGTGATTACTAATCTAGAGTCAGACATCCTGGAATGTGAAATCAAGTGGGCCTTGAAAAGCATCGCTATGAACAATGTTAATGGAAGTGATGGAATTCTAATGGAGCTATTTCAAATCCTGAAAGATGATGCTGTGAAAGTGCTGCACTCAATATGCCAGCAAATTTGGAAAACTCAGCAGTGGCCACAGGACTGGAAAAGGTCAGTTTTCATTCCAATTCCAAAGAAAGGCAATGCCAAAGAATACTCAAACTACCGCACAACTGCACTCATCTCACATGCCAGTAAAGTAATGCTCAAAATTCTCCAAGCCAGGCTTCAGCAATACATGAACCGTGAACTTCCTGATGTTCAAGCTGGTTTTAGAAAAGGCAGAGGAACCAGAGATCAAATTGCCAACATTCACTGCATCATGGAAAAAGCAAGAGAGTTCCAGAAAAACATTTATTTCTGCTTTATTGACTATGCCCAAGCCTTTGACTGTGTGGATCACAAGAAACTGTGGAAAATTCTGTAAGAGATGGGAATACCAGACCACCTGACCTGCCTCTTGAGAAANAGGCTATGGTTTTTCCTGTGGTCATGTATGGATGTAAGAGTTGGACTGTGAAGAAAGCTGAGTGCCGAAGAATTGATGCTTTTGAACTGTGGTGTTGGAGAAGCCTCTTGAGAGTCCCTTGGACTGCAAGGAGAGCCAACCAGTCCATTCTGAAGGAGATCAGCCTTGGGATTTCTTTGGAAGGAATGATACTAAAGCTGAAACTCCAGTACTTTGGCCACCTCATGGGAAGAGTTGGTTCATTGGAAAAGACTCTGATGCTGGGAGGGATTGGGGGCAGAAGGAGAAGGGGACGACAGAGGATGAGATAGCTGGATGGCATGACTAACTCGATGGACATGAGTCTGAGTGAACTCCGGGAGATGGTAATGGACAGGGAGGCCTGGCATGCTGCAATTCATGGGGTCAGAAAGAATCGGACACGACTGAGTGACTTAACCTGAACTTGAACTTGATCCTTGCATCAAAAACTCTGGAACCTACAATATAGGTGGTGCTAGTGGTAAAGAACCTGCCCGCCAATGCAGGAGACTCGAGAGATGTAGGTTGGATCCCTGGGTTGGGAAGATTCCCTGGAGAAGGAAATGGCAACCCACTCCGGTACTCTTGCCTGGAAAATCCTGTGAAATGAGGAGCCTGATGGGCTACAGTCCTTGTGGTTGCAAAGAGTTGGACACAACTGAACACACACACACACTAGAATATTCCATTTTAGAATTTCCGGAGCCTGCAATACAATAGAACAACATCTGTAAAATATTAAAAGCTTGCAATTGTGAGCTGTGAGCTATGCCTGGATTCGTGACCCCTGGATGTGACCATCTTGATCCTGAGTCAGACGAGGCTTGATCACTTGAAGCTTTTGTGTAATAAAGTTTTATTAAAGTATAAATGGCTAGAGGAAGCTTCTGACATAGACATCAGAAGGGGGAAGAAAGTGTCACCCTTGCTAGTCTTTAGCAAGGAGTTATATATCTGTTAAAGACTCACCTCAGAACTGAGAGAGTTGCATCAGGCCCCTCTCCCACAACATGCATTTTGAGATAACTTTGGAACAAGGCGAGTCATCCCAGGCCATAAATCAATGAACATGAATCTTAAAGAAAGGCAGATTTCCAAGAAAATGCATAGTTTCATTAACACAGCTTAAGAGAACATTTCCATGAGTAAGAAACACTGATTGTAGAGCCATGTTTGGTTCATGGTTTGCCAATGATTTGAAGAAAAGCAGATTCCAAGGCAAATACATAATTCATTAACATGTCCCATGAATGGAGGTTGCAGTCGATGGGGTTGCTGAGAGTTGGACACGACTCAGTGACTTCACTTTCACTTTTCACCTTCATGCATTGGAGAAGGAAATGGCAACCCACTCCAGTGTTCTTGCCTGGAGAATCCCAGGGACGGGGGAGCCTGGTGGGCTGCCATCTACAGGGTTGCACAAAGTCAGACACGACTGAAGCAACTTAGCAGCAGCAGCAGTAATGTAGCTTAAGAAAACCTATCCATAAGAAAAATGCATTCGTTAGCTCAAGGTTTGAGAAAAGTTAAGTTCAGGCAGAACCAAGTGTTGTCACAACAACACAGAATTTAAAAGAAACCTCCTTTTAATTTTGTCCAGAGGAGGAAAAAACAAACAAACGTCTGCCACTTGCAGTTTGCTTCTTCCTGCCACTTGAGAGGAAAAAAAGAAAGAAAAATGTCTGCCACTTGCAGCCTATTTGCTCCACTTGGGGACCTGTAGCCTTCCTACCTGTTAGCTTTTCACTATATAAACAAACAAAAAAAATCCTGTCACCAAGCATTCTGGTTTACCTTGTGGTCTATGAGGGCGTGGCAACCCACTCCACTATTCTTGCTTGGAGAATCCCCATGGACTGAGGAGCCTGGTGGGCTATGGTCCATAGAACTGCAACTGAAGCAACTTAGAACACACACACACACACACACACACACACACGAGCGCAAACAGTGTGGTGCTTTCCTGACTTATGCAAATTTATGTATGCATATTAATTATATATCCATGGCATTAAATAATGGTTCACGAGAAAAACTCTGCCTTTAAAAACCTTAACATTTACGTGAGGGGGCTTGGAGCATATAGTAACTTAAACAATTGAATGCCCAGAACAGAGATACTTTCATTGGAACTAATCCATTCCAAAGAAGGAAGTCCCAGGAAAAAAGGTGTCTGGCATAAAGGGAAGCTAAATGTATCCTTGGAGAACACTTCTAATAAGCTGAAGCAGGCACAGAACATACATGGTTCACAGACATAACACAGGTTTTGAGATATCTGGAGAGAAAGAGGACCCAGCACCAACTCTGAGAGAGAGAATGAGATAGAAACGATTATGCAGGCTATATATGAAGTGGGTGTTAGGGGAAAGGACAGGAAGTATTTAGGGGAAAGAGGGAGAGGTAGGTAGAGAGAAGGAGTTGCCTTTATGTTAAATTTTATTGTATTTTTAGTTTTAAAAAAGATTCATTTGATCTGCTAGTGTCAGCATATTTTGACAAGCTTTCTTACTTCTTCTGTTGAACTAGGGACTTAGCTAGCCCAGCACTTTAGCTCCAGTTTCTCCTTTCCTGCCTTGTGGACTCTGCCACAACCATTTTCTATATCAGCTAAGCCCATAGTCTGACCCTGGACCTGGGCACAAGCTTAAACCTTCTCCTGCTGTTAAGAAAGTTTTTCTTATCCCATAACCTCACCCTCTTATCACATGACCTCAAGGAGAGAAATAGTCGAGTTATTAGATAGGACCTAATGAATGCCAGTTCAGTTCAGTTCAGTTCAGTTGCTCAGTCGTGTCCGACTCTTGGCGACCCCGTGAATCACAGCACGCCAGGCCTCCCTGTCCATCACCATCTCCCGGAGTTCACTTAGACTCACGTCCATCGAGTCCGTGATGCCATCCAGCCATCTCATCCTGGGTCGTCCCCTTCTCCTCCTGCCCCCAATCTCTCCGAGCATCAGAGTCTTTTCCAATGAGTCAACTCTTCGCATCGGGTGTCCAAAGTACTGCCAAGTCAGTGATTAAATAAAATTCAAAGAAAGACTGTTGGTACCTCGTATTTTAGTTGTATTAGGATTCTTCTCGTGGCTTCCCTTGTGGCTCAGCTGGTAAAGAATCTGCCTGCAATGCTGGAGACATGGGTTCAATCCCTGAGTTGGGAAGATCCCCTGGAGAAGGAAACGGCTACCCACTCCAGTATTCTGGCCTGGAGAATTCCACAGACTGTACAGTTCATGGGGTCACAAAGAGTGGGATATGACTGAGTGACTTCCACTTCACTTCACTTCAATGAATGTCAAGTCAGCTATTAAATAAAATTCAAAGACTATCGGTACCTTGCATTTTAGTTGTATTTAATTATATCTGGTTTTTCAATCACTTAAGAGTGAGATATTTTGAAGAGTGGCATAATAAGATGTTACCAAAAGGTCAATCCAAGCTCTGGTGGCTACCTCAGGTGCTTTTGTGAGTAACGTGTGTGCATGCATGCTAAGTTCCATCCATCCTATCTGACTCTTGGTGACCCCATGGACTGTAGCCCTGCAGGTTCCTCTGTCCATGGGGACTCTCCAGGCAAGAATACTGGAGTGAGTGGTTGTGCCCTCCTCCAGGGGATCTTCTTGACCCAGGGGTCAAACCCACGTCTCCATGTCTCCTGCACTGGCAGGCAGTTTCTCTAACCCTAGCATCACCTGGAAAGTCCTTTTATGAGTGAGAGAAGCATTCAGTTTGTTACTTTGCTAATAGGGATGCCAGGAGCGAGCTTGAGGAATCCCGCCCATGGCAAAGGTCATGAAGAAGGAAGCCCGACAAAACGCAAAGGCGTGATCTGGCTTCAGGGGTTCCCCCTGAGTTTTCCGGAACATCTACCCCCCAAAACTAGAGTCAGCCTGATTTTATTGTACTGTGCTTTCCACTCTTCTGCCTCTAAAAGGAATTAACTTAGGGCTCCAGTTAACAGTCTCCTGAATGTGAAAAGAATGTCTCGGTCTGAACCCCCTTTGATGGCTCTCTAACTTGCCTAACAGTTGGGGACTTTTACAACTTGTGAATTGTTTACAGCCCCCCAACCGCGAGAGGCACAAAGCTTAAAGCATCTTAAAGATACAGAGCCTTTTCTAAAGAGCTAAAAGTCATATCGGTGATGGGTTTTCACTGTTGACTCAATGACTGCTGCCAGGCCTCCATATTCTTTATCTTTTAGGCACCTGGAGGATATTAATCCATGTAATTGGGATATAGAAAAAGGAATATAGTAGTTTTGGTGTTAGCAACGCTAGACTTTTGAGTTAATTACTTTTCTCTTTATAAATCACTGTACTCCTTTTACTTGTTATAAATTGTTGTATCCTTGCTGTATAAGAATGTAACTTTATTTAGTGCTTTCTGAGAGTGGCACCAGACTTTGGGAAGAACAACACTGTTAAGGCAAATAAGTCTTCTGGTTGACCAACCCTTATCAGAAAAGGGCCAGAAAATGTTAATTGGCCTTCTGGCCAAAAGATGATGTAAATCACCTAAGACTTATGCATACAACTAGGTATGCAGAGAGAAAGCCTGGTCTCGATAAGAGTCAGGGCTGCTGATGCTGGATTTTATATTATCCATTGATCTCTATGTACAAAAAAAGGTATAAAAGGCTGTTCTGGATAGTACAGGAGGGGCCAGTCGCTGGACTGGTTCCCCCATGTCTTCTTTACTCTATTTTCTGGCTGAATTCCCATCTGGGGCGTGGAGGCTCGCCATGTCTACTTACTTGCCCCGGCTTCTAAGATCCATGAGAAAGGGAGCCCAAGGTGGGGCACCCTCCGCTATTCAAGTGGGCACCGGTGGCCTAACGTAGACGGTGCAAACCTCTTGTCCTGAAGTTTTATTGGCTTTCCACGTAAACCAAGTTATTCAGCCTCTTTTCTCCACTAAATTTTCCTACTACACTATTTCCTCTTAATCTCTCTTTATATTTCTAATTAAACAAATAAATTTTTCCTCGCCTATGCCGTCTCTCCTTCGAATTACCCTGGATCCACTGGAGCTAGACCCCAGCAAGGTTGTACTTAATATTATATATATATATATATATATATAT
>SJYQ01096204.1:166502-208504 GCA_006410935.1 Redunca redunca
TTTCTTCCTAAAAGTTTTAATATTTTCTATATGCCATTTGTCTTCTTCAATTGTCTTTTTTCTCTTTTCTATATTTCTGAGGTTTCTAAAATGTATGCTTTCACAAATGCTTTTTTCTACTTTCTTCATTTTTTAAATTTTTTTCTAAACTTTATAAGTTCACTTATCACTTACTACCACTGTAATATCATTTCTTTTCTACTTCTTACATTTCTGTTTCATGGATTTGCTTTATAAAATTTGTCTATTTCCTTATCATTGTATTCATTTTCTCCAGGGGAACATATCCAAGGTCTTCTTAATAATTAATTATGCTCATATTTATTTCTTACATTATTTTTTATCTATACCTTTCTACATCATTTTTTATTTCCTTACCTATGGATGACTAGGGTATTCCTGAAGCATGGCTTTGCAAGAGTTTTAGAGGAAGAGCATAAAGGATGAAATCAAAGGGGCATTTCAGACTAACAGTTTTCTTAACACAAAGGTGCTCTTTCTCTTAAGAGACTAAAGATATGCTGATAAAAGGGTTTGTCAGGGTGACTTTACTATAGCCTTCCATCCTCAGCATCTCAACGTCCTATTGTGTTCTGGGCAGCACCTTACGCCAGCTCACTTCAGTTTTCACCTTGATGTGAGAAAACATAAGGCATAGGTTTTTCACCTCATGATGAGTCCTTCGTTTTCAATACGCTTTTTGTGCCAGTGCTACTTTTCAAGATACACTTCTTCTGGCCTTTCTGAATGCTATGATTTCCTTGCTTAGCTTCTCAGCGTCATTTCCTCCCACGTACTCTGCTTCATTTAAACACTATTGGCAGCCTTTACCTTTCACCCAAAACCTGGGGATTATATTGTCTCTTCATTCTGCTGAATATAGAACTGTGATAGTCTTGTTTTTGAGCAATTTCCAGGAATAGAAGGGACAGTGGTTGATTTATATAGTATAATTCTTACCAGAAATGCATCTCCATATATTGACAACTCATTTGAATCCTATTTACATACTTTTCACTTGTAGAAATTGTTTTGAAATTTTCTAAAATGGAAGAAAAAGTTCAAACACTCTTTTAAAACTTTTCCTGAAATTAATTGCCTCACTAATTTTTATTTGCTTACTTGTTTTATTATGTACCTGTCACTAATTCACTCTCAACTATTTTGTGTGTCTCTCTTCTCTTTATCTGTATATATAGATTTCATTTTTTTGTGAAATAATCCCTCTGGATCCCTCTGTTTTTAAGCTCTCTTGCCATTTGTATGAACTCTAGGCCTGTTTTTCTTTCTTCGTAGGATTTCCCTTTATTCTCACTCTTGGGATTTACATGTGTTTCTATTTGTAAGTTACATGCACACTCCCCAGGAACTTTTAAAATTATTTGATTATACTTTGGTTGGTACATTGACCAATGTAGCAGGCAGAATTCTAAGATGGCTCCCATGATTCCTGCCTATGGTATACCCTGTCTTTAAATTACTCCCCTGTTGATATCCACTCTCACCACTTTTACTCAACATAATTTTGGAAGTTCTAGCTACAGCAATCAGAGAAGGAAAAAAGTAAAGGGAATCTAAACTGGAAAAGAAGAAATTAAACTGTCACTGTTGGCAGAAGACATGATGCTATCCATAGAACATTGTAAGGATACTACCAGAAAACTATTAGAAATCATCAATGAATTTGGTAAAGTTTCAGGTTACAAAATTAATACACAGAAGTGTGTTGTATTTCTACACACTAACAACAAAAGAACCGGAAGAGAAACTCAAGAAGTAATTCCATTTACCATTACATCAAAAAGAGTAAAATACCTAGGAATAAACCTGAGGAGACAAAAGGCCTGCACTCCAAAATTTATAAGATGCTGATGAAATAAATCGAAAAAGACATAAACATATGTAAAGATGTACCATCTTCATGGATGGGAAGAATCCATATTGTTAAAATGACTATACTATTTAATGCAATCCCTATCAACTTACCAATGGCATTTTTCACAGAACTAGAACAAAAGAAATCTCAAAATTGGTATAGAGACACAAAAGATCCTGAATAGCTAAAGCAATTATGAAAAAAGAAAAAAAGAAAGAAATGCAGCTGGAGGAATCAGGATCCCTGACTTCAGACTACACTAGAAAGCTACAGTCATCAAAGCAGTATTGTACTGGAACAAAAAATAGAAAAATAGATCACTGGAACAGGATAGAAAACAGAAATAAGACCATGTACCTATAGTCAATCCATGACAAAGGAGACAAGACTACACAATGTTGGAAAGATAGTCTCTTCAACAAATGGTGCTGGGAAAACCAGACAACCATATTTAAAAAACTGAAATTAGATCTTTCCTTAACTCCATACACAAAAATAAGCTCAAAGGAGATTAAATAACTAAATGTTAGACCACACTATAAAATTCTTAGAGGAAAACACAGGCAGTGCACTCTCTGACATTATCAGAGCAACATCTTTTTGAATCCGTTGCCCAGAATAATGGGAATAAAAGCAAAAATAAACAAATGGGACCAACTTAAAATCTCTTGCACAGCAAAAGAAACAAGAAACAAAACAGAAAAAAAAAAACACAGACTGGGAGAAAATATTTGCAAATGATGTGACTGATAAGGGGTTAGTCACAAAATTTACAAACAACATATGACACTTAATAGTATCAAAACAAACAACCCACTCAAAAAATGGGCAGAAGACCTGAACAGACATTTCTCTAAAAGGTACATACAGATGGCCAATAGGCACATGAAAAGATGTTCAAAATCATTAGTTGTTAGAGAAATACAAATAAAAACTACAATGAAATATTACCTCACAGTGGTCAGAATGGCTATCATCAAAAATCCACAAACAACTAATGCAGGAGAGGGTGTGGTGAGAAGGGAACCCTCCTGTGCTGTTGGAAGGAATATAAGTTGGTACAGTCACTATGGAGAAATGTATAGATGTTCTTTAAAAAACTAAAAACAGAGTTACTATATGGCCCTGCAATCCCACTGATGGGCATATATCCAGAGAAAACCATGGCCTGAAAAGATACATGCATCCCAATGTTCATTGCAGCACTCCTTACAGTAGCCAAGACATGGAAGCAACCTAAATGTCCATCAACAGAGGAATGGATAAAGATGTGGGGTGTGGAATATTACTCAGCTGTGAAAAAGAATGGAATAAGGCCATTTGCAGCAAAATAGATGGACCCGGAGAATCATACTGAATGAAGTAAGTCAGACAGAGAAGGAGAAATGTCATATCACATCCTTTATATGTGGACTCTAAAAAAAAAAAAATGATCCAGATGAACTTACTTGAAAATAGAGACTCACAGACTTGGAAAATGAACTCCTGGTTGCCATGAGAGGAAGGGATAATTAAGTATTTTGGGAAGGTCATGTACACACTGCTATATTTAAAAGGGATAACCAACAAAAACCCATTGTATAGCACATGGAACTCTGCTCAACATTATGTGCCAGCCTGGATGGGAGGGGCTTTGGGGAAAAATGGATACATATGTATGGTTGAGTACCTTCACTGTTCACCTGAAACAATCACAATATTGTTAATTGGCTATACCCTAATATAAAATGTTTTAGGTGTTAAATAAATAAATATAAAAATGAAACCCCCCACCCCTTGAATGTTACAGAGGCCTGTGAACATTATGGGGTACTACCCTATGCTTAGGTTATATTATACAGAAGAAATAGTTTTTCAGATGTCTTACGGTTCCTATAATTGGTTTACAGCTAATCTAAAGGGATATTATTCTCTATGGAACTATTTAAGTGACTCTGTTAGAAGAGATCTGAGAGATTTTAAATGAGAGATTGACCTGACGGCCTTGAAAGAGGAAACTGCCTTGCTGTATATAGAACTCAAGATAGAGAGCAGTGGGTGAACACTAGGAGCAGAGAATAGTCTTTTGCTAAAAATCAATAAGTGAGGACCTCAAACCTACAGTCACAAGAACTGAATTGGCTAATAACCAGTGACCTTGAAAAAGGACCCTGAACTTCAAATGAGATCACAACCCTGGTTGAGATTCCAGTATTCTTGCCTGAAAATCCCATGCACAGAGGATCCTGGCGGGCTACAGTCCATGGAGTTGCAAAGAGTTGGACATGACTGAGCAGGCACTCACGCATTGATACTAAAACATTCTCTTATTGAGGGACTGATATATTTCAAGTAGGACAGCACATGTATCACATGTATTAATATTGGGAAATTGGCAAAGGGACCAATAATAGCTTGCTGCCATCAGAAATAAACTTAAAGGTAAAAATTATATTAATGTGTGAAAAATAAAAGTGAAACTGATGGGAAAGACAGGTAAATGTTGAAATCTTTAAATGTAACGATGTGAGCAGGGATTTTGTTATTTTCCTCTCTTAAATTTTAAATTCCCATTTGGTGTCTGGCTTAGTTTGAAAAATAAAACCTTTTTACAAAGCTACCAAGTAAATTCTTTTGATATTTTTAGCTGAATCAAAACCAGGAAATATCCTTTTGTGGGAAAGTCTCCCAAAGAGTGCATGGATTTTTGATCAATTTCATAAACATACAGACTCTGGAGGGTCTGGCCATCCCATTCTTTTGTGTATATACAAACAATACAATGTTGGAAAAATGAAGTCCACCTATAATCACAGTGCTTATATCTAACAGTCACTAAAAAATGTCATTGAAAATTCATCTTTGATTTTGAAATTTTTAGGTAACAATATGAATCATAAAATTTACTTTCCAAAATAATTGCCATCCCCAAAGTTATCTAGAATAAATCTATTGTCCTTATTGTCAATAACGTAAAAAAGTGGGTCATAGCTAAGCCAATACTTCTGGAAAATTTTTAGGAAAGAATCAATAATTTTGCCAAGACAAAAATAGATAAAATTCACTTAAGTTTAGTAAAGTAACATTTGTAAACAATTTATACATAGATATATCTTTTGAATACTTCTAGAAATACAATTCTGAATGTCATTGGTAAGATTAAGGTAGTTATGTGCTATATTGAAAAATCTGAGTTGAACTAAGTGGTTTAAAAAAAAAATCTCTTATCACAATAACCCAATTCTGCAGGCAAGCACACAAAAAGAAACAAACAGAAAAAGTAGAACATACTTCTATTTTGCTAGTTGTGTCTTTATACTCAGTTTAAAACTGAATCTAAACCAAAAATGATGAGAGCTAATATTAATATAATTGAGGGTTTTGTAAATTATATTTTTAAAATTAGTCACATGGTAATCATATCTTTTCAGTAGTTGATGTGGGATCAATAGATAGAACGGCACTGTACATAAGAACAGAGAATATAGTAACCCAAGAGATTTTAATGAAAGTAATCTCTTGTTTTTATTGTGATGGCATATGTGTCTAACTGGCCAGAAATTAAAAATTTAATCTTATTAAATCATTACCTTGTTTTCACTTAGATATTGATCAGCACTTCTGCTCCTAGGATGTATCAAAATGTTATGACACTGCTATGTATCTTTTATATATGAAAGTCTTCCTTTTTTATGTAACCAGATTTTTTGATTATTAAAAAAATAAATAAAAAGTAAGATGTTTTGTCCTCTTTTACTCATCTCGGGTCATACAGTAATCTTTTGTGTTAATAACTTTTACTTTCTGCACCTCTCATGTACAAATTTCCCCAGGCCTAGTGTTATTCAAAATTTTATCTGATTTACACCTTTAGTTTCAAAAGAAAGGCATACAAACTATCTGAGAGGAAACTCAGAGGTATCACTAATACTCATAGCTATAACATCTAAATAACAAACACATTTCAACCTTTCTCTTTAAACTCTCACTCTCACCAGCTTCTTCTCAGTGGGTTTTGCTTATACCTCTCTGTTAAATATTTCACTACTTTTTTGTCAGCATCTATTTCTCAGATCCTTTGACTTTTTGATGTTCTCTAATGTTAGATATTAGAACTGGACATGGAACAACAGACTAGTTCCAAATAGGAAAAGGAGAATGTCAAGGCTGTATATTGTCAATCTGCTTCTTTAACTTATATGCAGAGTAAACCACGAGAAATGCAGGAAGAAGCACAAGCTGGAATCAAGATTGCTGGGAGAAATATCAATAAACTCAGATAAGCAGATGACACCACCCTTATGGCAGAAAGTAAAGAAGAACTAAAGAGTCTCTTGATGAAGGTGAAAAAGGAGAGTGAAAAAGTTGGCTTAAAGCTCAAAGTTCAGAAAACTAAGATCATGGCATCTGGTCCCATCACTTCACGGCAAATAGATGGGGAAATAGTGGAAACAGTAGCAGACCTTATTTTGGGGGGCTCCAAAATCACTTCAGATGGTGAAGTGATTTAATTTCTGAAATTTTTAATTTCAGATGAAATTAAAAGACGCTTGCTCCTTGAAGGAAAGTTATGACCAACCTAGACAGCATATTCAAAAGCAGAGACATTACTTTGCTAACAAAGGTCCGTCTAGTCAAGGCTGTGGTTTTTCCAGTAGTGATGTATGGATGTGAGAGTTGGACTATAAAGAAAGCTGAGTGTTGAAGAATTGATGCTTTTTGAAGTGTGGTGCTGGAGAAGACTCTTGAGAGTCTCTTGGACTGCAAGGAGTTCCAACCTGTCCATCCTAAAGGAAATCAGTCCTGAATATTCATTAGTAGGACTGATATTGAAGCTGAAACTACAATACTTTGGCCACCTGATGGGAAGAATTGACTCATTTGAAAAGACCCTGATGTTGGGAAAGATTGAAGGCGGGAAGAGAAGGGGACGACAGAGGATTAGATGGCTGGATGGCATCACTGACTCGATTGGCATGGGTTTGGATGAACTCTGGGAGTTGGTGATGGACAGGGAAGCCTGGCATGCTGCGGTTCATGGGGTCACAGAGAGTTGGACATGACTGAGCAACTGAAATGAACTGAGCTGAGCTGAACATTCCTTCACACACCTCTATTCTTATTCTGAAGATTCTCAGGGAATTCATTTTTACACAACTTTTCAACTTAATCTGTATAACGATCCCAAATATGTGTTCTCAATTCAATCCAAATCTCTAAGGATTAATTTTGTCTAGAAACTTTCAGCCAGATATTCCATGGATACCTCAAGCTTAGCACAATCTTTATATACAGGCCAGAGAAGCTTTTCTCTTGGGAATTTCACCTCTACATAGCCTGCCCTACATCTTCAAAATAAAGGGGCACTACACTGGAATGCCATGTTATTATGGCAGACAGACACTACTTCAGAAAGGAGAAATGGTTAAATGAAAGAAATGACCATTTAATCACCCTGTAAAATCCTACTTCCGAATATCTAAAAGAGTAGCATTTTCTGTTATTGAAAAGTTTTTTTTTTCCCCATTTTTTCCTAAGGATTCTGAAGCATTAGCATGGAATTCGCAACAGTACCGTACGGAGACTGAGGAATTGCATATANTCAAATTCTAGACATTTGAATAGAATTCTATGTTTTTTTCAATCATCTAAATCACTCAGTGAATACAATTCTCTGTCATGATAGTCATTAAAAGTATAAAAGTATAGCCCAGAAAAGGAAAAAGATAAAAAAGAGACAAGAAACACAAACATTTTCTAGATGAGGCATATTTTTCAAACGAGGATAATAGGCTGTATCATTTTTAACAATTTGTTGTTGGCTTGACTTATAATTTAAATACTTAGCAATATGGCACATGCTCATCCATTGGTACTCTTTCCATAAGCCCTGGAAATGTTAGGGGTGGGACTCCCAAATTCTTTGTGTCCAACCCAACTTAACTTCCTCTTTTAAATCTACTTTCCTTCATTGATTTTCTGTCTTGATGCCTGACACAACCTACCACCTGATGACTTAAACCAGAAGCCTGAATGTCGCTCTAATTTTTCACACTGAACATCTACCTATCAAGGTTATATTTACTTTTTAGTTCATTTACATAATGTCCCTTCCTCAGATATCCTCCTCTAGCCCCTACAAAGCAGCCTCTCCCACTCTTCCATCCAGTGACATTTTTCCCCTAATTTCTTCAATGTACGTATTAGTTTGGAAAATATTATATGTATGTAATTATTTATCCATGATTAATCTCCACCCCTTCACTTGAAGGTAAGCTTTAAGAAGGTTTATCTAGGTCATATTTGTATTTAGGGAGCTTAGCATAGTATCTGGCACATGACAGCCACTCAATAAATAACCTATTAATGAATAAATTTTCTTTGTCCACATAGAATGTTGTCATTGGCTTTATTAATGCATTTAGAATATTTTTTTCACCGACTGTTTAGAGAAACCTTCTGTTATATAACTGGATTTTCTAAGCTACAGTGGTGATTAACATTTCAACAAGCAAAGTTAGGGTAGGTGATGAAAAATGCCTGAATCCTGGAAGAATTCTCCCCTGTTTGACAATCTTCTGAACTTACTTTATTCTTGAAAACGCCATTCTTTTAATAACATATGATAATTATTTTTAACAGGCTTTCCTTTAATTACAAAAATAATTTTTGTCAATTATCAGAAAACAATTAAACTATAAATCTACAAATAAAGATATTCTTTAATGGCTCACTTGGTTCTGAAATTTATTTGGCCTGTATGATCAATTTTTTTAAATTTCTATATTCTAAACATTGGTGTTTCTTGACATTGATAAAACAAACATATGAGGTCAAAGAACGTGCAAGTTACTCATATTAAACGCAGCCTTGAAATGATATCTTGATTAATGTATGTGGTTGCAGACACATGTCTTGCTTTTCTCCAATTATATTCTTTGTCAGAAGTAAGGGTTTTCAACATTTCCCATGGAATTCTATTACGTTTTTTCATTCTCTTTCCCATGGGGAGAATACATGACATTTTTTTTTCTCAATTCCCTGCTTTGGCTGTATTATTTTAGTCTATGGAACAGATGGCTTTCAAATTATTGAGCTTGCTCTTGAGAAATGTCTTTAGAGATGCAAACTTAGTCAGAAAACCTTTAAGCAATTTTTCATGTGGTTTTCATAGAGTTAGTCTGTGGGACTTCTTTTGAAAATGGATAACATTATTCATATCTAAGATAGTATAAATTCAACTTCATTTATATTTTTCTTAATGTGTAAAATATTTTAAAGGCAGCTAAAAGACTACACATGGTAGATCAGTAAATACAAGCAAAACTTTAAAATGAATTTGAATTAATTCAAGAAAGCAGAAGAAAGCAACTGTTTTTAATTTTCATCAAGAAATATTCACTTTCTCTTAGTTTCTTAATAAATTCTTTGTTTTTAGAAATGATTTTTCCATACCCACATTTGAATTCTGAAGAAATATTTCTGTGTCTGCCTTTAATCTTCTTCTGGCTAAACCCCTCAAAGCACACCAGTTATCTTTGCAAACCTGCAACAGTACATCTTTCTAAAACTTGCTATTTTTTGAGTCACTGTGTTGATCAAAAAATCTCAGGAGCTTCAGCATCCATTGATGGCGTCCATAGACTTCACTCTTTGAGCCCGACATGAGTTCATCTCTTGGTTAAACATTTGTGTGATCTTTCAGGCCTGGTCATAAGTAATCAAAAAGGCTTTCCCTGACAGGCCTCATGGGCAAAAGTGCCCTCCCCACAGCCAGCTTTGTGCATAGCCAAAGCACTGTGGTCATTGAAGGGTGAAGCATATTGCAGTTTGTAGGGCACCGAGATTTGCTACCCCAAAATGTGTCCGTTTGGCATAAACATTAATTTAGTCTGATTTTTAAAGAAACAGAAGACTCAAGAAGTCTTTCTGTTTTAACTTCCCCCTTGCTGTGCTAAGTTGCTCAATCCTGTCTGACTCTTTGTGATCCCATGGACATGCCCACCAGGCTCCTCTGTCCATGGTGAGTCTCTAGGCAAGAATACTGGAATGAGTTGCCATGCACTCCTCCAGGGGATCTTCCAACCTAGGGGTCAAACCCAGGTCTCCCACACTGCAGGAATATTCTTTACCTTCTGAGTCACCAGGGAAGCCCGAGAATACTGGAGTGGGTAGCCTATCCCTTCTCCAGGAAATCTTCCTGACTCAGAAATCGAATCGGGGCTTCCTTCATTGCAGGTGGATTCTTTATCAGCTGAGCCACCTTCTCCATGGACATTTAGTCACTAAGTCATAAACACCATATATTACCACACAGTAAGAGAGGGAGAAAAAATGTCAAGGCACGCCGTGGTTTTCAAAGATTTCTTTGTCTTGTTGGACATTCATATTCTTTTAGCTTTGCTACTTTATAAAATATATGTATTGGGTCTTGTTGAGAAAGTCCCTGAACACTGCATCTTAACATTACCGAATCGACCACCTAACCCTCTTCTTATTTGTTCTTATCCTCTAATGCTGGTTTCCTCCATAAACAGATATGGTTCAGGAAGAAACAAAAAAGGAACATTATATTTGTGAAAGTTCCTCTTAAATATTCCCTTTACACTAAGATCATAACTGCCTTAAGGAATAAAAAGAGATAAGAAAATTTGTCTCACAAACTTTCCTAAGAATCCAAGAAACAAGGGAAAAATTCTTCATTATAAATAATATGACAAAAAGTTTATAAAATAAACAACAATCATTGTTTAAGAGGAATACAAGATAAAGAAAGAACTTTTAACAAGTGTCAAGAAATAGCTGTGTCCATCCCCTTATTGTTGAAGCCTATACATACTACCATCTTCCTGACATGTGAAGTATTAATATATTAAAAGATAACTCATTATATAGTAAAAGTTGCTTATCTTTAAGTTATGATATAAAAATGTGGCCAGGAAAACATGAAAAAAAATGGACCCAAGTTATAGTAGGAGGGATTTATGCTAGCTATAATAAAATATGATGAAAGTAAAATGCGATGCTGCAAAGAACAGTATTTCATCAGTTCAGTTCAGTTCAGTGGCTCAGTCGTGTCCAGCTCTTTGTGACCCCATGAATTGCAGCATGCCAGGCATCCCTGTCCATCACCAACACCCCCAATTCACTCAAACTCACATCCATCGAGTCAGTGATGCCATCCAGCTATCTTGTCCTCTGTCGTCCCTTTCTCCTCCTGCCTCCAATCCCTCCCAGCATCAGAGTATTTTCCAATGAGTCAGTTCTTCCTATCAGGTGGCCAAAGTATTGGAGTTTCAGCTTCAGCATCAGTCCTTCCAGTGAATATTCAGGACTGATATCCTTTAGTTTGGACTGGTTGGATCTCCTTGCAGTCCAAGGGACTCTCAACAGTCTTCTCCAACACCACAGTTCAAAAGCATCAATTGCATGCTGCTGCTGCTAAGTCACTTCAGTCATGTCCAACTCTGTGCGACCCCATGGAAGGCAGCCCACCAGGCTCCCCCGTCCCTGGGATTCTCCAGGCAAGAACACTGGAGTGGGTTGCCATTTCCTTCTCCAATGAAGGAAAGTGAAAAGTGAAAGGGAAGTTGCTCAGTCATGCCGACCCTCAATGACTCCATGGACTGCAGCCTTCCAGGCTCCTTCATCCATGGGATTTTCCAGGCAAGAGTACTGGAGTGGGGTGCCATTGCCTTCTCCATCAATTGCAAGGAACCTGAAATATTAGGTCCATGAATCAAGGTAAATTGGATGTGGTTAAGCAAGAGATGGTAAGAATAAACATTGACATCTTAGGAATCAGTGACCTTAAATGGATGGGAATGGGTGAATTTAATCCAGATGACCTTTATATCTACTACTGTGGGCAATCATCCCATAGAAGAAATGGAGTAGCCCTTATAATCCACAAAAGAGTCCAAAATGCAGTACTTTCAGGTGCAACCTCAAAAATGACAGAATGATCTCAGTTCATTTCCAAGGCAAGCCATTCAACATCACAGTAATCCAAGTCTGTTTTCCTACCATTGGTACCAAAGAAGCTGAAGTTGATCAGATCTATGAAGACCTAGAAACCCTTTTAGAACTAACACCAGAGAAAGATGTCCTTTTAATCTCTGAGGATTGGAATGCAAATGTAGGAAGTCAAGAGATACCTGGAGTAACAGAGAAGTTTGGCCTTGGAGAACAAAATGAAGGAGCACAAAGGCTAACTGAATTCTGCAAGATAATGCATTGGTCATAGCAAATACCCTTTTCCAACAACACAAGAGATGACTTAACATCTGGAGATCACCAAATGGCCAATGCCAAAACCAAGTTGATTGCATTCCTTGTAGCTGAAGATGGAGAAGGTGTATACAATCAGCAAATACAAGACCTTGAGCTGACTGTGGCCCAGATCATAAGCTTCTCATAGCAAAATTCAAGCTTAAACTAAAGAAAGTGGAGAAAATCACTTGGCCAGCCAGGTATGACTTAAATCAAATCCCCTATGCATATGCAGACCCACTCCTGTGTTCTTGCCTGGAGAATCCCCAGGACGGGGGAGCCTGGTGGGCTGCCCTCTATGGTGTCACATAGAGTCGGACACAACTGGAGTGACTTAGCAGCAGCAGCAGCATGCATATGCAGTAGAGATAATGACTAGATTCAAGGGATTAGATCTGGTGTCAGAGTGCCTGAAGAACTATGATGGAGGTCCATAATATTGTACAGGAGGCAGTGAACAAAACTATAGCAAAGGAAAAGAAAGCAAGAAGGCAAAGTGGTTATCTGAGAAGGCCTTATAAATAGCTAAGAAAGAAGAGAAATGAAAAGCAAAAGGTTCAGTTCAGTTCAGTCACTCAGTCGTGTCTGACTCTGCGACCCCATGGACCTCAGCATGCCAGCCTCCCTGTCCATCACCAACTCCCAGAGTTCACCCAAACCCATGTCCATTGAATTGGTGATGCCATCCAACCATCTCATCCTCTGTCGTCCCCTTCTCCTTCTGCCTTCAATCTTTCCCAGCATCAGGGTCATTTCAAGTGAGTCAGTTCTTTGCATCAGGTGGCCAAAGTATTGAAGTTTCAGCTTCAATATCAGTCCTTCCGATGAACACCCAGAACTGATCTCCTTTAGGATGGACTTGTTGGATCTCCTTGCAGTCCAAGGGACTCTCAAGAGTCTTCTCCAACACCACAGTTCAAAAGCATCAATTCTTCAACACAGCATTCTTATAGATTATCAAATATTTTTTGATTTTGGAAAAAAAACCCAGAGAGAAAAGAAGGCCTGCTTCAATGGACAGGGTATAAAAATAGAGGAAAACAATAGGAGAAGGAAGACTAGAGATCTCTTCAGGAAAACTGGAGACATCAAGGGAACATTCTGCCCAAACATGGGCCCAATAAAGGGTGTAAACGGTAGAGACCGAGTAGACGGAGGAGATCAGGAAGAGGTGGAAAGAATAAGTGGAAGAACTGCCAAAAAAGATCCAATGGACCAGATTTTGGTCAGCCACCCAGAGCCACATTCGGGAATTGAAGTCTAGTGGGCCTTGGAAGCACTGCTGTTAATAAACCTACTGGATGCAATGGAATTCCTGTAGAACTATTCAGAACCCTAAAAGCTGATACCATCAAGGTGTTGCATTTCAAATGTCAGCAAATCTGGAAGACCCAGCAGTGGCCACAGGACTGGAAACGAGCAATCCTCGTCCCAATTCCCAAGAAGAATAGTACTAAAGAATCTGCTAGCCATCAGACAATCACACTCATCTCCCATGCTAGTAAGGTCATGCTTAAAACCTTGCATTCTAGGCTTCAGCATCATGTGAACCAACAATTTCCAGATGCCCAAGATAGGTTTAGAAAAGGAAGAGGAACCATAAATCAAATTGCAAGCATTCCTGGATCACAGAGACAGCTAGGGAATTTCAGAAAAACATCTACCTCTGTTTCATCGACTACGCCAAAACTTTGACTGTGTGGATCACTATAAACTGTGGAAAGCTCTCAGAGAGATGGGAATACCAGAGCATCTTACCTGTCTTCTGAGAAAGCTGTGTGCAAATCAAGAAGAAAAAGTCAGAACACTGTATGGAGCAACTGGCTGGTTCAAGATTGAGAAAAGATTACGACAGGACTGTCTGCTGTCACCCTGTTTGTTTAACCTATACTCTGAGCACATCATGAGAAATCCTGGGCTGGATGAGTTACAAGCTGGAATCAAGATAGGTAGGAGAAATATCAACGACCTCGGATATGTGGATGATAAAACTCTAATGGCAGAAAGTGAAGAGGAACTAAAGAGCCTCTTGATGAGGGTGAAGGAGGAGAATGAAAGAGCTAGCTTAAAACTAAATAATGCAAAAACTACGATCATGGCATCTGGCCCCTTTACTTCAAGGCAAATCGAAGGGGAAAAGGGTGGAAGTAGTGACAGATTTCCTCTTCTCTGGCTCTAAAATCACTGTGCATGGTGACAGCAGCCATAAAATCAGAAGATGTTTGTTTCTTGGCAGGAAAGCTATGACACACCTAGACAGTGTGTTAAAGAGCAGAGGCACTCCTCCGCTGACAAAGGTCCATTCAGTCAAAGCTATGGTCTCTCCAGTGGTCACATATGGTTGTGAGGCTGGACAGTAAAGAAAATGGAGTACCAAAGAACTGATGTCTTCAAACTATGGTGCTGGAGAAGGCTCCTGAGAGTCTTTTGGACAGCAAGATCAAACCAGTCAATCATAAGGGAAGTCAACACTGAAGACTCATTGGAAAGATTGATGCTGAGGCTGACACTCCAGTATTTTAATCTTCTGATGTGAACAGCTGACTCACTGGAGAAGATCCTGATGCTGGTAAAGACTGAGGGCAAAAGGAGAAGAGGGTGTCAGAGGATGAGATGGCTGGATGGCATCCCCAATGCAATGAACATGAACTTGGGCAAACCCCGGGAGATGTTGAGGGACAGGGAGGCCTGACAGTCCATGGGATCACAAAGAGTCAGACATGACTAGATGACTGAACAACAACGTAATAAAATACATTACAAGGTCCTGTTAATACAGGGAAGCTATGAAATGCATTTCCTTAAAAAAAGTCAATCCATCTAGGATTCATTTCCATCTACCTGGGATGGAATAGACATGATCTCACGTAAAGCATCTGTCTACAATGCGGGAGACCTGGGTTCGATCCCTGGGTCAGGAAGATTCCCTGGAGAAGGCAATGGCAACCCACTCCAGTACTCTTGCCTGGAAAATCCCATGGACAAAGAAGCTTGGTGCAGGCTACTGACCATGGGGTCGCAAAGAGTTGGGCGTGACTGAGCGACGTCACTTTCACTTTCACATAAAAGCAAGGTGGGCAGCAAAGTGACTTGTCACTCCAGTCAATGTATGCCATTTTTTAAAAATGTAGTACTTTTAATTTAGTCTTTCCTTGGAAAGCAAACAATAACCAAGTTTTGTCATCCAACTGGTGAAACATTATGTGGAAATGAGGGTGATACATTATTCCCTTCTCTCCATACTTGATAAAATGTCCATGTTCTCTATTTGGGTGATTTTTTCATCGCAGCTGGGAGAATTATACAAATGCCAAGCAAATACAGATGAGATTGTGCCCATGATTAGTATTCTATGGAAAAATAGGCTTTATTGTTGCTACCTTAAATGTTAGATATTTTTCAATTTAATATGTAACCTTTTCATTCTCATTTTCTTATTATGGTCTGCTAGTTCTCCTATTTGTTATTTTTAGACACAGATTTTACTCAAACATCCTGCAATTCAATAGCTCTGCTTTCACTAAAATTCTTTTAGAGAACCAGGGAAGTTAGCAAATGATTCAAGCAGATGATCTGAATGATGAACATTTGACCTGTGTATTCTAGTCAAAACTCATGAGCTTTGTCCAGCTTTTGTCACAGTTTCAAGGTGTTAACATTTTTTAGACAAAATACTATTTAAGATCCATGGAATGGAAAGGCAAAAATTATGCACAAAATGCTTCACTGTGCACCGAGAAAAACCAAAAACAAAATCATATTGATATGAATTAGTGTCTAAAAACTTAACGTGAAGTGAAGTGAAGTCACTCAGTCGTGTTCAACTCTTTGCGACCCCATGGACTGTAGTCTACCAGGCTCCTCCATCCATGGGATTCTCCAGGCAAGAGTACTGGAGTGGGTTGCCATTTCCTTCTCCAGGGAATCTTCCTGACCCAGGGATCGAACCCAGGTCTCCTGTACTATGGCAGATGCTTTACCGCTGAGCCACCAGAGGAATTTGAATTAATTTTCAAGTCTGAGGAGAGGACCCCCTTGCCCATCTTCTTCAAATAGAATCTGGGAAAGTGAGAATCCAAGCCAGAGTGTGTATATGTGGGAGGTGTAGGAGGCCTGGGGCATGAATAGGGATTGGCACCAGCTGAGCTTATGTTTTCCACTAGTATGAGTGGGTTGTGGGTTGGTAGAAGAGGAGGCAAAAGGATGCCTTCTGCTTCCCAGTAACTTCCTCTCTTTCTTACTTCTTTTGTTACCTTGATCACCATCACTTCCTAATACTGAAGTCTAACCAGGTAAATGTGACAATGGGTGACTCATAGGTTCTAGCAGTAAAAGACAGGCTTGAATCTGACTCAAGCCCTTTCTGCTTGTACATCTTTGGACATATTAATTAAACTTCCTAATGTTCTCTCATTAAAAAAAAAATGAGGGAACAATGCACACCTTATAGGATTGTGGGCGTGTTTGTGCTGAGTCATGTCTATTTGTAGCCCCATAAACTGTAGCCTGCCAGTCTCTTCTGTCCATGGAATTTTCCAGGCAAGAATTCTGGAGCGGGTTGCCATTTCCTATTCTAGAGGGTCTTCCCAACCCAGAGATCAAGCCCATGTCTCTTGCATCTTCTAAACTGTTGTTGTTCAGCGGCTCAGTGGAGTCCCACTCCTTGCAACCCCATGGAGCATAGCATGTCAGGCCAAGTTATTCACCATCTCCTGGAGCTCACTCAAACTCATGTCCATCAAGTCGGTGATGCCATCCAACCGTCCCCTTCTCCTCCCGCCTTCGATCTTTCCCAGCATCAGGGTCTTTTCCAATGAGTCAGCTCTTAGCATCAGGTGGCCAAAGTATTGGAGTTTCAGCTTCACCATCAGTCTTTCCAATGAACACTCAGGACTGATTTCCTTTAGAATGGACTGGTTGGATCTCCTTGCAGTCCAAGGGACTCTCAAGAGTCTTCTCCAACACCACAGTTCAAAAACATTAATTCTTTGGTGCTCAGCCTTCTTTATGGTCCAACTCTCACATCCATACATGACTTCTGGCAAAACCATAGTTTTTACTATATGGACCTTTGTCAGCAAAGTAATCTCTGCTTTTTAATGTGATGTCTGGGTTTGCCATAGCTTTTCTTCCAAGAACCTAGCATCATTTTCGATTTTAATTTCTTACATTGATAAGCAGATTCTTTACCACTAGCGCCACCTGGGAAGCCCTGTTGAAATATTTAAGTGAGTTAAAATGTCTAAAATATCTAACTTCATGTGAGCAAGTGTTAGGTGTAAGATAATGCTAGTTCATTTCTCCCTAAAGGATACCAGTGCCTGTTCTTGTGAAGACCTACATTCTCTCCCTTGCAAAATTGTTTCCGTTTTATCAATATAGTCACCTGGGATGCCTTCAATCCTGTATTTTCAGGTCCTTTAATTTCATGCCTGAATTATTTCAATAGTCTCTTAACTTGCTTTGATCTCCAGGTTCTTCCCCCTCCCATTTCTCTTGTTCACTTTTGCCAAACTAATCTCTCTAAAGCGTCATTCTGACTCTATCATTCTGCTGCTTTAAAATATTTAAAGAACTTCTAACAGACACGAGGAATGTTGAAAACTGCTCACTGACATGGCAGACCAGGCCTTGACCTAATATAAACTAGCTGGCATTTGTTTCTCAGTATCTGTTAAATTCCAGGTGCTTTGCATGCATTTCCTCTAATCCTTACAACAATATGGCAAGACAGGCATTATTATTCCCAGTTTATACCAATAGGAAATAGAGGATCAGACAGGTTTTAGTACTGGCCAAAATTCAACAACCACAAGGTAAGGGTGTCTGAACTCACATCTGGTTCTGCTTCCCTGTAAAGTCAGCATATACTACCTCCCACACAACTGTATCCCCATGGTGGACTGTCTATAGACTATATTCTGACACTTCACATGTTTCCAGTTATGTGGTTACATGTTGGCATCTGCCATGAGTCATGAGGTCTTCTCCTGGAGGGACGATGTCCCTTTCTTCTGGGTGTCTCTCAGCAGCTGCCTGGCACAAAAGGGACACCCAGGAAGGAATGTACTTTGAATGAAGGGATTGAAGTGGGCTTTTAGGGAAAGGAGCAACCAGAGTGCGGAGTGGGTAATCTTATTTTGAAATTGAGGCACACACTCACTAAAAGCTGTGCAGGCAGTGTGGAATATCAGATGAGAGCATGAAGATGAAAGTGTGCTTACATTTCAGCTGTACCTTTTCTCTCTTCCACAGCAATGAGAGCTTGCTCTACTGTGTTTCAAGCTTCCTTTCACATCTAAGACTATACACCGTACATTTTCTCTTGGCTTCAAGGTGATGCTTCGCCAGTCTCATTTCCCTGATGAGCAACTGAAGCCAGGCCTCTGCAGTGAAAGCACTGAATACTGACCACTGGGCCACCAGGGAACTTCCTACACTGTGTATTTTTTAAATTACGTGCATTATGAATTTTGCTTCTCCTCATGTTGTATTCTGCACTTAATAGTCGTTGTAGTCACTTTATATGAACAAGCAACTTTATTACTTAAGGGTAGCTCATAATTATAGCTTTATTTTAGAAAGAAATAATGTCATCTGCCCAGGGAAACACAAATAACTTTTTAGTACTCTGTGCCACTCAAGGTCTAATTCTGAGCATACACAACATAATCTCATTTGAAGCTTATTATATAAATATGGGTGTGTGTGATTTAATTCTTCTTGGGTGGCTGAGAAATCATGAGTACATTCATTTCTTCATTTAGGATTTATGGATATGTTTATAAATAATAATTTCATATCAGAAAAGGGTCTAAGGTAGAAAAGGGTCTAAGCACATCAATTTAATCAGTCCAGTGACTTAAATTTGAAAAGGAAAGGATAGGTAGGCTCAAAGCTTAGCTCTAATAAAAGGTAAGCTTACTTTGGGCTTTAAAATACACAAGTAAAGCCCAACTACATACTCATACAACAGTGTATTGCAACCTAGATGTCCATCAGCAGACGAATGGATAAGAAAGCTGTGGTACATATACACAATGAAGTATTACTCAGCCATTAAAAAGAATACATTTGAATCAGTTCTAATGAGGTGGATGAAACTGGAGCCTATTATACAGAGTGAAGTAAGTCAGAAAGAAAAACACCCATACAGTATACTAATGCATATATATGGAATTTAGAAAGATGGTAACGATAACCTTGTATGTGAAACAGCAAAAGAGACACAGATGTATAGAACAGTCTTTTGGTCTCTGTGGGAGAGGGCAAGGGTGGGATGATTTGGGAGAATGGCATTGAAATATGTATAATATCATGTGTGAAATGAATCACCAGTCTAGGTTCGATGCATAATACAGGATGGTTGAGGCTGGTGCACTGGGACGACCCAGAGGGATGCGATGGGGAGGGAAGTAGGAGGTAAGGTCAGGATGGGGAACACATGTACACCATGGCAGATTCATGTTGATGTATGGCAAAACCAATACAATATTGTAAAGTAATTAGTGTCCAATTAAAATAAATAAATTTATATTAAAAAAAACTATATTGCTGAATTTGAGCAGTTTCTTTGCAGATGCCTATATTTTTGCATTTTTCTAAGATATGAGTTTTCCAAGAAGTAGATAATTGTCAGCAAACCCTCTCACTATTATTTGCCTTTCAGCAGCACAATGATTAGTGGAATAAGTTAGGTACAACTACCCTTGGAAAACCAATTAATACTTTAATACTAGTCAAGAAGAGAATGCTGGAATTAAACTTAACTGAAAAGCAGTTCCCAGGACTTGCTGATATTTGTGATGATAAATAAAGGACAAAGAAACAAATGTAAAAAAAAAAACAGGCAATGGTAGAAATAGCAATATAGAACTAAAGATTAGATTCAATGTTTATTAGCATTTGGTAATTCAATTTCAGTACTGGCATTTAGATTTTTGGTTATTTTACATCAGAAAGAGTGGATAAGGTAAAAACACCACAAAGCAATAATTGCTATTTATCATAATAGTAAAAATGATTTTATTTATTTTATTAGGCAATTTTCCATTCTCTTTATGAGAGGCAGTACATGTCTGCATTGCTACATAATTGGTTTTGGCTGCTAGCCATCTGACAAAGTTAATTATTACATGTCTGTGTGGAGGTCCTAGGAGAGGTTCCAATATCTACAGAATTCAGTTTGAAGCAGCTCTATCAGGTAGCAGAGGGAGAGTGAAATCTTTTTGCTTCCTTTATGCAAGAAATGTGATCAATTTCTACTGTGAATATAGTAGAATTTAGCTTTCCATTTAAAATATTTCTGTTTCTCCCGCCAAAAAGATAGGTAACATCTAAGAAATCTTTTAAAAATGCAAGCTAAAATGGTGGTCTTTTAATACGCTAATTTACAAAAAATATTTTCTTATTGGTCTCTTATTTTGTGGTGGAAGAACTTGGCTCTTATTCTTGGTACCTACTCTCAATACAATTGTGAGTGTGTGTGTTTGTGTGTGTGTGTGTCAACAAAAGAAATATGTTTCTAAGTGTAAGCAATTATGGCTGCCAATTAAAAGAAATAAGGAAAATCCTACCAGACAACCCTGGGAAAATAATAATACCACAAATATTTACTTAAGATGACCATATAATTTCTCATTGAATGCAGGCAGCCTTGAGAATAAAAGGAGATACTATTAGTACTAGGCTGAAGTGTTAGTCGCTCAGTCATGTCAACTCTTTGTGACCCCATGGACTGTAGCCTGCCAGGCTCCTCTGTCCATGAAAATTGCTATATTTATTTGTCAAAATGGTTAAATATTGACAATTTCATTTGGTTCACCTTATACTTACTAGGGTCATTTTGGGGGCTTCCCTGGTGGCTCAAGGTGGTAAAGAATATTCCCACAATGCGGGAGAACTGGGTTCAATACTGAGTTGGGAAGATCCCTTGGAGAAGGGAAAGGCTACCCAATCCACGATTCTGGCCTGGAGAATTTCATGGACTATACAGTTCATGGGGTCACAAAGAGTCAAACACGACTGAGCAACTTTCCCTTTCTTTCACTATACTTATTAGAAGACAAAAGAAGAAAACAAAAAGCCCTAAGTAAGCTGGAATGTTTATATACCATATATGTCTTTCTAGACATGTTTTGATTCACGAAGCATGACCTAGCTTATGTCAGGCACAGAATCATATGAGGCTTGGTGTTGTGAACTAATTGCTCACTGTATGTCTGAGAGATATCCGTTACCACTGGGCTCCTCTCTGCAATTACTGTCAGTTTAAAAATGGCAAGTTTGCCTATATTTCTTTTTTTGTTTGTTTGTTTTAGTGTTTCGTTTTATTAATTCATTTAGTCTTATAGAGAGGCATTCCGATATTTCTTATCATACTTTCAGGCAGTAACAGTTCCAGGTTAAAACAAATAATCTTTCTTGCTTTGCAGGTTGTATCTCTCTCTGCCTATGTACTGCTTTTAATGGTCTCCTTCCTTTTGCTCATACTCTCCCACGGTATATACTATATCTAGCTCAGCCTTCAGCCATTCTCCATTAAAATTCACATGTCTTCTTGCCACAGGGACTGGCTAAGTGATTGGCTATGCTTTGCTTAGTCACCCAATCGTTTCTCACTCTTAAACTCATAGACTGTAGCCCGCCAGGTTTCTCTGTCAATGGGGATTCTCTAGGCAAGAATACTAGAGTGGGTTGCCATGCATTCCTCCAGGGGATCTTCCCAAACCAGGGATCAAAACCCAGGTGTTCCACATTGCAGGCAGATTCTTTACCATCTGAGCCACCAGGGAAGTGATTGGCTATACAAACTAGTGAAGTGAAATGAAGTGAAGTCGCTCAGTTATCTCCAACTCTTTGCGACCCCATGGACTGTAGCCCAAAATGCCAATGAATAATTCAAACCTAATTTGTTGATCTACCTAGATGACACACTTGCATGTCAACAGAACCCAAAGCCCAGTGATGTTGAACAGTTTCATATGCTAACTGGCAAAATATCTTCAGATGAAAGCACGTTTCACTCTCTTCATATCAAATCTTATAGACAATTGACTACCAATTTACGATGTCAGCCTTGTAATTGTTCTTTCATGTTCTTTTCAATGTAGCACCTAAGTGTCATAGTTCATCCATCCTAAACAGAGACTCAGCACACATATCACATTCAGAGTGCCCCTTTAATACCATTACAAAAATAACTGTTCATCATCATTTAATATGTTGGGCAACAAATTCTATTTCTCTTACCATAGACTATCATGGATGATTTCTATATCTTACCAATAATTCCCAAGGGGAACTATATGAAGATGCAATTCAGAAAAACTTAGTTCCTAAAGTATTAAATCAGATGATATATTAGTTTACTAGGGCAGCCATAACCAAGGTACCACAGACTGGGTGGCTTCAGTTCAGTTCAGTCTCTCGGTCACGTCTGACTCTTTGCGACCCCATGAACCACACCACGCCAGGCCTCTCTGTCCATCACCAACTCCCAGAATTCACCCAAACCCATGTCCATTGAGTCAGTAATGCCATCCAACCATCTCTTCCTCTGCCGTCCCCTTCTCCTCCTGCCCTCAATCTTTCCCTGCATCAGTGAGTCAGCTCTTTGCATCAAGTGGCCAAAGTATTGGATTTTCAGCTTCAGCATCAGTTCTTCCAATGAACACCCAGGACTGATCTCCTTTAGAATGGACTGATTGGATCTCCTTGCAGTCCAAGGGACTCTCAAGAGTCTTCTCCAACACTACAGTTCAAAAGCATCAATTCTTCTGTGCTCAGCTTTCTTTATAGTCCAACTCTCACATCCATACATGACCACTGGAAAAACCATAGCCTTGACTAGATGGACCTTTGTTGACAAAGTAATGTCTCTGCTTTTTAATATGCTGTCTAGGTTGGTAATAACTTTCCTTCCAAGGAGTAAGCGTCTTTTAATTTCATGGCTGCAATCACCATCTGCAGTGATTTTGGAGCCCAGAAAAATTAAGTCAGCCACTGTTTCCCCATCTACTTGCCATGAAGTGATGGTACCGAATGCCATGATCTTAGTTTTCTGAACGTTGAGCTTTAAGCATAATTACTTTTCTCTTAATTCTAGCGGCTAGAATCTGATGCAAGGTGTCGGCAGAGATGGTTTCTCTAGGCCTCTCTCCTTGGTCAGTAGATGGCTTTTGTTTCCCCATATTTTTCCCTGGTCTTCCCTCTGTGTGTGTCAGTGTCTTTCACACCTTTGCTTACAGGACACCAGTCAGAGGGGGTAAACCTCACCATTTTCACCTTATTTTCCCCCAACTGCCTCTTTAGAGACCCTACCTCCCAACAAGTTTACATTGTGAGCTACTGAGGGTTGGAATTTCAGCACATGAATTTAGGGAGGAATGGATGAGACACAATTCAGCCCATAATATATGGTATCGAGTCTTAATGGTCTTAACTATTCTTCCAAATGAAATCCATAATTTAGTTTGAAAATCTACCACAATTCATCCCCAAATCTAGTTTTTAGGACTGGACAAAAGCTCTCTGAAATATTAATAGGCAGGGTTATTTTAAAGCAGCATCACCAGTCAATTTTCTGTGATTGCAGTAGACTACGTAAGTCATATAAAAATCTATTTTGATATGTAGCTTCAAGTTTGTTTTACTATGAAAAATTGCTCTAATAAGCTAGTGTAAATTCTACATATCCAGTGCATTTTCCAGTTGACATTTGACTCAGGGTAAGAATGGTTGCACTGTAGAGTGGAAAGAACTTTGGTAAAAAGGATTTCTAGATTTCAGGACTCTCTCTAAGGTTATGTTAGTTATAGCCTGATCTGTAACTGACCTAATTTTTAGCTTTCTTACTAATAAAATCAGGATAAATTTCCTACTCTGAGTTGTTTTGAAAATTATATTATATTTTGTTTGACAAATATTGCAATCCTTAGTTTTACAACCATTCAAATAATTCTGCTTTCCTTTTTAAAATATTTCATTCAGTTTAGGCAATATTCAAGTGATCCATGCATACTGAAAACCCAAACAGCTTCCAAAGGTATCTCTTTTTAATAAGCAACAGCATAGGCCCTGAAAAAAATATAGCTCAACATATGCAACAATAATATCCTGCAGTATGGAGAACATAAATGTATTTTATTGTTTCTCCTCTGAAAAGCAAAGAAAAAAAAAAAAGAAAGAAAGAAAAAAGAAAAGAAAACATTGCCTGATTTTATGGTTACAATCTGAGAAGAGAAAATCCAAAGTCAGGACATACATACTTTCATACACACACCGACAGAGAAATTAAGTAACACAGACTTACATTTTGAGGAAGTCAACCAGGCATGAAACGAATCACCAGTCCAGGTTCGATGCATGATACTGGATGCTTGGGGCTGGTGCACTGGGACAACCCAGAGGGATGGTATGGGAGGGAGGAGGGATGGAGGTTCAGGATGGGGAACACGTGTATACCTGTGGCGGATACATGTTGAGGTATGGCAAAACCAATACAATATTGTAAAGTAATTAACCTCCAATTTAAAAAAAAAAAAGGCAATGAGTCTACTAGATTGTTTATAATCACACAAATTCTCCTGGAGGTGATGTGATCAACACTTAACAAATGAACACACTGAACCCATCAGGATGTATCTCTGGCATACCACATACATGTATAACACATTCACTTTCTGAAGAGTTAAGGAAAACATACCTGCAATGCACTGATTCGTGCCCACACCCACCTCTGAGGGTCAGAATTAAATTCTAGGCTAAAGAAAGATAGAGGAAGCCTTCAAACTGAAACTCTGGCTTTTCCCTTTACTTTGAAGGATCTATCCTGTAATAGCTGCAGAGCTGTAAGAGGATGCTGGTCACAGAGGAAAATGTAGCTTGAGTTGAATCTGAAGTCTGAGGACATGATGTTGTCTAGAAAAAAACATTGGCAATGCAAAAAAGGCACTATCTTTCCCTTCAGTTCATTTCAGTCACTTAGTCATGTCTAACTCTTTGCAACCCCATGGACTGCAGTGTGCCAGGTCCCTCTGTCCATCGCCAACTCCCGCAGTTTACTCAAACTCGTCCATTGAATCAGTGATGCCATCCAATCATCTCTTCCTCTGTTGTCCCCTTCTCCTCCTCCCCTCAATCCCTCCCAGCATCAGGGTCTTTTCAAATGAGTCAGCTCTTCGCATCAGGGGGCCAAAGTATTGGAGTTTCAGCCTCAGTATCATTTCCTTCAATGAACATCAGGATTGATTTCCTTTAGGATGGACTGGTTGGAGCTCCTTGCAGTCCAATGGACTCTCAAGAGTCTTCTCCAACACCACAGATCAAAAACTTCAATTCTTTGGCACTCAGCTTTCTTTATAGTCCAACTCTCACATCCATACATGACTACTGGAAAAACCATAGCTTTGACTAGATGGACAATATGGACTAAATCACATCTCAGTCGACTGCAATAAGTTCTGTGTTTACATGATGCTATACAATATAGTTTTAGGTAAGACTACTTTTTTGTATTTTTAGTATTTTTTTTTAACTTGGTTTCTGTTTACTAGTGTAAAGACACTTGGGGATTTCAAAACAAAGAAAGCTTATGAGTCAAAATAAAGTGCTATTGATTTCAATAGAACAAACATAACATATAAATTGATAAAAATCATTCATCTTTTATAAATGTGTTTTCAAAACAAGGCTTTTACCTTCAGCCACTAGTAAATCAAGTAAAGATAATTCAAGCTTCTTTTTGAAAAAATTTGAAAAAAGGTAGGGAAATAATTAATGTGCTTGTATAGATGTCCTTAGACTCTGAATTTCTAGAATTTATAGGCATAGCTGCAATGTAGGGAGTATTCTTTTTTTTTTTTTTTAATTTTCTTCATGTTAAAAATGATAAAGTTTAAGACTAGATTCTATAAGATTTCCATTCTAGTGCAAATGATCTGATATGCATAGTATATGAAACTAATTATTTTTTTTACCATTTCCCAGTAGTAGAGAAATATGAAGCAAGTAGTACACTAAAATTAACATTGTATTAGAGTGCTTCAGTTATAAATCAAGGAACAAATGACATAACTAGTAGGCTGAAAAAATTTCCAAGAAAAAAATCAATATTCCACAGTTCAAATTTAAGAGATAATAATATCAAGATATGTACTAAAAATGATTTAAAAGCCATTTTGCTGTTCATGTATTACAGCAGTTTATTGAAAACTTTTCCTGTTGCTCATTCTTTGATTAATTCTACCATCTGGAGATACAGTTACAAATGCCCTTCGTAATTAACAGATAATCCACATAAGGGAAATATTTAACATTAAAATAGAAAAACATTTGATTTCTATTATTGCTTCAGTCACCAGCAGAGTAAGATTATTGAATACACATACACACACACATATTCAATATTGATGACAGATTCCCAAAGTCTAAAAACAATTAGAAATTAGTTAATACATTATTTCCTTTTGCATCTTCCTCTTGTTCATTGATTCTGAAAACTATAACAAATCTTTTTATTGAACCACTTTATCCTTTGGAGGTTTTCTTTGTTTTCAGTCCTATTTTGGTATTCTAAGGGAATACCTAGCAGCACATGGGTTATGAATTCTTGATTTCATTATATATTTATTAAAATCTTACCATGCGCTGTTGTAATTACTATATGGCTAAGTTTGATGCAAACACGTTGAACTTATTGTTTTAAATTTGTTCATAAGTAGCTCAGCACCTACTTATGTCTATTCCTTTAGTAACAAAACTAGGCTATACATTTCTATGGGGGGGTTATACATATATTTTTATTATTGGTAATTACTCTTAAATATGTGGCATTATATTTAAAGGATGACAACTGCTTAAGACAGAATTACACCAAAGAAACAGAAATGCTTGAATGCTTTACGCATGTTTTCTCTTCTCAATATACTTGATGAAATACATTCACAGGTTAATAGGGCCAAATACTTTCTATTATTTGTAAGGGTTTTGGTGTCAAACCATAATAGACATAGAACTATCATACAGAGCTATGCTAGACCCATGAAGAACATCTTTCTCTAAACTAAGTAGGCCTAAAAGTTCAAGGTTCAAAGTAGGGCATGTGCTTTTCTCTCTGTTTTCACATCAGAACCCAAAGTCTTAGATCTCTGGGTAGATCTAACAGCTGCCACCCAGAGAAAAAACCAAAGCAAGGGAGTGGGAGTATCTGATATAAGACAAATATTCCCCCTAATTTCAAGAGAGGAGTTCCTCTAGGCTGCCTGATCTAGATTTTCCAAAGGCAGATAAGATGAACAGAAAGAAAATGGCAGTTTTTCAGAAGAATTTACCCATGAAAATTGAAAATTCTAGAAGGACCATTATTATCTGTAAGCTACATAAGTGATTGCACCTATAAGCACAGGAGTGAATATGTTAGTTACTCAGTCATGTCTGACTCTTTGCGAGGTTCCTCTGTTCACGGGATTCTCCAGGCAAGACTACCAGTACAAGAAAGTTGTCATTCCCTTCTCCAGGGGATCTTCCCGACCCCAGGACTGAACCCCATTCTCCTGCATTGGAGGCAGATTCTCTATCCTCTGAGCCAAGAAGGAAGCCCAGTTCAAATCCATAGCTCTATACTCTTCCTTAAGAGGGAGTGCTCTCAAGTCCCCAGTAGAAACTGCTTGGGAAATACCAAGAGACAAAGAAGAGCTTAGAAGTTCTCCTCCCTGAAGACCTAGCAACCATAAAATCCGTACTAATACGGAGAAGAGATTACCTAAACATGATAAGTTTAATTCTGCACTTTCTTGAAGAGTCTATATAGATCCATGAATCTTAGAAATGTGTATATCAAGTCTAATTCTTTCATCTTTCAAGATTTATTGCTTGGATGTGCTACAATAATTTAACATTTCCTTGTGTATTCACTTTTCTTTTTTTTTTCCTGGCACAGCTCTCCAGATCATTTCCTTGGAAAGATTTGGAAGATTATTCAGAATTTCTCATACTCTCTAGACAGGATAAATAAATTATATGATAGTGCTTTTATAAAGTTAAAAATGAGAGCCAAATCTTTTTTATATAAGAGCAAATACATTCAAATACCAATCCAAAACTGTAATTTAATGCTCTCTGATTTCTAGCTATTCTGGTTTAAGATCGAAGAACTTTAGCTTCAGTATAAGTCCTTCTAATGAATGTTCAGAGTTGATCTCCTTTAAAATTGACTGGTTTGATCTCTTTGCTCTCTAAGGAATTCTCAATAGTCTTCTCCAGCACCACAATCCCCAGACATTAATTCTTTGGTCTTCAGCATTCTTGATGGTCCAACTCTCACCTCCATACATACTATTGGAAAAATTATAGCTTTGGCTATACACACCTTTGTCTGCAATGTGATGTCTTTGCTTTTTAATACCCTGTCTAGATTTGTCATGGCTTTTCTTCCAAGGAACAAGTGTCTTTTAATTTCATGGCTGCAATCACTATCCACAGTGATTTGGAAGCCCAAGAAAAGAAAATCTGCCACCATTTTCACATTCCCCCAATCGATTTGCTATGAAATGATGGGACCAAATGCCATGATCTTTGTTTTTTGAATGCTGAGTTTTAAGCCAGCTTTTTCACTCTCCTCTTTTATACTCATCAAGAGGCTCTTTAGTTCCTCTTCACTTTCTGCCTTTAGAGCGGTATCATCTGCATATCTGAGGTTGTTGCTATTTCTTCTAGCAATCTTGATTCCAGCTTGTGAGTCATCTAGCCCTGCATTTTTCATGATGTACTCTGCATATAAATTAAATCAGCAGGGTGACAAAATACAGCCTTGACAAACTTCTTTCCCAATTTTGAACTAGTCAGTTGTTCCATGTCCAATTCTGTTTCTTCTTGCCCTGCATACAGGTTTCCCAGGAGACAGGTAAGGTGGTCTGTTATTCCCATCTCTTTAAGAATTTTCCACAGTTCGTTGTTATCCACACAATAAAAGGCTTCATTGTAATCAAGGAATCAGAAGTAGATCTTTTTTAAAAAAAAATTCTCTTGTTTTTTCTATGATCCAACGGACCTTGGCGATTTGATCTCTGATTCCTCTGTCTTTTCTAAATCCAGCTTGTACATCTGGAAGTTCTTGGTTCTTATATTGCTGAAGCCTGGCTTGAAGGATTTAAATTAGTCTTATCAAGAAAGCATTATTAATTTTTACTGCAAACCAGAAAAACTTACTTGAAACATTTCCTTTTAAGATGTAGGTCTTCTCAAAAGGATATTTAATTGAGACTTCTTGAATTAAAAGATAATAATGTAAGGCCACTAGCCCAGTCACAGATATGAGCCTTCTAAATTTGTGTTTAGCACTCACTTGAAACTATTATTTGAAGAGAAAGAGGGAAAAAAAAGAGATAGAGAGAAAGAGGAAGAGGGTGAATATATCTATTGTGGATTGGAAATAAACTAGGCAAATCACGAGGAGAACTTGAAATGTTAGATGTCTCCCTTCCGGGCGCTGCATTATACATTCTCATCATCAAAGGGAAACATTCTCCAAAAGCTCTGTTTACAACATCTACTTTCTAGACCCTTTTTTCTACTATGAACTACATGCTTATGTCTTCTCAAAATTTACATTGTAAAGACCTAACCGTCCATGTGAGTGTGCTTGGAGATGGAGCCTCTTACGGAAGTAATCTAAGGTTAAGTGTGGTTGTAAGTGTAGGACTTTAGTCTTCCAGGGTGTGTCCTTATAAAAAAAAAGGAAGAAATACTAGAGCTTTCTGTCTCAGCCAAGTGAAGGCACAGCAAGAAGGCTGCCATCTGTAAGCCAGTAATACAGCTCTTATCAGGAAGTGAACTGGCCAGCACCTTGATTTAAGAATTCCCAGCCTTTAGAGCTGTGAGAAATAAATTTCTTTTGTTGAAGCCACCCATCTCTGGTATTTGGTTATGGTAACCTCAACAAACTAATGCACACTGACCTTCCAGTTCCAATATCTCCACTCCAGAATTTTTTCATGATTTCAACCCTTTTGACATCTCTAATAGACTTACTTCACATCACTGATCCTGTGTCGTTTTCTTACTTAACCAGGGTGATGTTATATAGTCTTGTCATACTCCTTTCCCAATTTTGAACCAGTCCATTGTTCCACGGCCGGTTCTAACTGTTGCTTCATGACCTGTATATAGGCTTCTCAAGAGACAGGCCAGGTGGTCTGGTATTCCCATCTTTTGAAGAATTTTCCAGAGTTTGTTGTGATCCACACAGTCAAAGTCTTTAGTGTAGTCAAAGAAGCAGAGGGAGATGATTTTCTGGAATTCCCTTGCTTTTTCGATGATCCAGTGGATGTTGGCAATTTGATCTCTGATTCCTCTGCCTTTTCTAAATCCAGCTTGTATATCTGGAATTTCTCAGTTCAAATACTGCTGAAGCCTGGCTTAAAGGATTTGGGCATAACCTTGCTGTCATGTGAAATGAGTGCAATCGTGTGGTCACTTGGATACTATTTGGAATTGCCCTTCTTTGGGATTGGAATGAAAACTGACCTTTTCTAGTTTTGTGGTCACTGCTGAGTTTTCCAAATTTGCGGACATATTGAGTGCACCACTTTGACAGCATCATCTTTTAAGACTTGAAATAGCTCAGTGGGATTTCTATCACCTCTTAGCTTTGCTTGTAGGAAAGCTTCCTAAGGCCCACCTGACCTCACACTCCAGGATGTGTGGCTTGAGGTGAGTGATCACACCATAGTGGTTATGCAGTTCAGTAAGATCTTTTTTGGTATAGTTCTTCTATGTATTTTTGCCACCTTAATCCCTTCTCTTTTTGTTAGGTCCTTACCAGTTTTATCCTTTATCATGCCCCTCCTTGCATGAAATTTTCCCTTGCTGTCTCCAGTTCTTGAAGAGGACGCTAGTCTTTCCCATTCTATTGCTTTACTTTGTTTCTTTGCACTGTTCACTTAAGAAGGCTTCCTTATCTCTGCTTGGTCTTCCCTGGAACTCTGCATTCAGCTGGGTATATCTTTCTCTTTCTCCCTTGCTGTTTGCTTCTCTTTCCTCAGCTTTTTGTAAGGCCTCCTCAGACGACCACTTTGCCTTCTTGTATTTCTTTTTCTTTTGCATGGTTTTGGTCACTGCCTCCTGTACAATGTTTCAAACCTTCATCCATAGTTCTTCAGGCACTCTGTCTACCAGATCTCATCTCTTGAATCTATTTATCACCTCCAGTATATAATCATAAGGGGTCTGACTGAGGTCATACCTGAATGACTTAGTGGTTTTTCCCTACTTCCTTCAATTCAAGCCTACACTTTGCAATAAGGAGATCATGACCTGAGCCACAGTCAGCTGCAGGTCTTGTTTTTACTGACTGTGTAGAGCTTTCCATCTTCAGTCACAAAAAATGTTATCAATTTGATTTCAGTATTTCCACCTGGTGATGTCCATGTGGAGTCATCGCTTGTGTTTGTGCTATTGGAAGAGATTGTTTGCTATGACCAGTGTGTTCTCTTGGCCAAAATCTGCCAGCCTTTGTCCTTTTTCTCCATTGTTAAAATACATGAAGATGTTGTGACCTCTTGTCCTCAGTGCTCCAAAAGATTTTCTCATGGCTTTCACTCTTGATACTTCAAAACCTGTTCTGTGCACAAATACCAGAGAGTACATTTTTAAATAAGTGAATTTTTAAATAAGATTACCTTCCTGCTCAAATCTCTCCAACACTTTGGCATTTATTCAGAATGAAGACAAACTTAATGGTCAGCAGTACTCTCTATGATCTGGAAGTTGAAGTGGGAGTGTTAGTCACCCAGTCCTGTCCCATTCTTTGCCACCCCAAGGACTGTAGCCTGCCAGGCACCTCTGTCCACAGAACTCTCTGGGCAAGCATACTGGAATGGGTTGCCTTTTCCTACTCCAGGGGATTTTCCTGACCCAGGGATCAAACCCAGGTCCCCGCATTGTGACTTACCATCCAAGTTCCCAGGGAAGCCCATATTATCTGAGTTCCGTTTATTTTTCTGACTTCTAACACTGTGCTTGTCACTCATCCTGCCCAAATTGGCTGGCATTCAGAATGTTTCTTGAATGTGCACAACTTGTCCCCATCTGAGTGCCTTTCAACTCGTTGTTTCCTCCACCTGGGATTAGTTTCACCAGTTGCTGGTCTCACTCCGTCACTTTATTCAGGTTTCTGCTTAAATCCCGTTTTCTTAGTGAAGACTTCCTGGACTGAATTTTAAAATCACCCTCCCATATATGTCTTGTGCTGTCCTTAGCTGCTCATTCATGTCTGACTCTTTGCGACCCAATGGACTGTAGCCTAACAGGTTCCTCTGTCCATGGGATTCTCCAGGCAAGAAGACTGGAGTGGGTTGCCATGCCCTTCTCCAGGGATATGCATCCTAGGCACACAAATTATTTTGTTTTAACTTTCTTTATAATTCTTTACTACTTTTATAAACTTACTTAAACAATTTTTGCCAAATTCTTGCATTCTCTGTGGTACAAAATGGCAGACAATAAAAGTAGTTAGAAGAAAATAAAGGTGAACTGCTTCCTCACAGTCTTACAGTGCCATGAAAACTTCCAGACTAAATTCTGCAACTCATCCAAAGTTTTGTTAAATAAATAATTTACTAGAAAGCAAGTACCAAAATAATTATAAACTGTTCCATAAATTACAGAGTCCCAACGCTCTGTCTTCTTAAATAATTTGATAGCTACCTTTTATAAAGGCTCATCTGAAGTAGACAGGATACTTTAAGGCAAAGCCTGATGGGCTGCCGTCTATGGGGTTGCACAGAGTCAGACACGACTGAAGCGACTTAGCAGCAGCAGTGATTCTTTTTATTTATTTATTTATCTTGTTGTGTTGAGTCTTCGTTGTGGCACTCGGGCTTCTCTCTAGTTTTGGCACGTGGACTCCAGAATGTGGGCTCAGTAGCTGCGCATCTTGGGCATACCTCCTCCAGGGCTCGTGTGATCTTAGTCCCGTCCCGTCATCAGGGATTGAGCCTGCATTTCCTGCCCTGGAAGGGGATTTTTAACCTCTACACAACCAGGGAAGTCCCAGGCAAGACTAGTAGACTAGTTACTCTTTCATTGGAATCAGACAAGTAGAAATCCATCCAATCAATAGGACAGAGGACCATTTATGAACTGACTCTTCTCCTTTATCTCTAAAGGCAAAGGATATTGGGTTTGCAGGATTCTTATACTAAGTATACAAATATGGGTGAACCTCTAAAATATGTAACCCATCAAAACATTTTGAATACCTTTAATTTCATCAATAAGAATCCACCATGGTCATTACTAAAGCATTAAGTATTTATAAAGGGTTTTTATGTGTCTTGATAATGAAGTACCATGATGATTATGTAATCATATGATCATATAATGATGAGACAGTTGGATGGCATCATTGACTCAATGGACATGAGTTTGAGCAAACTGCAGGAGATAGAGAAGGACAAGGAAGGGAAGCTTGGCATACTGCAGTTCATGGGACTGCAAAGAGTTAGACACGACTGAGAGACTGAACAGTAACAACAGTTTATAAAGACTTCTATAACCAAACTCCTGTATTTGCCTCTACAGTTCATATTTATTATCTTCTGACAATCCATGGAGTATAATATTTTAGTTTCAGCAGCTAACTGGTGTAGAGTTAAGTTTTGAACAAGATATCACATATATATTATGGCACTGTCAATTTCAACTTTTAAAAATTATAAAGATTACAATAACTACATGAAATAATAATATAGATTTACTTCCTTGTTTAGTTTAACACTAAAATAAAACTTCCTGTAGAGCAAGCCTTTGGTGGTCCTGTTTATTTTCATTTTCCAAAGAAAGCTGAGCACCGGAGAATTGATGCTTTTGAACTGTGGTGTTGGAGAAGACTTTTGAGAGTCCCTTGGACAGCAAGGAGATTCAACCAACCCATCCTAGAGGAAATCAGTCCTGAATATTCATTGGAAGGACTGATGCTGAAGCTGAAATTCCAATACTTCGGTCACCTGATGGGAAGAACTGACTCATTTGAAAGGACCTTGATGCTGGGAAAGATTGAAGGTGGGAAGGGAGGGGGATGACAGAGGATGAGCTGGTTGGATGCTATCACTGACTTGATGGGCATGAGTTTGAGTAAGCTCTGTGAGTTGGTGATGGACAGGGAAGCCTGGCATGCTGCAGTCCATGGGGTCACAAGGAGTCAGACATGACTGAGCAACTGAACTGAACTGAAGTGAATATGTATAAGAGTGGCTGGACTTCCCTGATAGCTCAGTGGTAAAGAATCCACCTGCAATGAAGAAGACCCTGGTTTGCTTCCTGGATTGGGAATATCCTCTGGAGAAGGGATAGGCTACCCACTCCAGTATTCTTGGGCTTCCGTTGTGGCTCTGCTGGGAAAGAATCTGCCTGCAATATGGGAGACCTGAGTTCAATCCCTGGGTCAGGATGATCCCCTGGAGAAGGAAATGGCAACCACTGCAGTATTCTTGCCTTGGAAATACAATGGACAGAGGAGCCTGGCAGGCTACAGCCCTTTGGGTCTCAAGAGTCCAACACGACTTAGCTACTAACTGACCACCATCATAACAGTGTCTAGCACATTATGAGGATACAATTTCTTGAAAGAAAGAATGACAAATGAATGGGTAGATTAGATAATAGATAGAGAAACAGTTTAGGCTAAATTTAAATGAATTCACTTTATTCTACAGACTCTGAATAAATCTTGACAGTTGGTCACCCTTTGGGTAAACTGTGACTCTGTATTTTCAAATTGTTTTTCTTTGCTTTAATTGACCACAAATTCAGAAATGAAAGTATTCTCCTGGAAAGACACTTTTATTTGATCGCATAAATCTCACAATGAATTTTCTTACCGGCTTCTATATTTAAACACTTGCTCTCAAATCTCTACTTACTTTTAGAATTGTTTATCTTGAATATTTAAAGCCTAGAGAATAATTTATTCTTTTCAATAATGTAATTTTTATGAAGCTCTCTTAAATTTATGACCTAGAAGGATAACTGTTTAGAAAAGATGATTCATAAATTAATATCATCATTGAATATGATATTCTAAAATTGGTAAAATGACTTCTTACTNTTTTTCACACCATTAGGTTTTACTTATTTTATTATAAATTAAGTATTTTTTTTATTTTAACATTACCCTGAAAGGGGAAGAATGCTCTGTATTTAGCAATCAGGCAATCTAGACACATTCTAAAACTAAAATAAAGAGACAGTTGTATTTTTCTTAATGGTTTCATGAATTTCTACCTGGAAAAAAATTTACTATATTTGATGATATTATGAATATCATATACAATTAACCATTTAAAATATCAGGACTGGTTTCAGCACTTTTGATAATCACTTCCTCTGGTTACACACTCATTAATGGCCTTGGGATTTGTTCCAGGAAGTAGCTTTACCTTCTTTTTTATTTTTAATTTATTTCTAATTGGAGGATGTTGCCTTACAATGTGTTAGCTTCTGCCTTAAAAAAACATAAATCAGCCATATCCCTTCATTTCCTCCCACTCACCCCATCTCACCCTCTAGGTCATCTCAGAGCACTGGGCTGAGCTGCCCGTGTTGTATCTCAACTTCCCACTCACTAGCTCTCTATTTAACACAGGGTAATGGATTTTCCTGGTGGTTCAGTGATAAAGAATCCACCCGCCAATGCAAGAAATGTGAGTTCGATCCCTGGATCAGGAAGATCCCTTGGAGAAGAAAATGGCAACTCACTCCAGTATTCTTGCCTGGGAAATTCCATGGACAGTGGAACCTGCTGGGCCACAGCCCATGCAGTCAAAAGAATCATACACAGCTTGGTGACTAAACAAGAGCAATAACAACGGTGTATCTATTTCAATGCCACCCACTCAATTTGTCCCACACTCACCTTCCCCATTCTGTATACAGGTCCACTCTCTATGTCTGTCTCTGATCCTGCCTGCAAATCAGTTCATCAGTACCATTTCCTAGATTCCACATACATGTATTAGCAGACAATATTTGTAGAGCCTGTTATTCAGAGTGAGTTTCCCAGGTGGTGCTAGTGGTAAAGAACCTGCCTGCCAATACAGGAGACAGAAAAGACGGGTTTCAAAGAGAAGAACAAACCTCACCTTCATTGTGATCAAAACCATCCCCAAGAAAAAGAAATTCCAAAAGTCAAAATGGTTGTCTGAGGAGGCCTTACAAGTAGCTGAGAAAAGAGAAAAGTGAAAGGCAAAGGAGAAAAGGAAAGATAAACCCATCTGAATGCAGAGTTACAAACAATAGCAAGGAGAGGTAAGAAAGCCTTCTTAAGTGAATAATGCAAAAAAATACAGGAAAAGATTAGGATGAGAAAAAACAGAGATCTCTTAAGAAAATTAGAGATACAGGGGACTATTTCATGCTAAATTGGGCATGACAAAGAACAGAAACACCATGGACCTAACAGAAACAGAAGATATTAAGAAGAGGTGGTGAGAATACACAGAAGAACTTTACCAAAAAAGGTCTTAATGACCTGGGTAACCAAGATGGTGTGATCACTCACCTGGAGCCAGACATCCTGCAAAGTCAAGTGGGCCTTAGGAAGCTTTCCTACAAACAAAGTTAGTGGAAGTGAGAGGATTCCAACTAAGCTATTTCAAATCCTAAATGATGATGCTGTTAATGTTGCATTCAATATGCCAGTAAATTTGGAAAACTCAGCAGTGGCCACAGGACTGGGAAAGGTTAGTTATCATTCCAATCTCAAAGAAGGGCAATGCCATGGAATGTCCAAACTACCACATAACTGTACTCATTTCACATGATAGCAAGATCATGCTCAAAATCCTTCAAGCTCGGTTTCAGCAGTATTTGAACTGAGAACTTCCAAATGTCCAAGCAGGATTTAGAAAAGACGAAGGAACCAGAGATCAAATTGCCAACAAGAGAATTCCAGAAAAACATTTACTTCTGCTTCATTGACTATGCTAAATCTTTGACTGTGTAGATCACAACAAACTGTGGAAAATTCTTCAAGAGGTGGGAGTACCAGACCACCTTACCTGTCTCCTGAGAAACCTGTATGCAGGTCATGAACCAACAGTTAGAACTGAACATGGAACAATGGACTTCTTCAAAACTGAGAAAGGAGTACATCAAGGCTATATATTGTCACCCTGTTTACTTAACTTACATGCAGAGTTTGTCATGTGAATTGCTGGATTAGATAAAGCTCAAGCTGGAATCAAGACTGCTGGGTGAATATCAATAACTTCAGATATGCAGATAATGTCGCACTAATGGCAGAAAGTAAAGAGGAACTAAAGAACCTCTTGATCAGGGTGAAAAAAACTGGCTTAAAACTCAATATTCAAAAAATGAAGATCATGGCACCTGGTCCCATCACTTCATGACAAACAGATGGGGAAAAAAAGGAAACACTGACAGACTTTATACTCTTGGGCTCCAAAATCAGTGTAAGACATGTGACTGCAGCCATAAAATTAAAACACCCTTGCTCCTTCAGAGAAAAGCTATTATAAACACAGAGCATTAAAAACAAGAGACATCACTTTGCTGGCAAAGGTCCATATAGTCAAAGCTATGGTTTTTTCAGTAGTCATGTATGAATGTGAGAGTTGGGACTATATAGAAAGCTGAGCGCCGAAGAATTGATGCTTTTGAACTGTGTTGGATAAGATTCTTGAGAGTCCCTTGGACTGCAAGGAGATCCAATCAGTCCATCCTAAAGAAATCAATCCTGAATATTCACTGGAAAGACTGATGCTGAAGCTGAAGCTCCAATACTTTGGCCACCTGATGCAAATAACCGACTCTTTAGAAAAGACCCTGATGCTGGCAAAGACTGAAGGGAGTAGAAGGGAACAAGAGAGGATGAGATGGCTGGATAGCATCACCAACTCAATGGACATGAGTTTGAGCAAGCCCTGGGAGTTGGTGAAGGACAGGGAAGCCTGGCGTGCTGCAGTCCATGGCGTTGCAAAGAGTCAGAGACGACTGAGGGACTGAACAGCAATCTCATACAAGAATTCCTACAAAACTTAGAGGAAATCAGTATGTACACAAAATAGCTTAATTTGTCCAGAATGCAGAAATGATAAGGAAACTGAGTTTGTAATAAATATTAGTTAACTGGTTAGTACTAGTTGTATGATTTTATTTTCAATATAATCTGACATTGCAAGATTTCACTTACTATTTTTAAGCTTATGCTTTACACAATTCACAGAAAGATGCTCTTACTTTTATTGAGTTCTAAAAGAGAGAAGACACAATTCCATGAAGTTAATGATATTAAAAGACAATATGAATTTTTTAAATCTAATCATTTTACTTATTTTTATTGAATTAAAGATTTTTACAACTCTTTATAATTTTAAAACATCTCATACACATATTTCCATATATTCCCATTATAACATTTTTCCTCCTGTCCTTGTGTTTCTGCTGCCTCTCTCCTCTCCCTACTGGTAGCCACTAATTTATTCTCTATATCTGTGAGCCTGCTTTTGGTTTGTTCACCAGTCTGTTATATTTTTTAGATCTCACATGTTAGCTGCATCATACAGCATTTGTTTTTATCTGTCTGACTTATTCACTTAGCATAATGCCCTGATGCTGCAAATGGCAAAGTTTCATCCTTTGTTATGGCTCAGTAGTATTCTGTTCTCTCTCTCTCTCTCTCTGTATATACACACACCACATCTTCTTTATCAATTCATCTGTTGATGGACATTTTAGTTGCTAAGAGATAATATGAATAAAAATAATGGATGAATCTCATAAACATACTGTTGAGCAAAAGAAGGCATATACAATAATATATCTACTATATGATTCCTTTTATATCAAGTTCATTTACATGCAAAGTTACTGTAATGTTATTAGAAGTCATTATCACAATAACCTTGGGAAAGAGATTAGTGACTTAAACATGAGATCAATCCCAAGATTCTGTTAAAGGTCTATTTCATTCTTTTGAAATGTAAATGTGTTTATTTTTTGACTCTTTTTAAAGTTTATTTTATATTGGAGCATAGTTGATTAACAGTGCTGTGTTAGTTTCAGGCGTATAGCAAAGTGCTTCAGTTATGTGTATATATGTACCTACTCTTAATCTGAAGGTAGGCTATAGAGATACGTTCACTTTGTGAAAATTCATTAAATTTGTTACTTGTACACATCTATAGCTGTTATGATTTCATTAAACATGTATCTTATATATTTCTAGTAAAAGTTTGACCAAAGAGAGAGGAAAAGGAAGTTAGAAGAGCTGTAGAAAACAGTCCATGGCTTATCATTGGTGGAGTCCTTATCAGGAAAGAAAAGGAGTCCTTTTTTTTTGGTCTTGTTTGCTGGCCCTGCAGGGCATGAGAGCTCCCCTGTCTGGTCTCCCAGCTCTACTTCAGTGAGGTTTGTGCTTACCATTTTCCACAATACTAATCCCATTCATGAGAGCTCCATCTTTATGAGTGACACCTAGTCATCTCCTAAAAGCTCCATCTTTTGAGAACTTCATCTTGGGAATTAGGATTTCAACATACATGTTGGGGATTGGAGACATATTCATGATTACAATTACCAATGCAATTATACAGGAACTCTGAGGCTCAGTCAATAACTAATTAGATTTTGTTAAGAATATTTGTTGAAAACCAAGAAAAATGTAGAATATATAAAATAATATATTTTATTTGACCCTTTATTTATTGATATATGTTATAACTTGTGCTGCATTATGTTTAAGATTTTCATCAAAAACACATTTTAATCATCTTATGACAGAAATAAAGAATATCACAAAGCTTATCATGACACTGCTTGAAAAAGTAAATTGACACTTGGATTTGGCATATTTAGTCAGTTTTTACTTCAGTGCTTAGAAAGAATGGTGTTAATCTCTCTTTTCTTGTCACTGCATGCTATATCAGGAACAGCCAAATTGCTTGTATAAAGTTCAAACTAAATATAAAATCATTTTGTACAGAACATGCCTTTACTCAGTGGTTAGGTGGCATTTTCTAAATGAGACTTCTAAAAGTACTGGGAAAATTTTCTCCAGAAAGGTCCTTTTCTACTACTTGAAAGGTCACTTTTTCTTGAAAATTTTTCTATAAGAGGGCATTATTTACCTGCAATTGGGCTTTACTATTTCCACCTAAAAATAAATGGGTATTTTTATTTATTTATTTTCATCATAAGCTACATCTGCTCATTACTAAGGAGTGACGATTAATACAGAGTAGTTTTATATTGAAGATGTTATGAGGGAAATTAGGACATTAATTTGCTGTCGGAGCACTTTTGATGCTCTAGAATGGGTTCTGCTTTCCGTCCAGTAGTCTCCCATTACAATCAAGAATGACAATGCAGTTATTAAGAGAATGTAGAGGACTCAAGAATGATGAGGGTGAAAAACAAGAGTGAAAAATCCAGTTTGAAACTCAACATTAAAAAAAAACCAAATCATGGCTTCTGGTCCCATCACTTCATGGTAAATAGAATGGGAAAAAACGGAAGCAGTTACAGATTTTATTTTCTTGGACTCCAAAATCGCTGTGGCCTGTGACTGCAGCCATGCAACTAAAAGACCCTTCCTCCTGGAAGGAAACCTGTGACAAACCTGGACAGCAGATTAAAAGCAGAGACATCCCTTTACTAATAAAGGTCTGTATAGTCAAAGGTAGGACTTTCCTGGTGGCTCAGACGGTAAAGCATCTGCCTATAGTGCGGGAGACACAGATTCAATCCCTGGGTCGGGAAGAGCTCCTGGAGAAGGAAATGGCAACCCACCCCAGTATTCTTGCCTGCAAAATCCCATGGATGGAGGAGCCTGGTAGGCTACAGTCCATGGGGTTGCAGAGTCGGACACAACTGAGCGACTTCACTTTCACTTTCATAGTCAAAGGTATGTCTTTCCAGAAGTCATGTATGGATGTGAAAACTGGACCATAAAGAAGCCTGAGCACTGAAGAACTGATACTTTCAAATTGTGGTTCTGGAGAAGACTCTTAAGAATCCCTTGGACTGCAAGGAGATCAAACCAGTCAATCCTAAAGGAAATGATCCCCGAATATTCATCGGAAGGACTGATGCTGAAGCTGATGGTCCTATAATTTGGTCATCTGATGCGAAGAGCTGACACATTGGAAAAGACCCTGATGCTGGGAAAGAATGAAAGCAAAAGGAGAAGGGGATGACAGAGGATGAGATGGTTAGATAGCATCATTGACTTAACAGCCATGACCTTGAGCAAACCTCGTGAGATAGTAGAGGACAGAGGAGGTGGAGTGCTGCAGTCCACAGGGCCGCAAAGAGTTGGACATAACTTGGTAACTGAACAACAACAGCAAACCGAGGCAGAGCTCTTTGCCAGGCCAGAGCTGGTCTGCAGTCTGGATGCAAACAGGCTGCAGCCCTTCACACAGCAGACAGGATGGCTGAGCAGCAGCTGATGACAGGGGCTTCAGTGTGCTGTGGAAGTAGGAGCACCACAGGGGGTACTCCTTGTGGGCTGGAAAATTAGAAGACAGGATGTCCTAATATGAGGAGATGCTCTTCTTCCTGCAATGTCCTTCCAGCACTCTCCCTTAAGAAAGGCTGACATTTGACTAACTGGAGGAAAAAAAATGTTTTAGAGAATTCAGGCCATTATAAGCAATAAGGTCTAATGTTCCCCTCACTTTGACTAACCATTTTTTGGGAGGTTAAATAGTATTTTTTTAATTTAATTTTTTCTTTTATATTTTAATATAGTGGATTTACAGTGCTGTATTAATTTCAGGTGCACAACAAAGGATTCAGTTATATATACCAAGACATAGGTCCATTCTTTTTCAGTCATTTGACTAAACTTTAT
>SJYQ01096204.1:213852-250798 GCA_006410935.1 Redunca redunca
GCCCTTTTAATTTACTTGATAAGCCAACCCATTTCTATGCAAACTTAAATGTTTTGGTTGCTATTTAAGTAAACTTAGTATCTCAGCAAAATCAGAATTTAGTAAAATGTGATCCACAAGGCAAGAGTTGTTGGTCATCAATTACCTAACTCCCTCTGGTTTGATGGGAAACCATGAGGAGTTCAAGCAATAACACTGATAAGTGGATGAAAGAATAAAAGAGAAGAGAACATGAGAACAAAGAGACATGCAGTCAGGATTCAAGGACAGACTGAAGTCTAAACAGAGAAAGATTCCTGCCTCAAGAATCAAGGAATTTAGTTGGCTTTTGAGCCAACTGTAAAGGTGACTGAGTAAGAAGCAGATGGCTATAAAGACCCAGTGAGAGAAACCGGCATTTAGAAAGATTTCAGTTGTTCAAAATAATTAAATGAAAATAAGACAGGCCATGTGTTTGAATTCCTCCTATCATAGTTTGTTTCTCAAGGTTCCCAGTACAGAACTTAAAGGAATTAAGAATTTAAGAAAATGCTTCTCTCAAGTTCCTGTATCATGTGCAAAGTTTCCCAGAGAAATATCACTTGAGAACTCAGAGCAATACCCATCTTGGGGCTATATTAGGTTCCTCCATTCCCTCAAATCAACAACCTAAAAATAACCATATAGTTTGTTCTTAAAAAGAAGTCTCTAGGTAGCTGCAACCTTTCAGCTAGCAGTAGGAGTAGCAGTCTAACAGAAAGAGATCTTATACTGTAATATAGGAGCTAGGCTTTGAGAAACTAAATTGGATCATTGTACCTAAAATCCCAGGGTTGCCATTAGAAGCTGAACTCTAGAAACATTAATGAACAATTACGTTTTCACTATTAAAAAAGAGTTTCATCATGCACCTTCACTTGCCCTTCCCTTTGCTCTCAATACATATGGACATCTCCTTCTCACATGTAGAAAATATTTTCAGTGATTTTCTGACTCTTCAACAATGCAACGCTATGCCCCTACTCCCTTCTTGGTAAATCATGTTAATCTTCCAATAGGAGATGGAGTACATTATAATAAAGCACCATATATTCAGCCTCCATACTTAGGAAGAAAGTTATGGGGCCATGTAAAAAAATTTTAGTAAAATATTTGTACTTACACATGCATATATTTTTAAAATCTGTGAAGAATTAACTGAAGCATGAATCACCTTAAATTGAGAAGCTAAAAATGTATCAAAATACACATAACAATGGCTAAACTAAATACTGTCTCCTATCAAATATGCCAGTTCAGTTCAGTTCAGTCGCTCAGTCGTGTCTGACTCTTTGCGACCCCATGAATTGCAGCACGCCAGGCCTCCCTGTCCACCACCAGCTCCCAGAGTTCACTCAAACTCAACATCAATTGAGTCCGTGATGCCATCCAGCCATCTCATCCTGGGTCGTCCCCTTCTCCTCCTGCCCCCAATCCCTCCCAGCATCAGAGTCTTTTCCAATGAGTCAACTCTTTGCATGAGGTGGACAAAGTACTGGAGTTTCAGCTTTAGCATCATTCCTTCCAAAGAAATCCCAGGGCTGATCCCCTTTAGAATGGACTGGTTGGATCTTCTTGCAGTCCAAGGGACTCTCAAGAGTCTTCTCCAACACCACAGTTCAAACGCATCAATTCTTCGGCGCTCAGCCTTCTTCACAGTCCAACTCTCACATCCATACATGACAACTGGAAAAATCATAGCCTTGACTAGACGGACCTTTGTTGGAAAAGTAATGTCTCTGCTTTTTAATATGCTGTCTAGGTTGGTCAAAACTTTCCGTCCAAGGAGTAAATGTCTTTTAATTTCATGGCTGCAATCACCATCTTCAGTGATTTTGGAGCCCAAAAAAATAAAGTCTGACACTGTTTCCACTGTTTCCCCATCTATTTCCCATGAAGTAATGGGACCAGATGCCATGATCTTCGTTTTCTGAATGTTGAGCTTTAAGCCAACATTTTCCCTCTCCTCTTTCACTTTCATCAAGAGGCTTTTTAGTTCCTCCTCACTTTCTGCCATAAGGGTGGTGTCATCTGAGGTTATTGATGTTTCTCCCAGGAATCTTGATTCCAGCTTGTGTTTCTTCCAGCCCAGCATTTCACATGATATACTCTTCATATAAATAAAATAAACAATGTAACAATATATAGCCTTGACATACTCCTTTCCCAGTCTGGAACCATCCATTGTTCCATGTCTGGTTCTAACTGTTGCTTTCTGACCTGCATACAGGTTTCTCAAGAGGCAGATCAGGTGGTCTGGTATTCCCATCTCTTTCAGAATTTTCCACAGTTTATTGTGATCCACACAGTCAAAGGCTTTGGCATAGTCAATAAAGCAGAAATAAATGTTTTTCTGGAACTCTCTTGNCTCTCAGAATTCTCCACAGTTTATTGTGATCCACACAGTCAAAGGCTTTGGCATAGTCAATAAAGCAGAAATAAATGTTTTTCTGGAACTCTCTTGCTTTTTTCATGATCCAGCAGATGTTGGCAATTTGATCTCTGGTTCCTCTGACTTTTCTAAAACTAGCTTGAACACCTGGAAGTTTACAGTTCATGTATTATGGAAGCCTGGCTTGGAGAATTTTGAGCATTACTCTACTAGTGTGTGAGATGAGTGCAATTGTGCGATACTTTGAGCATTCTTTGGCACTACCCTTCTTTGGTATTGGGATGAAAACTGACCTTTTCCAGTCCTGTGGCCACTGCTGAGTTTTCCAACTTTGCTGGCATATTGAGTGCAGCACTTTCACAGCATCATCTTTCAGGATTTGAAATAGCTCAACTGGAATGCCATCACCTCCACTAGCTTTGTTCATAGTGATGCTTCCTAAGGCCCACTTGACTTCACATTCCAGGATGTCTGGCTCTAGGTGAGTGATCAGACCAGCGTGATTATCTTGGTCATGAATATCTTTTTTGTACAGTTTTTCTGTGTATTCTTGCCACCTCTTCTTAATATCTTCTGCTTCAGTTAGGTCCATACCATTTCTGTCCTTTATCGAGCCCATCTCTGCATGAAATGTCCCCTTGGTATCTCTAATTTTCTTGAAGAGATCTCTAGTCTTTCCCATTCTGTTGTTTTCCTCTATTTCTTTGCATTGATAACTGAGGAAGTCTTTCTTATCCTTTCTTGCTCCAAATCTAGAACATATGCTGGTATAAGCTGTGTTCCATCACAGTTAAGTGTAAAACCTTGCTTCAAAATATTGGTCACTGTTAATTTTCAGAAGATCCATCATAGGACCATAGGAGTAATTGGTAGGCAAGTGACTGAGGAATACCAATTAGAGAACAAAGCCTTGGGTGCTCAAAGTGCTTCTCTAGAAACTATTGCATTCCCCATGATATTTAGGAAGGACACTATTAAGAGTGAGTGTCCATGGGGTCGCAAAGAGTCAGACACGACTGAGCGACTTCACTTTCACTTTTCACTTTCATGCATTGGAGAAAGAAATGGCAACCCACTCCAGTGTTCTTGCCTGGAGAATCTCAGGGATGGCGGAGCCTGGTGGGCTGCTGTCTATGGGGTCTCACAGAGTTGGACACGACTGAAGCGACTTAGCAGCAGCAGCAGCAGTGAATGATAGTTGCTCAGTCCTATCTAACTCTTTGCAACTCCATGGACTGTAGCCCACCAGGCTCCTATGTCCATGGTATTCTCCAGGCAAGAATACTGGAGTGGGTTGCCATTTCCTTCTCTAGGGGAATCTTCCCAACCCACAGAATTGAACAGGGGTCTCTGGCATTGCAGGCATATTTTTTACCATCTGAGCCACCAAGAGAAGACTACTATTAAGAGACATTTCTAAGTATAAAAACAGGTCAATTTAAAAAGTATCAGCAGATACTTGCTTGACTTTATTCTACAATCTAAAGACCATACATTGGAATATGTAATGAATCCATACACCTTTTCCAAAGGAATACCCAATACAGAAGTAGCAATAAAGTTATAAATGACAATCATCAATCATATGAAATATTTTAGATGAAGTTTACCTCTCTTGAAGAAATGGGGACTGTGCAAGTGGCCAGGATGGAAATACAATGTGCTTGTAACTTTGCATAAAAAATAATGCTCAGTTCCATGTTGCCGAACACAGTTCTGTTTTTGCCAAATAAATCCTCTACTTTAAACTACTGTCCAAATTCTTTATTAAAACTCTGCCTCTGGTGTTTGTTTTGGAATCTTTCAGTTTTGTTGCTTCCCTACTAGGCTTCCCTAGTAGCGCAGACAGTAAAGCATCTACTCGCAATACGGGAGACCCAGGTTCAATCTCTGGGTCAGAATAGTCCCCTGGAGAAGGAAACAGCAACCCACTGCAGTATTCTTGCCTGGAGAATTCCATGGACAGAGGAGCCTGGTGGGCTACAGTCCACGGGGCCATAAAGAGTCAGACACAACTGAATGCCTAACACACTCTTTTGTTGCCGCCTCCTGATCACTGTCCTCTGAAGATTCTACTTCTTTCCTGCTGTCCCCTGACACCTCCGTTGCCTTTGGAAGTTGTGATTTCCTTCCCCTGGTCCTTCTTGCTCTGACTGCTCTGTAGCCACAGAAAATTGCCAGCACCATGAATCATACCACTCTTCCTATACTTCTGTTATTGGTGCAGTAGGGATGTCAAAGCAAACACCCTGCTTTCAATTGAAAACGACCATTCCCTTCACTTTGGCATCAATATCCTCACCCAGGAGCTCTTTAAGTTCCTTCCAGGCAGAACTAATGTTTGGCATTTCAATCGAGCACTGCAGATCATGGTCACAAAGCCTGCATTTGAGTTGCTCAAGGAGCGCTGGTCCACCAGCGTGGCACCGGAGAAGTGGGCCAGGGCTGCTGCTGGGGCTTCCAGGGCTCCCTGCCCCCCATCAGGTTCATTGGCTGACTGCTCGAAGTGACCAGTCCTAGTGGGAGGCTGAGTCCAAGAGCCTGATGGCATCTTTGCTAGAAGCTTTTGTTATCTTTGTTGCAGAACGAACACGCATTCGCTTAAATGTAATTCCCACTTTTTGCTCCGTTTCAGCTAATTGGTATTCTTCATTGTACTAGGATAAGCAGATGCAAATCCCGATCATTCCAACTCTACCTAGTCGCCCAGAACGATGAACGTAGGGACTCGACATCCTTTGGCGGAGAACTTTGAACAATCAGGTGGACCTCAGGGATGTCTAACCCATGTGCAGCAACATTGGTTGGAACCCAAACTCCAAAATCACCATTTCTAAAACCTTTCCTGGTGATTTCCCTTTGCTTCTTTGGATTGTCTCTGTGTAATGACTGGGCATCTTGCCTTATGGCCACATTCTGTGACAACTCCTGGGCTTCTTTCTTCATTTCACAAAATACGATAGTGCGCCCTTGAAAACCACTATCTCCAATAACTGTGGCCCTCTGAGTCCAGTGGCACTTGATAGCCAGATGCTCTACAGTTATTGCCGTTTTCTGCATCTGTTTACCAATCAGGTCTACTTGTTCATATGTAGATTTCATGTATTTCTTAGCAACATTACACAACCAGTGGGGGCAAGTTGCAGAAAAAAGTAATGTTTGGGGTTCTCTTCTGAATCATTCTTGCATGCCATGGATAAAATCTCTTCCACTTGATCAGCAAAGCCCTTGTCCAATATTTGGTCAACCCATCCAGGACAACATGCTTAAGTTTGGTGAGATCTAGCTTGCCATTCTGCAGGTGGTCTTTTTTTAAAGTTAATTTATTTTTAAATTGAAGAATACTTGCTTTACAGGATTTTGTTGCTTTCTTTCAAACATCAACATGGATCAGCCATAAGTATACATATGTCCCTCCCTCTTGAACCTCTCTCCTATCTCCTTCCCCATCCCACTCCTCTAGGTTGGTGCAGAGCTCCTGTTTGAGTTTCCTGAGACATATAGCAAGTCCCCATTGGCTATCTATTTTACATACGGTAATGTCAGTTTCCGTGTTACTCTCACCATACATCTCACCCTCTCCACCCTTCTCCCCATGTCCATAAGTCTGTTCTCTATGTCTGTTTGTCTGTTTCCGCATTGATGCGCTGCAAATAAATTCATCAATACCATCTTTCAAGATTCCATATATATGTATTAGTATATGATATTTATCTTTCTCTTTCTGACTTACTTCATTCTGTATAACAGACTCTAGATTCATCCACCTCATTAGAACTGACTCAAAGGTGTTGTTCCTTTTTAATGCTAAGTAAAAAATTCTGATGCTGGGAAGGATTGGGGGCAGGAGGAGAAGGGGATGACCGAGGATGAGATGGCTGGATGGCATCACTGACTCGATGGACATGAATCTGAGTGAACTCTGGGAGTTGGTGATGGACAGGGAGGGCTGGCGTGCTGCGATTCATGGGGTTGCAAAGAGTCGGACACGACTGAGTGACTGAACTGAACTGAACTGAATATTTCATTGTGTGTATGTACAACTTCAGTATCCATTCATCTATCAGTGGACATCTATGTTGCTTCTATGTTCTAGCTATTGTAAGTAGTGCTGAATAAGACCAGAAACTGTAAAACTCTTAGAGGAAAACATAGGGAGAACACTCAATGACAAAAATCAAAGCAAGATCCTCTATGACCCACCTCCTAGAGTAATGGAAGTAAAAAAATTAAACAACTGGGACCTAATTAAGCTTAAACGCTTTTGCATAGCAAAGGAAACTATAAACAAGGTAAAAAGGCAACCCTCAGAATGGGAGAAAATAATAGCAAATGAAAAAACCTTACAAAGGATTAATTTCCAAAATATACAAGTAGTTCATACAATTCAATACTAGAAAAACAAACACCCCAATCAAAAAGTGGGAAAAAGACCTAAACAGACATTTCTCCAAAGAAGACATACAGATGGATAACAAACACTTGAAAAGATGCTCGACATCACTCATTATTAGAGAAATGAAAATCAAAACTACAGTGAGATATCACCTCACACTGGCCAGAATGACCATCATCAAAATTTCTACAAACAATAAATGCTGGAGAGAGTGTAGAGGAAAGAGAACCCTCTTGCATTGTTGGTGGAAATATAAATTGATATCACCACTATGGAAGACAGTATGGAAATTCCTTAAAAAAAAAAAAAAGGTGGGAACAAAACCACCATATGACCCAGCAATCCCACTCCTAGGGCTATACCCTGCTGCTGCTAAATCATTTCAGTTGTTTCTGACTCTGTGCAACCCCATAGATGGCAGCCCACCAGGCTCCCCTGACCCTGGGATTCTCCAGGCAAGAACACTGGAGTGGGTTGCCATTGCCTTCTCCAATACACCCTGAGGAAATCAAAATTGAAAAAGACACAGGCAGGTGATCTTTGATACGACCTGATGTCCCAACCAGGATATCAATCCCATTCCTCATGCATTCAATTTGCCCTCCGTAGGATGTTCCACCATGAAAACAAGCCGTTACCAGCTTTTTTGTGATGTCGCTGAAGTCTCTCCTTACTTGACTTGCCAACTCCCTGTGGGTGCAAGAACCAGTACCTGGAGGGCAGGGCCTCTCTTCCGGTCTTGCAGTTCTCAATGAAGTTTTTCAACCAAAGGGAAAGCAAAGGAGAATGTCTTTCCGGTTCCTGTCCATGCCTGTGAAATCAAATCCTTTCCACTGTAGACTTGGTGAAATGTCTTTGCTTGTACGGGATACGGGAAGGTCACTCCACGGGCTTTGAGAAGTTTAATAGTTTCTTCAGATATGGAAAAATTAGAGAAAGCTCCGTTTTTTGCTCCACAGTCATTTCCTGCTCTAACTCACTGTTTTCTTCACTGTTTTCTTCCTTGGATTTGGAGTCAGATCCAAAATCAGGGAACCTATTCTTGAAGTTGGAGCTTTTCTCTCCAATTTATTCACTTGTTTCTTTTTCTTTCTTCACCTTTTTGGGCTTAGGTGCATCGACTTTTCCTCAGTAGGCTCTTCATTTTTCATTACGTTTTTGATTTTAGGAGAAACAGTTGTCTTTTCATGGGGCTCCTTCTATTGTTTTTGAACTTTTGTTTTTAGGAGAAATAATGTCATCTTGAGATGGCTCCTCTTTCTTTTTGGCCTTTTTGGATTTAGGAGAATTCATGTCAACCTCAGAAGGTCCTGCTTTCTTTTTAACCTTTTTAACTTTTGGGGAAATCATTTCTTCTTTTTCTTCTGCTGCCTCTTCAGTCTTATGAGATTTTGGCTTCTCTTTTTTACCTTTCCTCTCATTTTGCTTTCCCAGCATCTCCACTTTTCCCATGGCTGTGTCTAACACCAAGTCCACATCACTAAGAAGTTTCCTCGGTATCACCCGGCACAAGTGTACACCAAGTGGTCTTGTCTCTCGCATAGAGAGGAAGAGACATGGCCATTTTTTGATTAAAAGAAGAAGAAGGCCAAGCCCATGACAATCCTAGATTTGATCCTAGAACAGAAAAGGGATGTGAATGAGACAGAGAAAAATTTAAATGAGAGTGAATTCTCACAGTGTTGCATAAGTTTTAGGCCCCACAATAACCTGATCATCTGATCCCACAAAGGCACTGGGAGTCCCCAAGGAATCTCACTTTGAAGGACAGTGGGATTCGATTACAGAACTTCCACAGGACTAGGGGAAACAGAGATTCTTGGAGGGCACAAACAAAACTGTGTGTGCACCAGAACCCAGAGGAAAGGAGCAGTGACCCCGTAAGAGACAGAGTCAGACCTGCGTGTGAGTGTTTAAGGGTCTCCTGCAGAGGAGTGGGTCGGCAGTGGCCTGCTGCAGGGACAGGGAAACTGGCAGAAACAGTCTTGGGAGGTGAGGTGTGGCATAAGTCCTTTTGGAGGTCACTTTTAGCCAAATGCATCTTTAATAGCTTCAGAAAGATTAAAATTTAGCAAAGGAGGTGAAAGATCTGTACATTAAAAATTATAAAACCTTGATGAAAAAATTTAAGAAGACAAAAATAAATGGAAAGATATTTCATGCTCATAGACTGAATAATTAATATTGCAAAACTCTCCATGCTACTCAAAGCAATCTATAGATTCAATGAATTTCCTATAAAATTCCAAAGGCATTTTTCACATATATAGAAAAAATAATCCTAACATGTATATAGAGTCACAGAAAGCACTGAATATATAAAGGGATATTGAGCAAGAACAAAGTTGGAAGCACCATACTTCCAGATTTCAAATTATGTTACAAACTAATGAAAAAGTATATTTCATAAAAACAAGCACATAAGCCAATGGGACAAAATAAAAGACCTAGATAGAAGCCCACATATCTATCCTATGGTCAACTAACCTTGTACAAAGGTCTTAAAAATACAATACAACGAGAGGAAAGGATAATCNGAAGCCCACATATCTATGGTCAACTAACCTTGTACAAAGGTCTTAAAAATACAATACAACGAGAGGAAAGGATAATCTCTTCAATAGAATGTTGGGGAAATTTGATATCCACATGCAGAAGAATGAAATTGGATACACAAAACCAACCAAAATCAGATTAAAACCTAAATCTATCATCTGAAACCACAAAATTCCTAGGGGAGGAGGAATATGAGGAAAGGGCTCCATGACACTGTTCTTGGCAATGACTTTTTGGATGTGACACACAAAGGCACATGCAACAAAAGTAAAAATTTACAAATGGGATTAAAGAAAAAACTAAAAATCTTTTGCATGGCAAAAGCAACAATCAGCAAAATGATAAGACAATGTACAGACTGGGAGAATATATCTGTAAACCACATGTCTAATAATTGATTTTATCCAAAATATATAAGGGATTCCAATAACTCAATAGCAAATAAACAAATAATCCAATTTAAAAAATGGAAAGAGGCCCTGAATAGATATTTCTCAAAAGAAGAGGTTAACAGTTACATTAAAATGTGTTTAATATCTGTGTTTAATATCATTAATCATCAGGAAAATGCAAATCAAATCCACAGGACCTATTGCTTCATAATTATGAGAATGATTATTATCAAACAAAAGATAAGAAGTATTTGGCAATCACGTTTTGAAAAATAAAGAGCCCTGGTACACTCTTGATAGGAATGTAACTGGTACAGGCTTTATGAAAAACATATGGAGATTTCCCCAAATACTGAAAAACAGAATTTCCATGTGATCCAGCAAGCCCACTTCTGGGCATTTATCCAAAGAAATTAAAATCAGGATACCTGTACTATCATATTCATTCCAGAACTAGTCACAATTGCCAACATATGGAAACAATCTAATATTCATCAGTGAGTAAATGGATAAAGAAGTGCTATACACACACAGATATACACACAATGGAATATTACTCAGCCTTAAAAAATAGAAAATTCTGTGATTTGTGACAACTTGGATGGAACTGGAGGACATATGCTAAGTGAAATAAGACAGAGAAAAATAAAAACTGTATCATCTCACCTATATATGGAACCTAAAAATGTCAAACTTCTGAAAGAAGAGAGTAAAATGGTGATTGCCAGGGGCTGATAAGAGGAGGAAATGAAGAGACAGTGGTTAAATGGCACAAAGTTTCAGTTATGCCAGATAAGTAAATTCCAAAGATCTATTCTGCAGCATACTACTTATAGCTAATGATATTATATTATAGATTTAAAATTTGCTAAGCCTGTAGATATTAAGTTCAGACCCTAAAAATTCCCCAGAAAACTACTAGAACTGATTTTAAAAAATATGGAAGCAAAGTAGCAGGATACAAGGTTAACATACAGAAATCACTTGCATTTATTTACACTAACAATGAAATATCAGTAAAGGAAAGTAAAAATGAAATCCATTTTAAAATCACATTTTAAAAAACTAATGACCTAAATGAGGAAAGAACTTGAAGAAAAAATCATGTATATATATAACTGAATCACTCTGCTGCACACCTAAAACTAACACAACATTTTATTAATAAATCAACTATAGTCCAATATAAATACCATTTTTTAAAAATTTAAGCTTTTAGTGATAAAGCTGACCAAGGAGGAGAAAGACTTATATGCTGAGAACTATAAAACACTGGTAAAGAAAACTGAAGCTGATTCAAAGAAATTAAAAGATATCCCATGCTCTTGGATTATAAAATTAACATTATTATAATAGCAATACTACCCAAAGAAATATACAGATTTCATGTGATCTATCATATTACCCAAGACATTTTTCACAAAATTAGTACATATAATCCTAAAATTTATATGGAACCATAAAAGTCTAGAATTGCAAAAATCCCTGAAGAAAATAGAAAAAAAAATTTTATATATAACCACCCCAGACTTCAGGCAATATTGCAAAGCTACAGTAATCAAAACATCATGGGTTTAGCATGAAGACAGTCATCTGGATCAATGAGACATCTCAATCAATGGAATAGAAAACAGAGCCCAGAAATAAACTCATAAGCCTACAGTCAATTAATCTTTGACAAAGGAGGCAAGAATATATTAAAACAGTAGAAGAAAAACAGTCTCTTCAGTAAGTGGTGCTGAATCAATAAAGTTAGAACATATGCCACACACAAAAATAAACTCAAAATATTTTTTAAAAGACATGACACTATGAAACTTCTATAAGGGAGCATAAGAAAAACTTGTTGACATAAATCATGCCAATTTTTTCTTAGGTCAGTCTCCCAAGGCAATAGAAATCATGCCAATTTTTTCTTAGGTCAGTCTCCCAAGGCAATAGAAATAAAAGCAAAAATAGATAAGTGGGACTTATTCAAACTTAAAAGCTTTTTCACAGCAAAGAAAACCATAAACAAAATGAAATGACAGCCTATGGACTAGGAAAAAGTATCTGTAAGTGATACAATTGACAAAGGACTTAATTTCCAAAATATGTTAACAGCTCATGCAACACTAATATCAGAAAAGCATTCAATCCAGTCAAACCATGGGCAGACCTAAATAGACATATTTTCCAAAGACATAGAGATAGCATATGAAAAGATGCTCATCACTGCTAGTTATTAGAAAAATGCAAATCAAAACCACAATGTGGTATTGTCTCACACTAGTTAGAATGGCCATGATTAAAAATTCCACAAATAGAAAATACTGGAAAGAGTGTGGAGAAAAGGGAGCCCTCCAACATTATTGGTGGGAATGTATATTGGTGCAGACACTGTGGGAACTGTATGAAGTTTCCTTATAAAACTTATAATAGAGTTGCTGTGTGATCTAGCAATCTCACTCTTGGACATATATCTGGAGGAAGCTATAATTCAAAAAGATACGTGCACCCTAATGATCACAGTGGCACTGTTTACAACAGCAAACTATGGAAGCAACCTAAATGTCCATAGGCGGATGGATGTATAAAGATGTGGTACGTGTGCACCATGGAATACTACTCAGATGTAAAAAATAATGAAACGATGCCATGGGTGAACCTAGAGATTATCACCCTAAGTGAAGTAAGTCAGACAAAGACATCTGCTATAGTGCATCATTTACATGTGGAATCTAAAACATGACACAAATAAACTTATTTACAAAACAGAAACAGCGTCACAGACATGAAAAATGAGCATGGCTACCAAAAGGGAAATGAGGGTGGGGAAGGAGTAAACTATGAGTTTGAGATTGCAAATACAAACTACTATACATAAAATAAACAACAAGGTCCTACTGGATAGCTCAAAGAACTATGATCGGTATTCTGCTAACCATAGCGAAAAAGACTATGGAAACATATGGATATCTGAGTCACGGTGCTATACACCAGAAACTAACGCATGCAACATTGTTAATCAGCTATACTTCAATTAAAAAAATATTCATTAGAGCCAAACAATTGTGGCATTTTATCCTGTATTTGTAACTTAAATGCTTTTAAAACATGTATTGCAAAATCTCTCAGTTCAGTTCAGTCCCACAGTTATGTCCAACTCTTTGCGACCCCATGGACCACAGCACGCCAGGCCTCCCTGTCCATCACCATCCCCCAGAGCTTCCTCAAACTCATGTCCATCGAGTCGGTGATGCCATCCAACCATCTCATCCTCTGTCGTCCCCTTCTCCTCCCACCTTCAATCTTTCCTAGCATCAAGATCTTTACTAAGAGTTAAAGAATACATTTATTTTTCTGTACTCGATTCCTTCACCTCTTTATTTCAATATTAATGTTCTGTAAAAGTCACCCATATAAACTGCATAATGCAGTAATTTTTAATGTTTGCAAATTGTACTGCAGCCATCACTACTTGATAATTTTAAAACATTTTGATCACCTTAAAATGATGGGTGGTTGTTCCTCATTCTCATCTACATGTCAATTCCAAGCACCCATTATCTACTTTCTCTTAAGGTTTGTCTATTCTGGATAATTTATATAGATAAAATCATAAAATATGTGATGTTTTATGAATAGCTTATCATAATGCTTCACTTAGCATAATGTTTTTAAGAACCATCCATGTTGCAGCATTTTGACATTTCATTTCCTTTCATGATAGAATAATATTCCATTGTATGGATGTATAATATTTTATTTATCCAGTCATCAGTTGGTGGACATTCAGATTACCTTTTGGTGTTATTAGTAATTTTGATATGAACATTGTTCAAGTTTTTGTATAGAGATATATCGTTTTTTCTCTTGGCTATATATACCTAATGATGAGATTTCTGGTCCAATGGTAATTCTGCTTAACATTTTGAGTAACTTCAACTATATTTGCCAAAGAAACATCATTTTACATTTCACCACCAAGGTAAGAGTTTTCCATAACCCCATCTAAATGTATTAATTTTTATTATCATGGCATTCTACTAGGTTATGTAGTGATATCTTACTGTGGTTTTGATTTGCATTTTGCTATTAATTAATGATGCTGAATATATTTCTTATTGGACAATATTCTTATTTGTCCATTTTTATCAGCTTTGAAGAAATTTTTAATTGGGTTATTTATCTTTTATTATTGTGTCACATGTATTCTTTATATAATCTGGATACAAGCTCACTGTTACATATTATTAGTAGTTAAACATCATTCTTCTCCAAAGAGATGTTAAAGCCCTAACACTCAGCACCTCAGAAGAGGATATTATTGGTAAATAGAATTGTTGAATATGCAACTGATTAAATTGATATGATATACTGGAATAGAGTGGGCCTTTAAACCAAAATGACTGATACCCATATAAGATGATGGCCATTTCAGATGCTGAAACAAATACCTAAAAATGTTTAAGTGGCTATGAAATTGTGTAATGAGTAGAGGCTGGAAGAGTTTAGAGACACATAATATAAAAGTCTAGACTGTCTTGAAGACTGCTTGTATAAATATTGATAATAGAGGCAATTCTTGTAAAAGCTTAGAAAGAAAAAGAATTTAATAGAAAACTTCTATCTTCTTAGAAAATACATATGTTAAGACATGCTTGTCTGTGGTTCTGTGTGTACGAGTGCCTACTTGCTTATCATTAACTGTCCAATATCTCCCTGATACTGAGATATAAAACATAGCATATGCATCAAATTATCTTTCTAAAGTCAAAAATAAAAGTTAAATTCTCAAATACACCTGCATCTAACAATTTCAGATAAAACATGTACTTAGGTTGAATGTGTTTAAATCTTACAGCCTAGAGTTTACATGTATACACACTCACAGTCACACATTTACAAACACATATACATACCCAGTTGTGCACAGGTCCTAGAAAAACTCTTCGTATGTGATTAGGAATTATAAAAGAATACTCATGAGAACATTTTTGAGTGACAAAATATTTAAACAAGTAGATATTTGAGACAACAGCATCTTATAAAGCAATAAATATGTTTGAATTAGAGCTATATGTGACTATGTAAGTGTTCTCCAAACTTAAGTTTGAGAAATAGAGCAAACTATAGATGAAAACACACTGTATGACACTTAATATAAGGTAGAAGCACATGAAATGCTGGCCTATGTATCATTTATAAATATGATCATATGTAGTAAAAGTATAAAGACATTCAAGTTCAGTAGAGTGAGGAAGAGGAAAGCAAAGGTTAAGAGTTAAAGAGAAGTATAGACAGGGGCTTTAATTTTCTGACTGGTTCCCAAGTGTTTATCAAATTAATATCTGTGTTGGATGAGGCTAGTTTCCACAAAAATCTAATCTTTTCCTTCACAGAGTAAAATTTTAGCCAGGATTATATGGAGACTACATCTGCTAGATTCCAAGCAGTAAGCTGTAGCTGCTGCTGCTGCTGCTGCTAAGCCACTTCAGTCATGTCCAATTCTGTGTGACCCCATAGACGGCAGCCTACCAGGCTCCCCCGTCCCTGGGATTCTCCAGGCAAGAGTACTGGAGTCGGGTGCCATCGCCTTCTCTGAAGCTGTAGCTATGTGACTAAAGTCAGTAGTCAATAAAATGATTTCCAGGTCAAACCATTAACAGAGAAGGTATGCTTAATCCATGATCCATACCTCCTTTCTTTTACAATGGGCTCCAACCAGCACATGCCATCGGTCCAGCTTCAAATATGGTGGAGACAAAAACAGGAATGAACTTTAGGACCTTCTGAAGGGCTCTAAGCAGAACTATCTGCCAATTTGTAATAGCTCCTTTGTAATAGTAATAGAAGGGGGATATCCAAACTTCTATCATTTATATCAGTTCTTTGTGTGTCTATACAACATTTCTTTATGTTTACCCTGACTAAAACAATGTCTATATATTTTATATGCTAAACTAGTCTATAATATAAAAATGAAAACAGTGTGGCACATATGGTATTCTACTATTTCTAATTTTCTTGCAATGTACTATATTTAAAAATGGCCTTAAGAATCAAAATTTCTCAAAGGAACACATAAGAAAATATTATGTTTTTTCTATGTACATAATTTTTATGTATANTAATTTTTATGTATAATTATGTAAGTGATTGAAATTTTTATTAATTAGTTGCCAAGGTAAAAAAGCAATTAACTCTGTTAGAAAGATGAGTTCTTATTTCTAACTCATACACTGTTTCTCTCCTTCATTAATCTCTCAGCAAATTGATAGACAGATCTAATTCAGTGAGTTAAACGGAACATGACTGCTCTTTGTTAAAGATAAATGCTAATAAAGCTTTAAAATATGTCTCCAACAATTAAACGTACCTCCATTGGACAGTGCAATTTATTTCACTTTTTACAAACAGTAAAAATAAAAATACTTACTAGCATAGTTCTGTTGTAGATGTCTTATTCTTCTAACATAATTTTTATTCCTTTCTTTCAAAAACTTCCACTTTTCCATTGTTTGGAACCCTTGTGATAGACAAGGGGACCAATCTATGCTGTAATTATGGGGGTACTTCCTAAGGCTGAGTTTAAACACACTCTTTTGTTTCAGATGTGGGAAAATAATCTAATGAAAAAAATTAATTTACCTGGAAATATTGAGAACGGATATTGCAAAATGATCCTTTTTTTCTGTTCTTTCAGAATAACAGCTGTAAGGGATGCACTATGCTTATTGCATCCATCAATATTCTGATGGGAAAACAGAAGCTTTCCTAGGCATTTCAAGCAGTAAAGATTCCAATACAGGTTATTAGAGGCTTACACAGCTTTTGAAGGACTGGAAAGTAAACATGAGAGACAATTGTTAGATTTTGAGAAAATCAGAAGTGCAGGATTTACAGGAAATCGTTTCAGTCATTTCAGATGCTGCAGAAACAATGTGGGAGATTCCATTATAACAGGATGTTGGGAAGGTAATGGCAAAACCCACGTGTGTAAACTCTCTCTGCCCACACACCTGCCTACAAGCTGGAGAATAATGGCTTCTCCTTCTCTTAGGATTTTCAAACATCCTGAAAATGTGCTACTTGCTAGACTCTAACAGGAAATTCTGCTAACAAGAAGCTCTGGAAAATATAGTTCTCAGACCTCTTGCTTGTGAACTAGGGGAGGGTAAGGAAGGCAGCAAGGACGACACTTTGTCACAGCAGGAAGTCTGGAAATAAGACTTGTCCTGTAGCCATCTGGCTCCTACATAGAGGAAAACCATCTCCAAGTAGAGGTCATTAGAGTCAGACAGATCTGAGATGGAATTCTAATATTCATAACCTCAAGACTCAGCCATCCGTTAGACTTCTCAATTACCTAAACCAATTCTTGTATTGCATTAAAAGATCCTTCTACTTCATTAAAGTGCTTTTGGCTTTTTTGTGTTGTTTTTTTTTTGCATTGAAATTCCATCTGTGGAAACCAAGAGGGTCTTCATTAATGCAAACAGAAGCAGAACGATTGTGGACTGTGATCTTAATCAACCTGTCTTTTCTTTGATTATGGGAAGATAATGGCTCACAAATGAATGGTGCCTTCGCTTAGGCTGCCATAACAAAATGCCATACAACAGATGGCTTAAACAGTAGAAGTTTACTTTATCATAATTCTGGAGGTTAGAAGTTTGAGATCAAAGGGACCAGTGGGTTTGTGTTCTTACGTGCACTCCTTTCCTGACTTGTAGACTGGTGCCAACTTGCTACGTGCACACATGGGCACTCCTGAGGATGCGCTCATGGAGGATAAGAAAGACAGTAAGCTTTCTGGTGTCCCTTATAAGGTACTAATCTTATCCTAGGAGCCCACTTCATGACCCAATTTAACTTTAATTATCTCCTAAAGGCTTTGTTTGCAAATAACAGTACACTGGGTCTTAGGGCTTTAAGACAGGCATTTGGAGAGACTTAATGCAACCCACGCTATTCCATCCCTCTCCTCCCCCACCTCCCCCTCCTCTCACATTCATTCTATCCCCACAGCAAGTGAAGTCTTAACATGTTCCTGTATAAACTCATGTAAAGTGTCATCAAAATGTTATCTAAATTCAGTCCGAATGAGATTTAAGATACAGTTCTTCATGAGCTAAAATTCTTCTCCAGCTGCAACCCTGTGAAATCAGACTGAATAAAAATAGATTAAAAATGGTCAAAATCCTAAGCAGACAACTTACCAAAAGGCATTTAAGCATAGGAAAGGATATTCCACATGATTTGTTATTAGTGAGTTGGAAATTAAAACAGTGAGTTATCATTATAAAGCTGGAACACAGAAATACCAAATCCTGGTAAAAGTGTGGAGTAAAAGAAACTCATTCATTGCTGATGGCAATGAAAAAATGGTACAGCCACTTTGGAAGACAGTTTGGTAGTTTTATACAAAATTACACACATTTGAGCATACAGTCTAGCTACCACAGTCCTTGGTATTTGTCCAAATGGGCTGAAAACTTATTATGTCCACAAAAAGTTCTGCATGCAGGTGTTTGCTGAAGCTCTATTTATAAGTGCCAAAGCTTGGAAGCAATAAAGATGTTCTTTAGTGGGTAAGTGATTTAACAAACTGTGTCACATGCAGACACAAATATTATTTTGTGACAAAAGAAAATAATTTATCAAGTTATGGAAAGATATGGAGAACATTTATCTGCATATAACTAAATGAAAGAAGACCAAAAAATGGATATTGTATGACTCCAACTATATGAAGTTCTGAAAGATAATAATCATGGAGACAATGAAAGATCAGTGTCTGCCAGAGATTGGAGAGAAGGAGGGAAAACAGTCAGATCGGGAAATTTTTAGGGCACTGAAAACATTGGCTCTCTGTATGTTTATACAATGGTAAATACGTGTCATTGTGCATCCCTCAAAACCCACAGAATGCACAGCACTTAGAAGGAACCCAATATAAACTATGAACTTTGAGTGACAATGATGTGTCGACGTAGGTTCATTGATTGTAACAAATGTATCATTGTAGTAAGGAATATCGATAGTGTACATTTGTGAGGGGACTTCCCTAGTGGCTCAGAGGTTAAAGCATCTGCCTACGATGCAGGAGACCTGGGTTCGATCCCTGGGTCGGGAAGATCCTCTGGAGAAGGAAATGGCAACCCACTCCAGTATGCTTGCCTGGAGAATCCCATGGATGGAGGAGCCTGGTGGGCTACAGTCCACGGGGTCGCAAAGAGTTGGACACGACTGAGCGACTTCACTTCACTTCACATTTGTGAGGATAAAGGATTCATCCTATCATTCACTATACCTTTTGCTCAATTTTTCTGTGAACTTGAAACTGCTCTAAAAATAAAATCTATTTTTTAAAAGTTAAATACATGCTTAGTGTAACACCCAAGTCCACTCCTAGTTATGTTCCTAAGATATTAAAGCATACATTCACGAAGATTTGCCTGCAAATGCTCATAAAAGCAACGTTCTTAGATGCTAAAAATTGGAAACAATCTAAATGTTCATCAACATGTTAATGGATAAATTAAATCTGATTGTCCATTGAATTAACATAATTAACCAATAAAAGGGAAGGAAATACTGATACACGCTACAACACGAAAGAATTTCAAAAACATTATGCTAAGTAAATGAAGTTTGATGTAAGCTATACATTGCATGATTCCGTTTATTCGAAACATCCAGAAAGGGTAAACCTAGAAAAACAGAAAAATAGTGTTCTTTAGAGACGGATTAGAGATGGAATGCAAACAGATGAGAGGAATGTGATGAACATATTCTAAGACTGAATTTTTATAGTTCTCCAAATCTATAAATTTATTTAAAATATTTCAATCACACACAGAAAAAGTGTGAACTTAATGGTGTGCAAATTTTTACTCAATAAAACTGTTTAAAATGACAGCAATTTTTTTTTTTTTTGGCAATTTCCGAGCTTGATTCTAAAATTCACAGTGAAATTCAAAGGACCTAAAGTAGGATAAAAAAAAAAATACCTTTGAGAAAGAACAAAGTCTGAGAGCTAATACTAAATGATTTTAAAATAAAACAAAATTAAAGTAACAATACAGCACAACATTTTGCATCAAGATGGAGAAATAGATCAATGGAATTAAGTATGGAGTCCAAAATATGTTCACATGTATATAGACAAATGAGTTTTGACAGAATAAAAAGCAATTCTGTAGATAAAACAAGCCTTTCAGTATACTATTTACTCAAATAATTGAATTCCATATGGAAAAGGTAAATTTTGACCAATATGTTGCAACAGATAAACAAATTAACTTAAAACTGATTATATACTAAGCATAAAAACCTGACAACTTTCCCAGTGGCTCAGCAATACAGGAGACACAGGAGACCTGGGTTCCATCCCTGGGTCGGGAAAATCCCCTGGAGGAGGAAATGGCAACCCACTCCAGTCTTCCTGCCTGGAGAATCCCATGGACAGAGGAGCCTGATGGGCTACAGTTCAAAGGGTTGCAATAAATCAGACATGACCAAGCACAGAAGCATAAAAGCTAAAATAATGAAACTTTCAGAAGAAAGCATGAGAAAAAGTTTGTGACCTTGGCTTAGGTGAAGAAGGCTTAGATATGATATTGAAAACAAAAGCTATACAAGACAAGTAATAATCTAGACTTCATCAAAGTTAAAAGCATCTTATCTTCAAAAGACACTCACAGGAGAATGAACACAACTGGGAAAAAACTTGGCAAAGCATAGATATAATAAAGAATTGTATTCAGATTAAATAGAGAACATTCAAAATCAAACAAAAATGATGTCAACCAAACCTAAAAAATGACCCAACGTTTGAGCAGACACAGTGTCAAAGAATGTTGGATTTCAAACAAGCACATGAATAAGTGCTCAAAACAATGAGAGTAAAGGAAAGGAAAATAAAAAGAAAAGAAAAACATAAGACACTGCTATGTAACTATTACCTGTCTAAATTTGGAACACTGACTATATCAAGTGTTAGCGAGATTGTAAAGACAATTGAACTCTCACACACAGCTGGTACAGATCCAAAATGATATACTGCTGCTAAGTCACTTCAGTCGTGTCCAACTCTGTGTGACCCCATAGACAGCAGCCCACCAGGCTCCCCTGTCCCTGGGATTCTCCAGGCAAGAACACTGGAGTGGGTTGCCATTTCCTTCTCCAATGCATGAAAGTGAAAAGTCAAAGTGAAGTCGCTCCATCGTGTCCGACTCTTAGCGACCCCATGGACTGCAGCCTACCAGACTCCTCCCTCCGCGGGATTTTCCAGGCAAGAGTACTGGAGTGGGGTGCCATTGCCTTCTGAGAAAATGATATAACCCCTCTGGAAAACAGTTTGGCAGGTTAACATGCTAAGCATACCCCCATTATTTTTCTTCTATGTATTCTCCCAAGAAGAAAGATATGTCTATACAAGCCTTGTGCACAAATATAAATAGCAATTTTATTTGAAATAGACAAAAGCTGGAATCAGCAAAATTGTTCCTCAACAGGTGCACAGATAAATTACAGGATATTTATGCAATGGAATTCTACTCGGCAATGATAAAAAGTGAGCTATTGATATACAACCTGGATGGGTGGGTATCAAAATAATTATNGGAGTGGGGTGCCATTGCCTTCTGAGAAAATGATATAACCCCTCTGGAAAACAGTTTGGCAGGTTAACATGCTAAGCATACTCCCATTATTTTTCTTCTATGTATTCTCCCAAGAAGAAAGATATGTCTATACAAGCCTTGTGCACAAATATAAATAGCAATTTTATTTGAAATAGACAAAAGCTGGAATCAGCAAAATTGTTCCTCAACAGGTGCACAGATAAATTACAGGATATTTATGCAATGGAATTCTACTCGGCAATGATAAAAAGTGAGCTATTGATATACAACCTGGATGGGTGGGTATCAAAATAATTATGCTAAAGAAGTTAGATAAAAATATTATACACTGTATTATTGCACTTTTATAAAACTCTAGAATGTACAAACTAACCTGCAGTGATGGCCAATCATTGTCTTCCCATAGAGAAAGGGATTGCCAAAGAAAGTTAAAAAAGCTTTAGAAAGTGATAGATGTTTATTATCGTAATGATATTGATAGTCTCACAGGTGTATAAGGACATAAAGCCTATCAAATTTAAAGTTTTAAATCCATGCATTTACTTTATGTCATTTACATCTCAATAAAGTGATGAAGGAACAAGCAATACAAGATAAACTTAGAGAGGAGGTCGGGACCTGAATCAGGTGGGCTCAGCAAAGTTTGTACGAATTTCAAATTTTTAATGAGAGAGGGAAATTTTTGAAATGCTTTCAGAAGGAAGGATATATTTTAATTTGCATATATTTGTTGATGAAATTAGAAGAACACAGCATGTGACCCAGGACAGATCATTTTGCTTAACAAATAGAGCAATCGTAGTGCTGGAAGACCGTTACAATCCACCAGGAGCTGCTGCTGTGAAACATGACCCAGCAAAGGGTTTGGAGCTCCTATGGAGCATTAACAGATACATTAATTAATGTAAGAAGGCTAATAATTACCAATGTAAGGAGAGCATTGACTAACTACAGGGTTTTTACACCAATAGTATATGCATGTAAGGGTAGAGAGAACTAAAGATTGGTAAAGAATGATTAAGGTTGGAGAGTGCGTAGAAGAAGCTGCCTAAATTCAAAATTTTGTTAATGCCCTCCTCTCAGTGATCAGTGCAAAGAAGTAGAGGAAAACAATAGAATGAGAAAGACTAGAGATCTCTTCAAGAAAATTAGAGATACTAAGGGAACATTTCATGCAAACATGGTCTCAATAAAAGACAGAAATAGTATGGACCTAACAGAAGTGGAAGATATTAAGAAGAGGTGGTAAGACTACACAGAAGAACTATACAAAAGAGATCTTCATGACCCAGATAATCACGATGGTGTGATCACTTACCTAAAGCCAGGTATCCTGGAATGTGAAGTCAAGTGGGCCTTAGGAAGCATCACAATGAACAAAGCTAGTGGAGGTGATGGAATTCCAGTAGAGCTATTCCAAATCCTGAAAAATGATGCTCTAAAAGTGCCACAATCAATATGCCAGCAAATTTGGAAAACTCAGCAGTGGCCACAGAACTGAAAAGGTGAGTTTTCATTCCAATCCCAAAGAAGGCACTACCAAAGAATGTTCAAACTACTGCACAGTTGCCCTCATCTCACACACTAGCAAAATAATGCTCAAAATTCTCCAAGCCAGGCTTCAGCAATAGGTGAACCATGAACTTCCGGATGTTCAAGCTGATTTTAGAAAAGGCAGAGGAACCACAGATCAAATTGTCACTGGATCATCAAAAAAGCAAGAGAGTTCAAGATAACACCTATTTCTGCTTTGTTGACTATGCCAAAGCCTTTGACTGTGTGGATCACAACTAACTGGGAAATTCTGCAAGAGATGGGAATACCACCTGACCACAGACCACCTGAGGTACCTCTTGAGAAATCTGTATGCAGGTCAGGAAGCAATAATTAGACCCAACATGGAACAACAGACAGGTTCCAAATAGGAAAAGGAGTATGTCAAGGATGTATATTGTCACCCTGCTTATTTAACTTATATGCATAGTACATCAAGAGAAATGCTGGGCTAAATAAAGCACAAGCTGGAATCAAGGTTGCCGGGAGAAATATCAATAACTTCAGATATGCAGATGACACCACCGTTATGGCAGAAAGTGAAGAGGAACTAAAGAGCCTTTTGATGAAAGTGAAAGAGGAGAGTAATGTTAAAACTCAACATTCAGAAAACTAAGATCATGGCATCCAGTCCCATCACTTCATAGCAATTAGAGGGGGAAACAGTGGCAGACTTTACTTTTTTGGTGCTCCAAAGTCACTGCAGATGGTGATTTCAGCCATGAAATTAAAGACGCTTACTCCTTGGAAGGAAAGTTATGACCAACCTAGATATCATATTCAAAAGCAGAGACATTACTTTGCCAACAAAGGTCCGTCTAGTCAAGGCTTGGTTTTTCCAGTATTTATGTATGGATGTGAGAGTTGGACTATAAAGAAAGCTGAGTGTTGAAGAATAGATGCTTTTGATGTGATGTTGGAGAAGACTTTTGAGAGTCCCTTGGACTGCAAGCAGATCCAACCAGTTCATCCTAAAGGAAATCAGTCCTGAATAATTCATTGGAAGGACTGATGCTGAAGGTGAAATTCCAATATTTGGGCCACCTGATGTGAAGAACTGACTCATTTGAAAAGACCCTGATGCCAGGAAAGATTGAAGGCAGGAGGAAAAGAGGATGACAGAGGATGAGATGGTTGGATGGCATCACCGACTCAATGGACATGAGTTTGAGTGAACTCTGGGAGTTCATGATGGACAGGGAGGTCCGGCGTGCTGTGATTCATGGGGTCACAAAGAGTTGGACGTGACTGAGCAACTGAACTGAATTGAACTGAACACTTCTCTCAAGTGCCCCACAATCCCCAAATATCTTTTTAAATCTTCTTTGTCCTACCATATTCCAGTAAGTCTATCTGGGCAATTTTTGTGTGATCTAAAGAGATACCTAGTATTGCATCAAGTTTACACTAACAATCATGCTTCTTAATACTCTTGTTTATTCTTTAGTGTAATGGATTTGCCATGGAAACACATGGCAAAATGAAATTTTTTTCTTTAAGAATATAAGAATATTTGAAAAATTAAAATTAGCAGTAAGCCAGAAGAAAGACACTGGAATATAGAGATTATGAACTAGAAAAAACACAGATGAGCAAAATTGGAATTTCAGAAGTTAATGATAAGTTAAACAGATTATGATGTTCAAGTTGGTTTTAGAAAAGAAAGAGGAACCAGAGATCAAATTGCCAACAACCGCTGGATCATGGAAAAAGGAAGAGAGTTCCAGAAAAACATCTATTTCTGCTTTATTGACTCTGCCAAAGCCTTTGACTGTGTGGATCACAATAAACTGTGGAAAATTCTGAAAGAGATGGGAATACCAGACCACCTGGCCTGCTTCTTGAGAAACCTATATGCGGGTCAGGAAGCAACAGTTAGAACTGGACATGGAACAACAGACTGGTTCCAACTAGGAAAAGGACTACGTCAAAGCTGTATATTGTCACCCTGCTTATTAAACTTCTATGCAGAGTACATCATGAGCAACGCTGGGCTGGAAGAAACACACACTGGAATCAAGATTGCTGGGAGAAATATCAATCACCTCAGATATGCAGATGACACCACCCTTATGGCAGAAAGTGAAGAGGAGCTAAAAAGCCTCTTGATGAAGGTGAAAGAGGAGAGTGAAAAAGTTGGCTTAAAGCTCAACATTCAGAAAACAAAGATAATGGCATCTGGTCCCATCACTTCATGGGAAATAGATGGGGAAACAGTGGAAACGGTGTCAGACTTTATTTTTGGGGGGTCCAAAATCACTGCAGATGATGACTGCAGCTATGGAATTAAAAGACGCTTACTCCTTGGAAGGAAAGTTATGACCAACCTAGACAGCATATTCAAAAGCAGAGACATTACTTTGCCAACTAAGGTCCGTCTAGTCAAGGCTATGGTTTTTCCTGTGGTCATGTATGGATGTGGACTGTGAAGAAAGCTGAGCGCCGAAGAATTGATGCTTTTGAACTGTGGTGTTGGAGAAGACTCTTGAGAGTCCCTTGGACTGCAAGGAGATCCAATCGGTCCATTCTATGGGAGATCAGTCCTGGGTATTCTTTGGAAGGAATGATGCTAAAGCTGAAAGTACAATTCTTTGGCCACCTCGTGTGAAGAGTTCACTCATTGGAAAAGATTCTGATGCTGGGAGGGATTGGGGGCAGGAGGAGAAGGGGATGACAGAGGATGAGATGGCTGGATGGCATCAATGACTCGATGGACGTGAGTCTGAGTGAACTCTGGGAGTTGGTGATGGACAGGGAGGCCTGTAGTGCTGCAATTCATGGGGTTGCAAAGAGTCAGACACAACTGAACAACTGAACTGAACTGAAACAGATTATTAAAGGTTTTTGTACAGTTTTCAAATACTTAGGTAAATCAGCTATATAAAGCCAAGGTCTTGACTCATTCATCAGTAGAATAATTTTCCATATTCTCTTTCCTGCCAGTTTACTCAGAATACTGTTTTTTCCCCAAGTACAGAAAAAAAAAAAAAGATTCCTCCTAATGAAAGCCATTTGTAATGTGAAAGGATCTTTACTTAAGAAGCAAGTTAAATGTTCAATAAGGTAATTAGGAAGCTAAAAATGCTCTTTAAATTACACCTTGTGAAGACTTCACTTGAAGTTCTTTGCATTCAAAGTTGATCATTTATATCCTAGGCATATGGAATCGATTCCTGTCCTCAAATATGTATGCAAGGTCCTACTTGCTCATCAGATCCAGGAATTTTAGGATTTGACTTACAAAGTGAAGTGGAGTGAAATGAAGTAGCTCAGTTGTGTCTGACTCTTTGACTTACAAAATAAAGGCTAAAACGTTAATCCTATTGCCACTCCTTTCACCACCACAAAAATGTGCCTTTCCCAGTAATGAAGCTAGAAATGTTAAAAATGAATCGTGTTTTTTAAAAACAGAAATTTTCTAATTAGCAAACAGGACCCGCCCAAATACACATAAAATTTGGATCTCCACTTAAAATAGGAGAGCATTCATTATATTTTTAATGACATCTAAGAGCTGTGTTTTAGGTAGTGAAGGGGATTTTTCATTACATTAATTCTGCTTAAAAGAGATAGCTTTTTAAATTTTTGAGTTGAAAGACCTGGGATAATCAATGTAATATTTAACATTAAGAGCACAGTTGGAAGAATGATAACACCTAAGAGTTACTGGAAAGCTACTGTACTAAAGACTGTAGTTTGGGTCAAAGAACAGACAAACAGATCAATGAAAGGTAGGGATCCCAGAAACTATCTATGTATATGGTTAACTGATGATTTGCAAGGGAGCAAAGACAACCCAATGGAGTAGACTGTCTCTCAACAAATGGTGTAGAATAACTGGACATACACATGCAAAAGCTATGAATCTACACGCAGACCTTTCACAACAGATAACTCAAAATGGAATACAGAACTAAAAATAAAATGCAAAACTGTAAAATTCCTAAGGCATGGTGAGTTTTTTTAGATACAACACCAAGATATACTCCATGAAAGAAGTAATTGATATGCTGGACTTCATTAAAATTAAAAACGTTATATTTTATCATGTAATATAAAAATATAATATAATTATGAACTAATGAATTGGAGGATCTACACTCACTATTTAGATGTTGCATTCTTTTTCTCCACAAGTTTTTATTTGATACAGAATGACACAAGGTTTCAGGAAATATATTGAAAACTTAAAATAGCTTTGTCTATGCCAAAAGCGGGCAGGTGGGGAGAAAGATATACTGATAGTGAGGGTGGGGGTTTCCCTGAAGGAANCACTGAAATAGCACCTTGCCTGGAATCAGAATATATAACCGGTATGTCACTGTTTCACAAACCTCATTATGAAGTCAACTGCCTGTGTTTACTTCACCTGGACCAGTTTGACAAATGACATCATGGTTTGTTCTCAAATCACGAAGTTTCAATATCTTACCAGTCTAGCTCCTAGGTGTAGGAGGGTTCAGAAAGGTTAAAAACACTTGTTGGTTCAGTGCCCTCCTTAATAATAAGCTGCTCCTCTCCGGCCCTCTGCCTTTTAGTGATTGTGCAGCTCCAGTTCTATTATTGAAGAATGGCTTAAAGAAAATGATACTACTCTACAGTTATAACTTCCTTGGCTCCCTTCAGTTTTCTAAGATAATAGCCAAAGGATGCAGACAATGTAATCAAGAGCATCTTTCTTGGATGCCAGTTGACATTGGTAGATCTCTGAGATAATTTTCTCCTGGCCACCTGTCATCTGCAATGATTTAAAAGGAATTATCTTTTTCTAACTTGATTTGAAATTATCATAGTATCTTCAGAAAACTTTAGGCATTAAATGATAGCAATTAAGGAACTGCAACAGAAGGAATTTTTTAGATCAATGTGCATTTATCTGTAATTTTTATTCCTTTATTTAGAATTGGTTTCGTTTACAATCTGAAGCACATAAATGGTTTACATTATTGTCAAAGGATTAACTTTCACAGTTTTCACATTCTACCATTACTTTTTGGTATATAAATCCTTGGTTATCTTACTGTGTTTCTTATGAGGTTCTCAGTTCAAGATGTAATTGGTTTATATGATATATGTAAGGTAAGGGCATGAGTGTGTGCATGCTAAGTCGTGTCCAACCCCTTGCAATCCCATGGACTATAGCCTACCATGTTCCTTTGTCCATGGGATTTTCCAGGCAAGAATACTGGAATGGGTTGCCATATCCTACTTTAGGAACTCTTCCTGACCCAGGGATCAAACATGCATCTCCAGCATCTCTTGAGTTGCCAAGTAGATTCTTTACCACTGCACTATGAGACCAGGTCTACATTAGCAATATAAATATTTTCAGGATAAAACATTTACAATTTAAGCCTGTAAATGTTTTATCCTGAAAATATTTATATTGCTAAAGTAGATTTTATCCCTTTTTAATATGAAAGTGTTCTACATCATCTGATATTCTTTATACCTTGCTTCCATTAGGCAACTTCCTTCCTTAGCAGTAGGTACTACTTACTATGGTCTTCCCTGGTGGTGGTTCAGCAGGTAAAGAACCCTCCTGCAATGCAGGAGATGTGGGTTCAATCCCTGGGTCAGGAAGATCCCCTGGAGAAGGAAGTGGCAACCCACTCCAGTATTCTTGCCTGGGAAATCCCATGGACAGAAGAGCCTGGTAGGTTATAATCCATTGGGTTCACAAAAGAGTCAGATACGACTTAGTGACTAAACAACAACTACTGCTACTTATTTTACAGAAATGGTATATGTACCTTGGTACCACAAAAACTTAGGCTCCACTGCTCCATTTTCAGGACCCCCTAATTAAAGTGTGGGCTTCCCTCGTAGCTTAGTGGTAAAGAATTCACCTTCCAGTGCCACAGACGCCGGTTTGATCCCTGAATTGGGAAGATACCCTGGAGAAGGAAATGGCAACACATTCCAATAATCTGCCTGGGAAATCCCATGGACAGAGGAACCTGATAAGCTACAATCCATGGGGTCACAAAAGTGTGAGAAAAGACTAAGTGACTAAACACCAACAATTAAAGTGCACACAGCACTTGAAAGCTTTTAGGCCTTCACTACTTAAAGTATGGCCTGGGTACCAGCAACAGAAACTCTGGTAGGAAACAGATATGCAGAATGGTTGGCCTCACCCTAGACCAACTGTATCACTATCTGAAGTTTAACAAGATTTCCTAGATGAATTTTATTTAATAGACTGGAGTTTATGACACACTGCTTTAGACATTTGATGTTGCATCATAGACCGCCAGAGGAAGGCAGCCACATTCTTGCCCCTCATCCCTTTAAAAGGGATATTTTTGGAGGGAGAAGATATTGGCTTCCAAGCAGGGGATTTGCCGATGACTTGTCATATTGGTTGGAATAAATAGCTTCCTTCAAACCCAAATCACTATCCATTGGCTACCATTTACTGGTTTCATTTTATCACTTCTGGTAGTAGTAATTTTTTCTAAAAATGCCATTTTTATTTCATTTTTTCCCTCTTTAGAGCTTCTTTTCTGTCACCATCTCAGCTAAGCCCTTTATAGTAAAATGGTAAGTACCATAGCTCTCAAACAACCTGTACAACATTCTCCAGTGACATTTTTTCTCTTTCTCTTTCCACCATTCTGGCTGCACTATTCTAGGCCCAGTTTGAATTCCAGGAATTGATGTTTCTTTACCTTTCACATGGTTTTTGTTGGAATCAGCAGTTTCTTCACAGACTTGTGCTGATCAGTATTCAGCGGAATATACCACCACAGAGCCTCTCCATTGCTCAGAGGTGTTCTTCTGCATAGCCTCCTTTCTCCTGTCCTCTAATCTATGAACTCTAGCTGCCTTGCTGTTTCTGCACCTCAGCTCCATCCCTTTACTGCAGAGAGACTGCCAGACTCCAGTTAGCTCCCCCTCCTGCCCTGTTGCTGGAAACTCTCCCAGGGCAGAAACCTGGGGCAGTTGGGGGCCCCTTTCCACTACCTCTACTATCCTTGTTTGCTTCTTGTCATTCAAGGATACTTGTTTTTTGTTGTTTGACATCCAGTACCTGAAAAATCACTGCTAGTTTTATTTTGTTTTTGCTGTTTTAAGCCAGAGGTAAATCCAGTCCATGTTATTTCATCTCGGCCTGAAGTAATTTCATCTTGGCCTGAATTAAAAGGCTCAATTTCATCTTGATGTGAAGTTAGCAAGCAGTATTAAAATCACATTTTCATAGAGAAATCCTTTACATTGGTTCTTTAAAACGTAAGCTTTTATTTTAAATAAAATTAAAAGCCATTGTTGAACTTGGAGCATAATGACATGAAAATGTGCATATTTTAAAAGGGAGAAGTTAATGAATCAGGCCCATTTCTCTCTGCAACCTATGTATTGCGCACTAGATGCTTTTTGATAATGTATGTGGTTGTGCTCAGTCGTGTCCAACTCTGCGACCCCATGGATTATAGCCTGCCAGGCTCCTCTGTCCCTGGAATTTTCCTGGCAAGGCTAGTGGAGTGGGTTGCCATTTTGAGAAAGTAATCTAGTTAATTTTTTGCCTTAGAACCTGGATAGAGTATCTTATCAATTTATTTGATATAAAATTTTAAAGTATCTATTTGGGTTACTATTGGTCTATTACAGTATTTCAGACTCCACACTAGCTATGTGATTCTTCCTAGTCCAACCTCTTCTTACAAAAATTAGATAAGTATAGTGCACCCATTTTTGAAAAGAAAAATGAGACTTAAGTTTAACATCTTTCCTAAATTTTCACGCTTGGTAATAAAATTCAGTGTCAAGTTTATCTGGCTGAAGTATCTATGCTTTGAGACATTTTACATACATTCATGGTACTGTATAATAAGAAGTACATTCAGAAAACATAACTTTCACTTTTTTGCTCTAATTGAAATCTGACTCTCAAACTTAATCACTGTTTCCCCTGAAACCTTCTAGTGAGCCATGAGATGGGACAGATTTCTTCTTTGCTCCTTATTTCTACCCTTCAGACTCTTACCTGCCATCCCTTTTCCATAAAACCCCCAGGTTTGAAGCTCACCTGTCTTTTCTGCCATCTCTGTAGGCCTGGGATTACTCCTCCTTACTCCTAGGAAATTTTAGCAATTGGTTATGATGGGATTCAGGGCACATAACCCCCCAAATATGATGCCTTGTCAGTGTTAATATTTTAAGCTGAAGGAATTTGAGAAATGGTAGGTTCAGAAAGGACTTTCTGAGCATCTCCCTGAAACAGGACCTAAGACTCTCATGTGAGAAGTGTTCTTCCTCTACTGGGAGGAATAGAGCCTCCTCATCTCTGAAGATGGAACGACATGGAGGGGAACCTGAACCACAGGACTTACTCAGTTCCCCTCCGTTCACTACACTTACTCAGATGCATGGTTCTCCATTTTCCCATGATTTCCATTCTTCACCAAAACCATAAAACAGTTCAGTTCAGTCTGTTCAGTTCAGTCCCTCAGTCATGTTAGACTCTTTGCAACCCCACGAATTGCAGCACGTCAGGCCTCCCTGTCCATCACCAACTCCCAGAATTCACTCATACTCGGTCCTATCAAAATTATGGTTAAAGGGATTTAAAATATATATATTAATCCCTTTAACCATAATTTTGATAGGACCATCTTTTTATTGGAGCATTTAGCCCGTGTATATCTAAAGTATATTCAAAAGGTATTAAATGTAAACATTTTTTAAAGGTATGTACTGTTTACATTTTGTTGCTCCTTTTCTAATTGCTTTCAGAGTTCTTTTTTATTTCTGTCTACTTCTTTTAACCTTTCCCCTGCGGTTGGTGATTTTCTTTAACATTATGTTTTATTCTTTTCTTTCTTTCTTTTTATGCATCGATTAGAGCCTTTGTTTTTTGGTTTCCATAAATTTTATTGATACCAATCTATTTTATCAACTTGTTTTAAACTGATAATCATTTAAGTTCAAGCACGTTCTTGAAGTTCTACATTTTTTACTCTCCCTCCACCACATTTTATATATTGTCACATTTTATAGCTTTATGTTTATCCCTTAACTCTTTACGGTAGTTAACGTTGATTTTTTTGGTCTCCTTTATCTTTTAATCTTTGCACTAGCTTAACTAGTTAATCCACCGTCTTTATTGCGCGTTTACTTTAAACAGTGAACATTTTTTCTTTTACATATTTTATTATTTCTTTTTATAATCTTTTTTTTCCCTTAAAAATGACACTTTAACATTTCTTGTAATGTCAGTTTCACGGTGACAAGCTTAGCTTTTTCTTGTATGGGAAACCCTATTACTCCTATTCTGAATACTAATCTTCTTAGGTAGAATATACTTGGTTCCAGTTTTTTTGTTTGTTTGTTTGTTTGTTCACCCTTTCCCCTCAGCACCTTAAATATATCATGCCACTCCATCTAGCTTGCAAAGTTTCTGCTGAAAAATCAGCTGATAAACTTTTGGAATTTCCCTTGGATATGATTCTTTGTTTTTATTTTGGGACATTTAAAACCATCTCTTCATCTTTTAACTTTTATCTTTTTAATTATGATATGTCTTGGTGTCAGTCTCTTTGGGCTTATCTTGCTTGGAACACTTTGTGCTTCCTGGACCTGCATATATTTCCTTCAGGTTAGGAAAATCTTCAACCATTTTATTTTCAAATATATCTTTTGCCCCTTACTATCTCTCTTTTCTTCATGAGATCCCTATGAGCCAAAAGTTAGCACACTTGACATTGTCTCAGAGGTCCTTTAAACTATTATTTTTTTTAAAAAAGTATTATTCTGATTAGATGTTTTCACTACTCTAAGTCTCTTATATATTCTGTATCATCTAATCTACTGTTAAATTCATTGAGTCATTTCAATTTTTGTATTATTCAGCTCTGATTGGTTCTTTTTTTATATTTTCTAGTTCTTTGTTGAATCTGTAATTGTGTTCCTTTATTGTTTTCCTTTATTTCAGTTAGCATTTTATGAGCATTTTTAAAAAACTCTTTATCAGGTAAATTTCTTATTTGTTTCTTTTTTGGCGGGGGGGAGTTTTATCTTTTTTTTTTTTCCTTTGGTCACTTGGAACACATTCCTCTGTCTCCTCTTTCTGTCTGACTTTGTCTCTGTGAAATTCGATGAAACAGTAACCTCTTTCAGACTAGAAGATGTGTCTTTCTCTGAGAGCATCCCCATGCAGTTTGTGTGTGCCCAGTGACTTTGAGTGGAGAGCTGTACCTGAAGCCAGCATGGACCATCCTTAGAGGCTGCGGGGACCACTGCTTTGGCAGGCGGTAGGGTCGGAGCTGGAGGGACTAGATCCAAAGCTGTTGTGACCTGGGGCTTCTCCCCTGGTGCAATGGAGCCTTGGTCAAGCTGGGATTAATGCTGGAGGGCTGGAGCTCTGGTCCAGAGTGCTCCTATGTAGTCAAAATGAACCGTGGCCTCTCCCTGGCTCAGTGGTGGCTGCCACTTTGGTTGGGGGTGTGAATCCGGGGCCTGAGGGGCTAGAGTCACAGTCCAGCTTCTCCCTGGACTCGACCAGAGACAGGACCGGGGCTAGAGGGTCTGAAACAGCAGCCTGGCGTAAGCCTTGGGTTCTTTCTGTGGCAGCTGCCACCTTGGCAAGGTGTAGGTCTGGAGCCGGAGGAGCTGGGGTCAGAACCTGGGGCAGGCTGGGGCCCGAGCTGGGGCAGCACTGGCAGGGCCTCAAGAGCCCCAGGCAGCGGTCGGTCTTCGGCTTCTGTGCTGGGACTGGGAACAAGCAAGTCCACGCATGTGCTCTTCAAGAGGAAATCTGAGTCTCCTACAGCCCTTCAGTAAGTCCCACTGGCTTCCACACCAGACGAGGCGGCTCATCTTCCCAGTGCTGAATCCCAGGGCTGGGGTTCCCAATGCGGGGTTTAAACTTTATTCTCCAGAGATGATTCCTGAGCCTGCGGTACCCTCTTTCTCTTCTGAGTCTCCCACTAAGTGTGTGGTGCCAACTAACTTGCTTGTCCTCCTGCCCTACAGACTCCTTCTGGCTCTCTCTTTATATGTTTTACTGTAGATTATTCTGCTGGCCTGCTTGTCATTCTTGGAGCGAGTTGTTCTGAATGTGGTTGTAGTTTTGTTGTGTTCATGGGTGGAGGTGAGTTCAGGGTATTAGTTGTGTTAGTCACTCGGTCGTGTCTGACTCTTGGAAATGCCATGAACTGTAGCCCACCATGGACTCCTCCAGGCAAGAACACTGAAGTGGGTAACCATTCCCTTCTTCTGGGGATCTTCCCGATCCGGGGAGAGATCGCAGAACTCCTGCATTGCAGGCAGATTCTTTACAGGCTGAGCTACTACTCTGCTATCTGGATCCCACCTCTTGCTTAACTATAACACACTCAACAGGTAATTCTCCCCGCCTCCCAACATTCTTTTTTAATACACTTTGTAGAAGGTTAAATGAAATTTCTGAAATGCTGCTACCTGTCACTGTATTTTGTTCTTTTCTGCTCACATTTGGCATAATATGTGATAATATCACTGTTACCATGATAATTTTGAAGCTAATCTAGTGCCTAAGAAAGTAAAATTTTTGAGAACTACAAATTTATTGCGACAAACACACACAAAGTTTTATATTGTTGTTGAGAACCAAGAAATTAAATGATCTCAAAATAATCACAGATTTTATGAAGTCTAATATAACATAAAATAGTGGTTCTATATATAAACACTGTAAACCTTCTTGTAATACCCAATTGGCTTGGTATATACTGAAGATAAAAACTGTGTACTGGTTTAAAATGATAAGTTTTCTAATTCCAGAGGCCTTATTGTAGTTCCAGCTAATTTGTATTTGACTTTCATCATTAGATCCTAGACTTCTAGAATTACTAAGAATTCTGCAGGACCACAGGATAGTGGGAAAATTTTTTTGCATCATGGTTTCTGTATTTTAAGAGCCTACAGTTTTAACTAGCCCACCCCAGCACAGAAAAATGAAGGAAGAGTATATATATATATGTGTGTGTGCATAAATAAGAGACTTCCTTGGTGGCTCAGACAGTAAAGCATCCGACTGCCATGCGGGAGACTGGAGTTCAATCCCTGGGTCAGGAAGATCTTCTGGGGAATGAAATGGCAACCCACTCCCAGTATTCTTGCTAGGGAAATCCCATGGACGCAGGAGCCTGGTAGGCTACAGTCCACGGGGTCGCAAAGGGTCAGACATGACTGAGCAACTTCACTTTTTTTTTTTTCCACTAAATAAGATCAGCAAAGTCACTTTTCACATCAAAATAAATTTCCCAAAATTGTGATTTTAAGAAGGTATAAATAGCCAACATTTTCAATTTAATGGTAAGTCAATACAGGGAACTTTGAGTATAAGTTCATCAAGTTCAAGAGATCAGCTTGTTTTCAGCTAAATTGTCTTAAAAAACATTTCAAAGAAAGGTTTTTCATTTAATTCATTCTTCTTTGTGGAAGGAAGGTTTGGTGCCTTAAAATTCATTGTTTTACTTGATTTATCCCAGAAACCATATTGCTTAAGAAAATTGAAAAAAAAAGAAAAAGAAAATATGGAAAGATCTCTGGAACATTCCTCTTCAGGACAACTGCTGTTACATGAAAGGAATTTGTCATTCATTGTTAAAAAGAGGATCCAGCTGTTAAAAATGAGTTTTATCCAAAGACATGAAGACTATACCCCAAAGAACAAACAAATCTACCTGAAAGGATTATAACAGATTGGAAGAAGAGCATAAAAATTTATTAGTTGGGCAAGTGGCTAAAAGAACACTCTAACACATCAAACTAAAAGTTACATATACTCTGAAGATGATAGTAAAGCTTGTACTGAAGCTGATAGTTATGAGGTGTTTAAAAGCTGTCATTCTTACCAGATTTCCTTTTGTTATAAGCCATATTTTTATGACTCTGAAAATGGCAATAAAATAATGACCTCATAGAATCTCAGAGTTCTTCCATGAAACACTTTGACACACCCTTCATGGGCTAAATTTCTCCATGATAAAACCAATGGGAAATGAGTTGGTGGGGATGAGAGCTTCCCAGACTTTAATCTGTTTCTGATTTTTTTAACAACTCATTTTTGGAGGAAACTAGCACATCATTTTAGAATGGGTGAAAAATGGAACAGGTTATAGTTCCATTATTACAGAGATAGTCTAATAATAATCTGCTTCATTACACTGCTTTCTATTGAGTACATAATATAATTCTTATCAGTCTTTCAAGAGAGAGAAATACTGTTATAATGCCAGACAACAACTCGAAGAACATCACATCATACATGATTTATTACTGAAAATTGTGGGAATAAGCTTGGTTCCTGGTATTCATTAAAATACTATTTATATTTAAAATTAGTTGATTCTCAGTTTCCTTGTTTTCTACAAATTTTGATATTTCATTCATTTCTACATATTTTCTTCTGCTTTAAGATATTTAAGATGATGCATACATCCATATTTTAAAAACAATGCTTACTGAGCTTTTAAAATTAGAAGTTATTGCATGTACATTTTAGAAACTCTGGAAAACACAAAAATTAAAAGTATAAAAGATTTAAAAATAAATAGAATCCTTTCTTCCACTACAAAAAGATAAACACTATGATGGCTAATCTTATGTATCAACTTGGCTATGCTCTGGTACCAAGTTGTTTGGTTAAACACTATTCTAGATGTTGCTATGAAACTATTTTACATTTAAAATAATTGCCTTTAAGAAAAGGGCATTTTCCATAATGTGTATGTGACTCATGCAAAGAGTTGAAGCACTTAAGAGAAAAAACAAGTTTTTCAGAGAAAAAAGTTTCTGCCTCAAAATTGTAATGTAGAAATCCTATCTAATTTCCCAGACTGCTGGCTTCACCTCTGATTTCAGACTCAAGTGGATTTTGGACATACCAGTCACCACAATTAGGGTAATCAATACCTCAGAATAAATCTTTCTCTCTTTCTCTATCTACCTATCTCTTTCATATATATATATATATATATATGCAAAGTGAGAAACAAGGAATTAAATGATCTCAAAA
>SJYQ01096204.1:250828-263154 GCA_006410935.1 Redunca redunca
CTACACAGAATTTATGAAATATGTGTGTGTGTATATATATATATATATATATATAGAGAGAGAGAGAGAGAGAGAGAGAAAGTCACTGCCTCTAGTTATCTATTTTGTATGGAAAGAGGAGTTATCATGGGGTAAGAATAAATACAGATTCATTAGCCCTGGAAAAGGGCTTTGTTGGTGAGTCATATACCTAGAGGAAAAATTGGTGGAAGAAATATCTGTGAATGTACCTATCTGAGGGAGAAACAAGTACAAGGGTCTTAGTATCATATGTTAATGCCCACTAGAGTGCAGCTAGCTAAGGGACGTTAAACCACTACACAGACAAAATGACTCAACCAACTGAACTCAACATGATTTTGCTATCAACTTCCCCAGTACTCTCCAAATGCATTTATGTAACCATGATGGCTGTGATGAAGGCAAAGTATGGGGTCAACAGCCGTAAAGCCAAGATCTAATGTGCTCATCACAGAGACAAAAGCTGAAACCCAACTACAGTATCAACACTTAAGGCAAGTACCAGATTACTGGTGGCAAACTGACTTACATCCAATTCACTCTATCCTGGAAGGAGAAAGGATTTACCTTAGTGCCTGTATTGTCTGTCTTTCCTGTGTCTAGGGCCTCAGCTAGCCCCAATATACAAAAGTTTAAAGTATTAAGGCCACCTCCACATTTCAGAAAATATCACCTAGAACAAAGAGACCCACTGCAATAGCAACAATTGAACTGAACAAAGTTAAAGAGTCAAGAAAGACTTAATCAAGGATATTGCAATGAGGAGAGAAGCCAAAGCATGGCCTTAATTCTTTGTCAAAACAGAAGACAGGAGGGTTTTTAAATGTTAGGATGAGTTAGTGGAAAAGTATTGGAGGGTATTAATGGGGTGGGGCATTTAGATTGATCAACGGGATGTGTTGAATACATTGAGTTATTTCTGAATTTACAAAAAATTTTCTCTGATTAGTCATCTATGTTTGTTAACTGGCATGCATAGAAATTAGGATTCTACCTTCCCACAGAATCTGGGAGATAATGGTCCTTTACACTTCAAAGGAATGGCTCCGAGTATTTGAAAATTACTTTCTGGGGTTGTAAAATTGGTAAGAGGCTGTCAAAAAAATATTCATGTCAAAGGGACAGATTATAAGTTTTCCTAAAGTAAATTCTCTAAGAAAGGGGAAATTAGGGTCTGGAAGAGAAGGGAAGTGAAAGTCGCTCAGTCATGTCTGACTCTTTGCAACCCCATGTAGCCCACCAGGCTCCTCTGTCCATGGAATTCTCCAGGCTAGAATACTGGAGTAGGCAGCCCATTCCCTTCCCCAGAGGATCTTCCCATCCCAGGGATGGAACCCAGGTCCCCTGAATTGCAGGTGGATCCTTTACCATCTGAGCCACAAGAGTTCGAAGTCTATCTAAAATTTAGTCCAGCTGAGAGAAATATTAAGGCTCTCTTCAGCACCAATTTATGGCGAAGGAGACGAAGCAGTGGGCATTTGAACAAGGTGTACACTGATTCTATCAAATAAACTGGCAGCAGGATAGATCAGTGGAATAACCTTTTGACAAAACCCTTAAAGTATAGACTTAAAAATAAGATCCTGCAGGAATAGGGGAGCATCTTCCAGGACGACATATATACCTTAAATCAATAAACTTCACGTGGTGCTGCATCCCAAATTAGAGTGCATAGGCTCAGGAACCAAAGATTAGAAGTAGAAGCAGGAGCACTAATTGAATGTCCCTGGAAATTCAGTCCTGTGGGTGCAGAAATCATAGTTCTCAAGAAACGCAGCTACAGTGGAGTACAGAGTGTTCCCATTGAGTGTTAAGCTACAGCTGCTGCTCTATCATTTCCGGCTTCTCCTGTGAGGAGACCAGTAGGCTCACACTGGCTTCCGGAATCAATTGTGTGCCTTCCTTCTCAACATGTAATTTTGCATTAGTAGCTTGAAACTAGGCAAGGTGGAAATTGCAAGCATTACAAATCTAACCTTCACAGTCCTACTCCCAAAGTTGGCTCTTCAACATTTTCCAGCTCACCACCAACAGCAGGAAAGGAAAGGAGTCTTCATCCTCGTGGGAGTAATTGGCCTTAATTATCAGGAAGAGGCAGATACTCCATTGGCCAAAGCAGTGGTAACTGAACTCAAAGTACCTTGACCTTAACTGAGGGGCACTGCAAGTTTCCTAATCACTTTCATGTGTCAGAGAACCAGTTATTCCTCCCACTGCGTTGCTAAGAAAAGTCTTTGGACACGTTCACCAAAAAGACTCTCAACTTTTTGGCCCTAGAAAGTAGAAAGAGTTTTTCTCTTCCTATTAAAAAAGAAAGAAAGAAAAAACACTCATTTTCTCCACAGCAGGAAGGAGCTGTGGGAACAGTCAGTTCCTTCAGGGGAAACCCCCACCCTAACAATCAGGACGTGTTCTTTCTCCCCTCTCCCCACTTTTTTGGCATAGACAAAGCTATTCTAGTAGTTTTCAATATATTTTCTGAAACCTTGTGTCATTCTGTATCAAATAAAAACTTGTGGAGAAAAGCAATGCAACATCTAAATATTTAGGAGTGTAGATCCTCTAAATCTTTAAGGCATACAGGGTAAACTCACTTGTATTACACTTTGCGTTTCACTCCAGAGTATCCCCACTTGAAGCTGTTTTTCCTAAATTAGGTGAGTAATTATACTACTTTTTGGCCACTACCTCAATAATTTTTCTAAAACAATGAAGATCTGTTTTAAAAGTAATTGACTTGTTGATCTTTAGACTCAAAAAGGCCATAATTGCCAATGCACTTGGAGAAGGAAATGGCAACCTACTCCAGTATTCTTGCCTGGAAAATTCTAAGGACAGAGCAGCCTGGTGGGCTATAGTCCATGGGGTCGCAAAGAGTCAGACATGACTGAGCAGCTAATACACACCAATGTACTTACATTAAAAAATAAAGTTCTTCTTTATGGACATTCCACTGCACACACATTTTTCCTCTCTAAAAGGCATTTCTTTATATTAAGACATCTTGGAGCATATTACAATACTTTCTTTTTTTTTTNTTCTTTTTTTTTTTTTTAAAGATGAACATTTTTAATGATAAAAGGTACAATTCACAAAGAAGATAGACATCACAATACAATACTTTCTAGTGTTACACACATTTCCCCCTGAAGTTATCATATTGACAAATTGCAAATGATGATATGCCAGAATAGGATATATGAAACTGATTTCAATTTGTTTATCAAATGGATTCCCATACATAGCTTGTCTATCAAATCACACACTATGTACAGAAAAGTAGTAAAAAAAAAAATTCAACACATATCTATGCATGTCCAGTGTTTTTTTTTTTAAATAAATATCTAAAAATAATATTATTTTTATTCCAAAAGTATGCAGAATTCTAAAATTTTGCTACATCTTATGAAGTGGACCTTTGCAAGAGAATTAAAATTTCATATTCTTCACAACTGTGTATGAGATCACTTTTCCCCTTCTTACTTCTAACCAAATTCTATCATAAAAAAACAACTGTATACCAGTGATAATTTTTCCTGCTTTTTGATTCCTATAACCTTATACATAACTTCAGGGGGCGTGCAGAAGACTTGTGTCTTCCAGTTTCCAGAAAAGATCTGTCCAGGGCAGTGGGGAGAGCTCCTGGTGCCTGTTAGGGATTGAGTTGTCCATATGGACTGAACACAAAAATCATATGTTGAAGCTCTACTCTGCTCTGTATTTGGAGACAAATCTTATAAAGAGATATAAGTTTAAACAAGGCCATAAAGGTGAGGCTCTAAAACAACCTGTTGTTCTTAAAAGAAGAAGGGACGCATGGGATACACGTACACTGAGAAGCCCCATCTGCATACATAGAAGGAGGTGGCCACCTGCAATCCAGGGAGAGAGGCCTCAGGAGAAAGCAGAACTGCCAGTACCTTGATCTGGGACTTCCAACCCCAAGAATGGGGAGTAGATACACTTCTGCAGCTTAGTCACCCAGTCTGTGACAGTTCCTGACCAAGTGGGCGTGATTCCAACTATAGCAAGAAGGTCTTGAAGGGGACCTGACGTTTAGTTTTTGGTGTGAATGAAGGCTGAAGAGGCACATTCTGAGCAAAGAGTTTTGTGTGTGGAATGCTATGGGTGGAGCTCCCAAGGCAGTTATGTGTCCCCAGATGACAGCCAACTTTCGTGCAATGTGTAGCCTTGTTTTGAAAGATATTTTCCAATTAACTGTGCATCGAGACCCAGTGTACTGGGTGTGTGGGAGAGGCTTCCAGTTCAATGCAGTTCTCAACACAGAAGCTACATAGTGGAGAGAAATTTTTAACAAGAGGAGGATCTCAATCTTGAAGAACTTTGGAGTCTGCATTCCATAGATCCCCTTCATAGGTGGGGAGAGTGACAAGGCTTTCCCAACCAGCTTAGGTCTTCTCCAACATAAGGTCACTTGCAGCAAGGAGAGCCACACAGGAGTACCAAGAGGGAGGAGGCCTTTCACACTAGACAAAAGCTTTACAAATGCAATGAGCAACCGAGAACCTTCAATTACAATAGATAACTTGTTCAGCACCGGAGAATACACACTAGGTAAAATGCTTATAAACATGGTGAATGTAGAAAATTATTTAACCAGAAATCCACATAGCATAAGTCATACACTGGAGAGTGCACACTAGAGAAACATCAGTGAACGCAGCAGTTGCAGGAATGTCTTTAACTTGTTTTTCAATTGCAGCCACCAATACGTGTGGCAGAAGCCGCCAGCTAGACAAGCTGGTGGGTCCTCACGGTGTGCCTTAGTAGTCTGAAAATGCTTAGAGAGCTCAGATCAGTGCCCCTGCCTCTTCAGTTCCTGGAGGGAATCTTGAGTACTTGGAGCCCTTTGGGATTTCTAGTCCCGCTCCCTATTATTTTCCTCACAGGCAAGATCTATTTTAACCTCTTCTACCCATCCCATTGGTGAGAGAGGGATTCCCACTCTAGGGTTGGGAGGGTGGCTGGACACATGTGGACCGATGTGACGGATAGAATTAAAGTAATCACATATACTCACAGGGAGAGGGACCCTGCATGGCACACAGGACCACACTCACCCTGGGGCTGCATTTGGTAACCGAGTGAACAGCCAGGGAGCGTAAGAGACAGGCTTTGTAGTATCAAGAGGATGAGAGGACTCCTGGTTTCCGTGGAAGGATGGAACTGAGCTGTTGGAATGATTCTGCAGGTCAGCGGGAAACTAAAACTTGTCACGCAGGGATAGTCAGGCACTCTGCATAGTCCCCTTGTTACCAAGGGTTGTTTGGATGGGGACTTTGTTCATGGGGGCAGAGTGGGGAGGGGAATTTGTCAGTAGGCCATTCAAGGCCCTCCTGATTTCATCAGATATCAAGGCAGCACATAATGTTGGGCCTTGATTTTAGGTCTTATGCTGCACCATCTTAGTCAAAAGGGCCTGAACTTGATTCTGCTTGTAACTTGCAGGAAAGGTTTACCTTCTTCATGGACATTATGTACTTGTCAGGTTTAAACACCACTCAACTGGAGAATAATCTGCTTCACGTTGTTCTGGCTTCTATGACCACAAAAGGCTTACTTTAAAAAAAATAAACAGACTTTATTTTTAGAGCAGTTTTATGTACACATGGAACTGAGCAGAAAGTACAGAGAGTTCTCATATACCACTGCTCTCCTCTATCACAGTTTCTGCACTAACATCTGGCATTAGTGCAGAACATCTCTTAAATCTGCTGAACTGATACTGAATTATTATCTTTACCTAAAGTCTATAATTTACATAAGGATTCTTTGTGTTGTCCAGTTCTATGAGTTTTAATGCACTCATATGTTCATCACGAAAGTACACAGACTAGTTTTACTATCGTAAAAATACCCTGGGCTCCACCTTTTAATCTCTTTCAGTTCAGTTCAATCATTCAGTTGTGTCTGACTCTGGTGTGACCCCATGGATTGCAGCATGCCAGGCCTCCTTGTCCATCACCAACTCCCAGAGTTTACTCAAACTCATGCCCATCGAGTCAGTGACGCCATCCAACCATCTCCTCCTCTGTTGTCCCCTTCTCCTCCTTCCTTCAATCTTCCGCAGTACCAGGGTCTTTTCCAGTGACTCAGTTCTTCACATCAGGTGGCCAAAATATTGGAGCTTCAGCTTCAGCATCAGTCCTTCCAAAGAATATTCTGAACTGATTCCCTTTAGGATTGACTGGTTTGATCTCCTTGCAGTCCAAGGGACTCTCAAGAGTCTTCTCCAACAGCACAGTTCAAAAGCAACAATTCTGCAGGTCTCAGATTTCTTTGTGGTCCAACTCTCACATCCACACATGACTACTGGAAAAATCATAGCTTTGACTGGATGGACCTTTGTTGGCAAAGTGATGTCTCTGCTTTTTAATATCCTGTCTAGGTTGGTCATCTCTTCACCCACCCTTCAAACTTCTGGAAACCTCTTGTCTTTTTATATTTCTGTAGTTTTTGTTTTCTAGAATGTCATATAGTTGGAATTATACTCTTACACAGTCTTTTAGGACTGACTTCTTAACGAAGCAATATGCAGTTAAGGTTACTCTGTGTCTTTCATGGCTTGATAACTCATTCATTTTATCACTGAATAACATCCCATTATGCAGCATGGATGTATGTAGCATAGTTTGTTTTTCCATTTATCTTTTGAAAGTCTATCTTGGTTGCAAACAGTCTTTGGTAAATATTAATAAAATTGCTATCAACAAAATTTTCTTTTTTTACTAAAGTGATGAGTAAAAAATAATATATCATCTTTATTTGTTCTCTTCCNTTTTCTTTTTTTACTAAAGTGATGGGTAAAAAATAATATATCATCTTTATTTGTTCTCTTCCCATTTATTTTATTTACAAGTGAAAACTAACAGCTTTTCATTTTACTTAACAGTATTTTTTTCTTCTGTCAACTGCCTATAACTACTTCTGGTGGTTTAAAAAGATTATAGCTAGTCAGTATTGAAAGTTTACAATGTAAAGTGGACAATATATACCTCCTTTAACCCTATATCTACTTTAAACCTATATTCACTTCCTAAATTCTATTACCTAAGGAGTTTTGCAGGTGATGAATGAAAATAGGAAATTTTCTCATATCACACAGATAGTGTGTATGGGAGATAACTTGAACTTAGTCTCTAATTTCAAAAATTTATCTGTAACTACCCTTCCATATCTTCTTTATTGATCAGCTCATCTATCAATATAGATTTATTATATTATTAACAGCATATCAATGACAGCCCACTCCAGTACTCTTGCCTGGAAAATCCCATGGGTGGAGGAGCCTGGTAGGCTATAGTCCATGGGGTTGCTAAGAGTCGGACACGACTGAGCGACTTCACTTTCACTTTTCTCTTCATGCATTGGAGAAGGAAATGGCAACCCACTCCAGTGTTCTTGCCTGGAGAATCCCAGGGACAGGGGAGCCTGGTGGGCTGCTGTCTACGGGGTCGCACAGAGTCAGACACGACTGAAGTGACTTAGCAGCAGCAGCAGCAACCGCATCTCTCTAATATATGCTGTACATCTATCCTAGGGCTTTTCAGTCTATGAATTGAAGTCATAAATCTGCATCACCATCCCTGACATCATCTCTAATCTACAGAATGTTTCGTATTTCCAGTTAAGGGTTTAATAGACACCTAAAATTTAAGTTATTCCTCTCCTGAAACTTTCTCCTCCAAACCGCTCCGATTTGAATAGTATGACTCCCATCTATCAATTCTAAAGTTTAAAAAAGTGCTGTTACCATCTTTTATTGGTGTCTTTCACTCTTTAAATTATATCCATTAGCGACTTTTATTGACACGAGTTTCAAAATATTTTCCAATATAGTAATTTCTGATTATTTCTATTAATAATTCTCACATGCAGATCCAAACATCTTTTGCCTGGCCATGGCCATCTTGTCCTAATTGTTTTCATATTTCTAATTTTGAATTGTAAAATATATGTAAAATGTGAAGTGTACAGCTCTGTGAATTGTGTACATATTATGGGTCGAGATAAAGAAAACTTAGCATTTCTAAGTTTCCTTCATTTCTCTTCCCAGACAATAACATTCTTCCCACAGATATGCCCATTATCCTATAATTTCAATCACCATAGATTAGTTTTCACTGCTCTTAAACTTTAGAATGGAATCATGTAGTGGGATTGTGGGGTCATGTTGTAGTTTTCCTTAAAAAGGAATATCCATAGAGTTCTCCACAGTGGCTGTATCAGTTTACATTCCCTCCAACAGTGCAAGAGGGTTCCCTTTTCTCCATAGTCTCTCCAGCAGTTATTGTTTGTAGACATTTTGAGGATGGCCATTCTGACTGGCGTAATGTGACACTTCACTGTAGTTTTGATTTGCATTCATTTCTCTGATAATGAGCATCGTTGAGCATCTTTTCAAGTGTTTACTAGCCATCTGTATGTCTTCTTTGGAAAAATATCTCTTTAGGTTTTCTATTTTTTTTGATTGGACTGTTTTCTAAACCAAGATTTATTTTCTCCCTCGATGACTCTTTCTATTTTTTTCTTTAATAAATTCATTTATACTATTTTTTTTTTGGATTCCACACATAAGCAATATCATTTCTTTGTCCTTCTCTGTCTGACTTGGTGCACTCAGTATGACAATCTGTAGATCCATCCAGGTTGCAATTCCCAAGTTGGAAATTTTCTTATAAAGCTAAACATCCTCTTAACATAATGGTTAGTGAAGTCTTAAACATAGATACAGTGATATAGTGATATAGTGAAGTCGCTCAGTCGTGTCCGACTCATTGTGACCCCATGGACTGTAGGCTACCAGGCTCCTCTGTCCATGGGATTTTCCAGGCAATAGTCCTGGAGTGGATTGCCATTTCCTTCTCCAGGGGATCTTCCCAACACAGGGATCGAACCCAGGTCTCCCGCATTGTAGACAGACATAACAATGGTTCAGTTCAGTTCAATTCAGTTCATTTCAGTTGTTCAGTCGTGTCCAACTCTTTGCGACCCCATGAATTGCAGCACGCCGGGCCTCCCTGTCCATCACCAACTCCCAGAGTTCACTCAGACTCATGTCCATCGAGTCAGTGATGCCATCCAGCCATCTCATCCTCTGTCGTCCCCTTCTCCTCCTGCCCCCAATCCCTCCCAGCATCAGAGTCTTTTCCAATGAGTCAACTCTTCTCATGAAGTGGCCAAAGTACTGGAGTTTCAGCTTTAGCATCATTTCTTCCAAAGAAATCACAGGGTTGATCTTCAGAATGGACTGGTTGGATCTCCTTGCAGTCCAAGGGACTCTTAAGAGTCTTCTCCAACACCACAGTTCAAAGGCATCAATTCTTTAGCACGTATGTCCTCTTAAATAATGATTACATCCTTTTAACATAACCTGTTGCTACAAATGGCATTGTTTTGTTATTCTTCATGGCTGAGTAATATTCCATTCTATGTATGTACCACATATATTCATCCATTCCTCTGTCAATGGACATTTAGGTTGCTTCTAAATGTCTTGGTTATTGTAAACAGCTCTACAGTGAACATTGGGTTGCATGCATTTTTTTCAAATTATAGCTTTCTCCAGATATATGCCCAGGAGTAGGATTGTTAGATGAAATGGTAAATCGATATTTAGTTTTTTAAGGAACCTCTCTATTGTTCTCACAGTGGTTGTGCCAATTTACATTCCCAGCAACAGTGTAGGATGGTTTCCTTTTTTTCCACAACTTTTCCATCATTCATTGCTTGCAGATTGTTGATGAATGCCGTTCTGAGGTGTGAGGTGACACCTCATCTTAGTTTTGATTCACATTTCTCTAATAATCAGTGCTGTCAAGCATATTTTCAGGTGCTTTTTAGCCATCTGTATGTCTTCTTTGGACAAATGTCTGGTTAGATCATCTGCTTGTTTTTTGACTGGTTTGTTTGCTTTTTTAATATTGAGCTGCATTAGTTGTATATTTTGGAATTTAATTCTTTGTTAGTTGCTTTGCTTGCAAATATAATTTTCAAATCTATGTGTTGTCTTTTCATTGTGTTTCTAGTTCTCTTTGCTGTGAAAAAGCTTTTAAGCTTAATTAGATCCCATTTGTTTTTTTTTGTTTTTATTTTCATTACTCTAGGAGGTGGATTCAAAAAGGCATTGCTGTGATTTATGTCAGCAAGACATAAATCTGTCTGTGCTTTCCTCTAAGATTTTCATACTATCCAGTCTTACATTTAGGTCTTTAGTCCACTTAAAGTTTATATTTTTTTGCATGGTATTAGGGAACGTTCTAACTTCATTCTTTAACCTGTAATTGTCCATTTTTCCTAGCACCGCTACTTGAGGAGACTGCTCTTCTCCATTACGTATTCTTGCCTCTGCCAACATAGATTAGTTGACCATAGGTACTTGAGTTATCTCTGCACTTGCTCTCCTTTTCATTGATCAGATGTCAATTTTTGTGCCAGTAGTACTATTTTAATTACTGGGGCTGTGTAGTGTGGTCTGAAGTAGGGGAGCCTGATTCCTCCAGCTCCATTCTGTTTGCTCAAGATTGCTTTGCTGTGTTGTTGTTCAGTTGCTCAGTCACATCCAACTCTTTGCGACCCCGTGGACTGCAGCATGCCAGGCTTCCTGCCCTTTGCCACCTCCCAGAGCCCGCTCAAACACATGTCCATTGAGTCAGTGATGCCATCCAACCATCTCATCCTGTCATCCCCTTCTCCTCCTGCCTTCAATCTTGCCCAGCATCAGGGTCTTTTCTAGTGAGTCAGCTCTTCACATTAGGTAGAAAAGGTATTGGAGCTTTGGTTTCAGCATCAGTCCTTCTAATAAATATTCAAGATTGATTTATTTTAGGATTGTCTGGTTTGAGCCCCTCACAGTCCAAGGGACTATCAAGAGTCTTCTCCAATACCACACTTCAAAAGCACCAATTCTTCAGTGCTCAGCCTTCCCTGGGCTTCCATCATAGAATCAGTCAGTAAAGAATCTGCCTGCAATGCAGGAGACCCAGGTTCAATTCCTTGGTCGGGAAGATTCCCTGGAGAAGGAAATGGTAACCCACTCCAGTATTATTGCCTGGAGAATCCCATGGACAGAGGAGCCTGGCAGGCTACAGTCCATGGGGTCGCAAGAGTTGGACATGACTTAGCAACTTAGCTACTACTACTACAGCCTTCTTTATGGTCCAACTCTCACATCCATACATGACTAGTGGAAAAACCATAGCTTTGACTATATAGACCTTTGTTGTCAAAGTAATGTCTCTGCTTTTTAATATGCTGCTTAGGTTGGTCATAGCTTTTCTTCCAAGGAACAAGCGTCTTTTAATTTCATGGCTGCAGTCACCATCTGTAGTGATTTTGGAGTTCAAAATAAAATAAAGAAAACAAATCTGCCACTACTTTCATTGTTTCCCCATCTATTTGCCATGAAGTGATGGGACCAGATACCATGATCTTAGTTTTTTGAATGCTGAGTTTTAAGCCAAGTTTTTCACTTTTCTCTCTCACCTTCATCAAGAGGCTCTTTACTTCCTCTTTGCTCTCTGCCATAAGGGTGGTGTCATAAGGGTGGTGTCATCTACATATCTGAAGTTATTGATATTTCTCCCAGCAATCCTGATTCCAGCTTGGGCTTCATCCAACCCAGCATTTCATATGATGTACTCTTCATGTATGTTAAATAAGCTGGGTGACAATATACAGCCTTGACATACTCTTTTCCCACTTTGAACAAGTCCATTGTTTCACTTCTGGTTCTAACTGTTGCTTCTTGACCTGCATACAAATTTCAGGTAAGGTGGTCTGGTATTCTCATCTCTTTAAGAATTTTCCACAGTGTGTTTTGATCTACACAAAGTCTTTAGAGTAGTCAATGAAGCAAAAGTAGACATTTTTCTAGAATTCTCTTGCTTTTTCTATGATCCAACAGATGTTTGCAATTTGATCTCTGGTTCCTCCTTTTTCTGAAAGCAGCTTGAACATCTGGAAGTTCTTGGTTCACGTACTGTTGGAGCCTGGCTTGGGGAATTTTGAGCATTACTTTGCTAGCATGTGAAATGAGTGTAATTGTGTGGTAGTTTGAACATTTTTTAGTATTGCCCTAGCTTTGCTTTGGCTAATCAGAGTCTTTTGTGTTTCCATACAAATTGTATATTTTTTTCTTTCTGTTTAGCATTTTTTAAATTAAATTATTTTTTAGTTCTTAAGGTAAGAAGCTACCATATGACAGTGGAAGACCTGAAATTATATATTAATCAATATTAATTTAATCAATTTAATAGTAATTAGTTATTATTTCTTTAATTATC
>SJYQ01096204.1:263357-277616 GCA_006410935.1 Redunca redunca
CTAAAGAATCTTTTACTTTTGAATTTTCTACTATAGACTTATTTCATTTCTTTATCAGTTATAGTATTAGAATTCACCACTTAGCAACATAAGTTAAGTAACTCTGAGTATTTTTATGCTTTGTGATATATTATATACAACAGTAAAATTATCTAATATTTAATATTAATACATGCACGCTATTTGTGGTGTTCTTCTGAATACTTTCCCTACATTAACTCATTTAATTATATTTACAGTGCTATGATATCAACACCTTATTATTTTTGTTTTGCAGAGAACAAAACTAGAGTTCAGAGAGGTTGACTGCCCAAAATCACATGAGTATACTCAGTCCATGTGCTTTTCACACATAGGCCATAAATTTCATATGCTGTGCTTTTAGTCATGATGTTTTACTGGAAAGGAGTTATTTTTACTCTAAAAACTTGATACAATTTGACACCCAAGTCCTTAACTTGTACCTAAAATTTTGATAAAAAACTGCCAACTTTTTTCCTTCAGTTTGTATCATCAGAAAAGATAGACTTTGAATGTGGAAATATTTGAAGAAAGAAATGAGACTTCACAAAGCAAACCAAGATACCACAACACATCTTTTAAAATGGCCAAAATCCAAATCACTTATGACACTAAATGTTTTTGAGGATATGGAGCCACAGAAACTCTCATTTACTATTGATGAGAATGCAAGGTGGTATAGTCCCTTGGATGACAGTTGGGAATTTTCCTATGAAACTAAACAATCTCTAACATAATGATTCAGCCATCACACTCTTTGGTATTAGCCTAAATGTGTTAAAAATTTGTGCCCACACAAAAATTTGCACACAGGTGTTTAGATAAGCTTAATTCATACTTGAAATTTGGAAGCAACCAAGATGCCCTTCAGTGGGTGAATGTAATATATCTAGATAATATTATATTATTCAGTGATTAAAAGATATGAGATGTCACGTCATATAAGAGGAGGAATGTTAAATCTATATTACTAAATCAAAGAGGATAATCTGAAAAAGCTACATACTGTATGATGCAACTATATGACATTCTGGAAAAGGCAGAACTATAGAAGTAGTAAAAGACTGATGGTTTCCAGAAGTTAAGCATGACGGGGGGCGGTGAGCAGGCAGAGCATAAAGGGTTTTCAGGACAGTGAAGCGATTCCATGTGATACTATATCACGATGATGCATATCACTACACTTTTGTCGAAACCCTTAGAATGTGCAACACCAAAGAGGATCCATAATATAAGCTGTGAACTTGGGTAATAAGGATGTTTCCCTGTCTGTTAATCATTGTACCAAACATGCCGCTGTGGTGGGAGGGTCTTGGTGTGGTGGAGATTGTATATGTGTAGCACATGGGGATACATAGTAAGTTTCAGGTACTGTTTCCTGTGAATATAAAAATGCTCTAAAAAATTAAGTCTACTACTAAATTGAGGGAAGTGAACAATTTTTTTGTTGTTGTTGTTGTTATCTTTGTGTTAAATGTAAAATGTCAATCGAGTATAGAAGGCTAACAGTTTTCCTGAAAAATTATGGACAGCAGAGCCATTAATATTTGAAAATATTATCAATGAATGCAAGAATTCCCTGACAAAAATTTTCTACTATTATTATAAGCTGAAAACCATAGGCCTTTTATACCTTAGATATTTGCCTAACTATGACGTTTATTTTTTAATGTAGTGTTCTGGTTACTAGTGGTAGTTTTTTGTAGTGTCAGTAGAAATACAGAGACACCACCTGGACCTTCAGTTAATTTCTGCCAAAAAATTGTCTTTAATTTTATAAACTAATGATTTAGGGGGGTGGATGTTAATTCTTATATGAAACAACACAGTTGGTGGAGTAGCAGGCCATTCAATTTGTCCTTGGCAAGACAAGGCAGGTTTCATAATCTTAAAAGTCATTTGCATGTACTCAATGAGCATCAAATTGCTTTAAATAGGCTGTCCTGTTATAATATAGATAAATTAGCTTTCATCTGTGTCCTCTATTCCCACATAGTTTGAACTATCTTTGAAGAAATGTTCTTTTTCAGTAAAATTAAGTCTACACTAATGCTAATTACTCATTCTTATATAATGTACTTTCTTTTGATAAAATTCTAGAAACTGAATAGCCTCATCTGTTATTTTAATATCTACAAGTTTTCTGTGTAAACACATAATAAAAACATTAATATAGCTTAGACCTAAAGTCATAAAGAAGAAAGATAATTACTAAAACAAGTATAAAACCCTATCTGCCTATATGTGAGTGATTGCCTTCACATAGCCAGAAAACATAATATGTTCAGTGAAATCTACAGAAAAGTTAGGCTGAGGTAATATTTAGACAGCATTGGGAATTTTATTTCCAATATAAATAAATATTCTTGTATGGATATGTTTTGTATATGAGCTAAATAATTTTCAACTATTTTACTCAATCTAGAATTCCTTTTATCATTTAAAATATACTAAAATTCATCATATCGTCTGTATTTGACTTTTGGCCAGAACATGAATCTCTGATATAGAAGAAAAAGATTAGGTTTGAAATCAGACTAGATTTTGAATTCTATCTCTATTATTTACTATTGGAATGATCCCAGGCAAGTTAATTTCTATGTACCTCTGTTTCCGCTTCTTGAAAAAGTAACTGTGATACTCTGTCCATTGTTATTCACGCTTCCCAGGTGGCACAATAGACAAAGAATCTGTTAGCCAATGCAGGGGACGTAAGAGACAGGAATTTGATTCTTGAGTCAGGAAGATCCCCTGGAGGAGGGCATGGCAACCCACTCCAGTATTCTTGCCTGGAGAATCCCATGGACAGAGGAGCCTGGCGGGCTACAGTCCAGGGGGTCCCATGGGGTCACAGAGTCCCATGAGGGGAGCGACTTCACACACACATTCATTGTTAGATAAAAAGATGAATGTCAATGTATGCAAAGTCCTTATCAGCAGTGCCAGCACCCTGAAAGTATCATGAATAATAATATTACCTTAGTTAATAGTAATATGATCCCTAAAAAGTTATATTTATAGAAATAGGGTTATGCTTTTATAGAATAATGTTGCAATTTCTGCTCTAAAATATTCACTTTTTGAGACAAAATGAGTTTCTTTTTTGCAATAATTAATTTAAGAAACAAAGAAATTCACTGGCATGTCATAATGGCTTGGTAAGAGTTTTGCCTATTAAGCTTTATGTGTTTTTGATGTAACTCTTTACCCACTGACTTCTCATATTAGCCAAATAGCTGACTCCAGATGAAAATGTCATCTCTCTTGAGAATGTATTACATTGCAAGTGAGAACTTGGAAGTAACCCAACACTAATTTTTGTCAAGATAACCTCTTTAGTAAAATCTTATATCTCATTTCCTAAAGGTATGTTATAAAAAGCATGCTTTCTTTGGTGGAGTGCAAGATAAAAAAGGTTCTAATTTTAAAAACTATTATAAAAATATGGCTATCTCTACCACTCACCCACATGACATTTGTGTACATACACACTATACACATTTGGCAAATTTAATAATCACACCTATAATTTACAACACTGGGAAAAAAGTTTCATTTTAAAGAGATTCTTCCTCCTATATCTCAAAAATAATGCATCACAAGGCATCAGATTTTCTGGTTTTCAGAGTTCAGTCTGTGAAGTGAAATTGACAGTCGTTCAGTTGTGTAAAACTCTTTGCCACCCCGTGGACTATACAGTCCATGGAATTCTCCGGGGCAGAATCCTGGAGTGGGTAGCCTTTCCGCTCTCTGAAGGATCTTCCCAACCCAGGGACTGGACCCAGGTCTCTTACATTGCAGGAGGATTCTTCACCAGCTGAGCCACCAGGGAGGAGGAAACCATAAAGGAAAACGATTATGCTTCTATCTGTATAACAACTCAGTAGCTGTGATTTCAACCTTGGTCTGTTTTCTGTGTAGTCAAATGAATAATTTTGTTTTTCAGAAAATATCTCTCTGTTGAAAATATATTTACTGATTTCTTGTGCTTTTGATAATAATTTTGTAACACATCAATACTAATTAACAAACTTTAGATACAATCTAAGCTTCTAGGAAAAAAAATACAAGTTCACTTTATCTTCATTAAAAAACTCAGGAGTCTGTGGTTGGGTATGATGTAGTGCTTATTTGCTGCATTAATCGTAAGACACAGAGTTAGCTTCTTCTATCTGGGGTTCCACAATCTCAAAATGTGGCTTCCATCTCAAGTGACTGCTTGAAAGGCTACCATCAAAGTGGAAGAAGGAAATTACAGAGGTGAGCCTTCCCCTTAGGGGAACAATCTAGAAGTTGCATTATCACTTTCATTATAAACATTAGCCTGAATGTGGTTATATGGGCTCATTTAACTTCTAGGGATGCTGGGGACTATAGCATTTAGTTAGTTTTGGCATACTCAGAATAAACTTTAAGGAAACAGAGAGGGGGGGAGCAAAGAAGAGGAGTCCAGTTATTAAAGGAAAAGGGTAATAGATATTCGGTTGAAGTCTCTGCCCTGTGGATTGAAGTCTTGGCATATTACCACATTTCATTATATCCAAGATGCCAACAATTATAAAATGTACAATTAATTTATGTAGCACAACACAACTAAAAATAAAAATACTGTTAAGTGAGCCATGACACAATGTTTTTCTTGCTATTTATTGTTATTTAGTCACTTAGTTGTGTCCGACTATTTGCGACCCCACGGACTGCAGCCTGCCAGGCTCCTCTGTCCATGGGATTCTCCAGGCAAGAATACTGGAGTGGGCTGCCATGTCCTTCTTCAGGTTATCCCTGTGTATTTTATCATTTACCCTTTAAACTGATTTAGAGATACATATAATTTAGCTTGGACTGAGTCATCAATATCCATTTTTCCTACACGACATTGTCCCTTGTAGTAACAAAAGCCTTGATGTGGCATTATCACCTCTATGATTTCTTCTAAGACATTAATGTCCGTTTTGTAAATTTTGAGGCTAACAATTTATAAGTTTATTATAAAGTCTCAACCAAAGGCTTTCAATAAACAGCCATGACTCACATTTCTTCTTCAAATGACTTGTTGACTGAACTGTTGACAGTTACAATCTTTTCCTATTTGTGACACTGGGAACAGCATCTAAATCTGTGATGCATTAAAAAAAAAAAGTGCCTGGCCAACAGGAAGTGTCTCAATAAAAGATGTATCCCGATTTTGAAGATAATAGAATGTGAAAAAATGCATTGTACAATCAATAAAGTAATGTATTTCAGTTTAGAGGTTCAGGATGATAGACCATTTGAGAAAATGACTCCGAAATGACTGGAAGTCATAAAATCATGTTTTGCCTCATGTTGGTTTTATGACCTTGAGAAACTTACAAATTAGTGAGTCCAGTTTCCTATCTGTAAAATGGAAACAATTGTAATGTCTAATGCTTATAATTATTGGGAAGGAATGTGATAATATAAGTAAAGGACTTGAAACAGTGCTTGGCATGTATAAATGTTACACAAAAATTGGCTATTTCTTTTGCTATTTCTTGAGTACTCTGGAATTGAGAAATCCATTGTTTTGATCTATTCATTTTTTAAAATTCTTATATCAATATTGAAATTGCATAGTTTGCCAGACAGTTACTCATTTTATATACGTTTTCAAACACAGCATTATGCAGTTATTCAAGTAGGCTTTTGATAATTGTTCTCTCTGATTTAATATCCACTCATTCATTCTCCTTTTTATTTCTGTTTTACTTTATTCTTTCCTTGATCAGCTTTGCTGAAGATGCAAAATCTTATTAACATTTTCAAAAACTATATTCCAGTTTTCTTAGCTGTTTGTTTTTTCTTGCATGGATATTGTTCCTGATTTCACTAGTTTCTTCTTTATGCTTATTTTTATATGTAGTTTCTCATGTGTTTTTTTCATTTTAAATATTTGCTAGCTTGCCTTATGCTTTTAAATAATGGTATATATTTTTAGTTTCTAAGCAGAAAGAAGTTTTAGTTTTTTTCTCAGTTTAATATTTTACTGCATTGTCTTCAAAGAACATAGGCCATAAGATGATTATCGCTGGATATTATTAAGGACTCCTTTGTGGTTTAGTTTGATTTTTTTGAATGCTCCATATTTTCCTGCAGAGAAGTGATTTTGCGTTTATTATAAGTAAACTCCTATGTATCTGTTTCAACTTATCAATTACATTTAAATATTTTATCTTGATGGTCATTATAATAACAAATGTTATTGATAGGTTTATATTGATAGAAGCATTAGAAATAAGCAATTCTTGGATATACTAATAGCATTTACTTATCTATGGGTTTCAAAATGTGTTGAATATAGTCAGGACACTTGACACAGAAATCTGTAACTGAATGTGTGTGTGCACACCTGGTCAATTGTGTCTAATTCTTAGAGGCCCCATAGCCTGTAGCCCACCAGTCTCCTCCCCATGGAATTTTCCAGGTAAGAATACTGGAGCAGGCTGCCATTTCCTAGTCCATGGAATCTTCCCGACCCAGAAATCACACTTGCATTTTTTACATCTCCTGCATTGGCAGGCGGGTTCTTTATCACTAAAGCCACCTGGGAAGCACAAGAATATATATGCTTGCCTGCCTGCTAAATTGCTTCAGTCATGTCCAACTCTTTGTGACCCCCCCACCCCCGCCCCGGACTGTATGTAGCCCTCCAGGCTCCTCTGTCCATGGGATTCTCCAGGCAGTGAATTGCCTTGGAATTCTACGGGAGTGAATTGCCTTGCCAGATCACCATTGGGGAGTTACTGAAGATAATATCTGACGGCACACCAGTCTTTGTGGAAATCTAACAGTGCCCTGAAGTCTTTTCTTCCTTTTTTTGTAACCATGAGCCTAGGCAATTTTGCCATAGACTGGCATGGGTGTATGCTTGAGACCAGCTCATCTGTATCTTATTTACATTATCAATCACAGAGCTACTCAATATAAAAATGATTATGTTTGTCTAGTTCATTGATTGTGTTTCTTCTGGTTTTACTCTTCAGATATCTTTGTATATTTGCTGTGCGTTCTTGTTTCCCAAACTGGATACTTGATTGGAGGAAAGAATATTTTAGATATCAGCTACTGTTCCTTTTGCAAGTTTGGCATATGTGGGAATGCTCTTAACCATCAGCTTATCCATCTCCATTTGCCAAGTAAGCTTCCCCTTGTCAGTGTTATGGACTGAACTGTGTTCCTCATAAATCCATATACTGAAGCCTTAACCTCCAATTTGATAGCATTTGGAGATGGAGTGTTTGGGAGATGATTGGGATGAGGAAATGAGGGATGAGGTCCTCATGATGAGGTTAACGTCCTTTTAAAAAGATTCTAGAGAATTTTCTCTCTCTCTACCCACGCACACTTAGGAAAGGCAGATGGCCTGTGGGAAGACATCTGTAACCCAAGGAGAGAACCTCAACACAGAGCAATCCTCCTGGTCCCTTAGTCTTGAACTTCTTATCAGTAAGGAGACAGCAGAGAAGCTCCTCTGCTGTTTTCCTCCTGCAAGTGGCCATTCAGCTAACAGGTGTGTGCTGAGGAATGGTGGGAAGAAGGGACAAAATAGAGAAACTCTCTCCTTGACATCTATCTTTTTAGATTTTAACAAACTTTTGTTTTTGAATAAATTTAGGTTTATAGAAAATTTTCATAATATATACATAGAATGTTCCTTGTATCCTTCACTTACTCTTCATCCCTAATTTTTGCATCTTATAATACTGTAGTATATTTCCCAAAACTAAGAGATTAAAATTTGTAAATTAGTATGACCTAAGTGGTATGGTTTTTCCTGTGGTCATGTATGGATGCGAGAGTTGGACTGTGAAGAAGGCTGAGTGCTGAAGAATTGATGCTTTTGAACTGTGGTGTTGGAGAAGACTCTTGAGAGTCCCTTGGACTGCAAGGAGATCCAGCCAGTCCATTCTGAAGGAGATCAGCCCTGGGTGTTCTTTGGAAGGAATGATGCTAAAGCTGAAACTTCAGTACTTTGGACACCTCATGCGAAGAGTTGACTCATTGGAAAAGATTCTGATGCTGGGAGGGATTGGGGGCAGGAGGAGAAGGGGACGACAGAGGATGAGATGGCTGGATGGACTCGATGGACATGAATCTGAGTGAACTCCGGAAGATGGTGATGGACAGGGAGGCCTGGCGTGCTGCGATTCACGGGGTCACAAAGAGTCGGACACGACCGAGCGACTGAACTGAACTGAACTGAAGCCCCAGTATTACTTGAGTTTTTCACTCAGGTCTCTTTTCAGTTCCAAGATTTGATTCAGGATGTTACACTGAAGTTAAAGGTGTCTTTTTTTAGTTTTAAAAAAAAAAAAAGGAAAAAAAGGCCACCTGTTTGCAGGATATGGTCTGAAAGGCCAAACCCTTACTGTAGATCTTTTCTATATTTTCCAATTCATTCTTTTTTAAAAAAGCATACATGTGAGTCGTAGCACTCCCACTTAGTGGCCCTATGTGCCTGAGTGTACTAATTACTCTGCTTCATGTTCTTTCTATTTTAACACTATTATCTTTTTCCAGGGCTAGCATAAAGTAATTTCTGTTTCTTTGAAGACTTCCTGAATCTACCCACATCCACCCCAACAAAACTAACTGCTCACTTCACTGAGCTATAGTGTATTTCTGTTATAGCCTATCATAGAATTCAGAGTCTGAGTTGTAACTAAAGTGATTCTAATGTGTCATTCTCCTCTGTAAGATTAATCTTTCTCAACCATCCTTCCGTGCCTCAGCGTATATAGCTTCCCACCAGTAATAGTGACTTGCTGCTGCAGTGATTCTCAATAGAAGATTTGTGTAATTTTTTTTCCAGCGATGCATTCTCCCATGTCCTTAAACTCTGCAATGAAATTTATATCGTGCTTCCTTGATAGATTAGTTGGTCAGGAACCTGCCTGCAATGCAGAAGACCCTGGTTTGATTTCTGGGTCGGGAAGATCCAATGGACAAGGTATACGCTTCCCATTCCAGTATTCTTAGGCTTCCCTGGTGGCTCAGCTGATAGAGAATCTGCCCTCAGTGAGGGAGACCTGGGTTTGATCCCTGGGTTGGGAAGATCCTCTGGAGAAGGGAAAGGGAATTATATTCTTCTCTATAAAATTAATCTTTCTCAACCATTCTTTTGAGTGCCTCGGCATATATAGATTCCCATCAGTAATAGTGGCTTGCTGCTGCTGCTAAATCACGTCAGTTGTGTCTGACTCTGTGCGACCCCATAGAGGGCAGCCCACCAGGCTCCGTTGTCCCTGGGATTCTCCAGGCAAGAGCACTGAAGTGGGTTGCCATTTCCTTCTCCAATGCGTGAAAGTGAAGTCGCGCAGTCGTGTCCGACTCTTAGCATCCCCATAGATGGCAACCCACCAGGCTCCTCCGTCCATGGGATTTTGAGTGGGTTGCCATTGCCTTCTCTGACTGACTTGCAGTGATTCTCAGTAGAAGATTATGTAAAATTTACTCCAACAATGCATTCTCCCATGTCCTTAAACTCTGCAATGAAATTTATATATATATATATATACACACATACACACATATATATGTATATATATATATATCAAATCAGACCAGTTGCTCAGTCGTGTCCGACTCTTTGCGACCCCATGAATCACAGCACGCCAGGCCTCCCTGTCCATCACCATCTCCCAGAGTTCACTCAAATTCACATCCAACCAGTCGATGATGCCATCCAGCCATCTCATCCTCTGCCGTCCCCTTCTCCTCCTGCCCCCAATCCCTCCCAGCATCAGAGTCTTTTCCAATGAGTCAACTCTTCGCATGAGGTGACCAAAGTACTGGAGTTTCAGCTTTAGCATCATTCCTTCCAAAGAAATCCCAGGGCTGATCTCCTTCAGAGTGGACGGGTTGGATCTCCTTGCAGTGCAGGGGACTCTCAAGAGTCTTCTCCAACACCACAGTTCAAAAGCATCAATTCTTCCTATACTTATACAAATGACTTCCCTGGTGGCTCAGATGGTAAAGCATCTGCCTACAACGCAGGAGACCGGGATTCAGTCCCTGGGTTGGGAAGATCCCCTGGAGAAGGGAATGGCAACCCACCCCAGTACTCTTGCCTTGAAAATCCCACGGACAGAGGAGCCTGGTAGGCTGCAGTCCATGGGGTCGCAAAGGGTCGGACACAACTGAGCGACTTTACTTCACTCACTTATACAATATACAAATACTGTGACAAGAAATATTTTAGCCTCTGTGCTTTGCATTGAGAAATATTTTTTCTCAAAGGAATTAAAGCTTTGTAGGATCAAAAAATATTTATGTAAATCAATAAAAATCAAGGTGTGTTCTCTTAGTATAATGTCCTGCAGGCTTAGCGACGAGGTCCAAGCTCTGTCCTTTTCTACCTTTACTGCTGCTGCTGCTAAGTCGCTTCAGTTGTGTACAACTCTGCGACCCCATAGACGACAGCCCACCAGGCTCCTCCGGCCATGGGATTCTCCAGGCAAGAGTACTGGAGTGGGGTGCCATTGCCTTCTCCTCTACCCTGAGCCTCAACTTCTTAATCTATAAAATCTACATAATAATAATGATACCTACTTTATAGGGTGGTTTTAAGGACTGAGTAACTTAATGTATGTAGTCTCTTGGCATATGGTAAGTGCTGTATAAATGTTATTATGATGAGTACAAAGATAGTTTAAAAGGACCATGTTTCAGGCAAAACTAGCCAATGGTATCAGAATTTAGGGTACAGGCTATTCCTGAAATTGGTTGTCATGACTGAGTAATGGATAAGATAAAATGTTTGGGGACTAGAAGTATTCTGGATTTTGATCCAAGTGCTGGTTATGTGGGTTTCTCCAATTTTAAACAAATTTACCAAGCTGTGTAATTATGATTTGAACATTTTCCATATGTATGCTGTACTTCAATAAAAATGCTAATTTAAAAAGAAAAGGTTCCTGACACTCCCACCAACAACTGCTCCATGCCTTACACATAATATTTACTGTAGTCAGTTAACACTTTTGCATGGCACTGCTTACCAGTCTTCAGGCTTTTCAAATTATCTTTTATTTTAAAACAGATTGTTTTATGATTCATTTTGTCAGACTCTGCCTCTTGAAATTTTCTTCTTCAAATCTCTCTAAATACTAACTTGACAGTATCTTTCATTTTCAAATATGAACAAAGTTGTTATAAAACATTTTTATGTCCACTAAGGTACTGTTTTTTAAAATCAGGGGCTTTGATGAATAGAATCATAACATAATTTAAGATATAGTTGTCACTGTGAGGATAAACTAATCTAAGGGAAGTAGTTATATAGCCTTATGCTTTTTTAATGAAGCCATATTTCTTGATGCTTTAAGTCCAAAATATTTTAAAATAAAAATATATAAACCATTTTATGTTATATTTGGTTGATTTCATGGTGAAATAAACCTCAAATTTCCATTCTTTAAATTTTTAATTCAAAAAATTAAGTTTTATGCTAAACCATGCAAAAAATTTATATCTCCCCCACTGAATCATCTACTTAAAACTGTATTGATACTGTGCTACTTAAATTTGCACACAAGTAAACATTATTTGCCTATCTTTAACCTTACTCTTCAGAAAGGAAATGATTAATGCACACAAGTATCTGATTCTTCACAACTGTAGTCAGCAAGCAGAGGACTGTAGTGAATGAGGCCCCCTGCCTTCTTACTCCCTTTCCCATCCACAAGCAGTACTTACTGCACACAGACACACTCAAAAGAACAAGTACAAAGAGACAATTATCACTTTGCAATTCCGTATCCCTCCTCCTTTTTGCGTATAGATCTGCACATATAAAAGGGTCTGCAAGCCCACATGCCATATGTTAAGTAATCTTGGCTTGCAGAAACTTGGGTGGAGTGCTCAGTGTAATTTGTAGATGTGCATTTATTTAAGCTTCGCAGGGTTTTGTGGTTCTACTAAGCTCCGGGGGACTGCCATCATATTACAATCACAGCAAGAATGTGACTGACTACCTCTTTTAGACAAAACTTGCACCTCAAATTCATCTTCAATCTTTTCTAATATTTTGAGATCCTTTGCAGGTATCTGTGTTTTCAACCCCAAACTGTGGGCTTCTTATATATGTCTGTGAGCAGTTCCGTCCTCAGGCGCAAGCAGGAGTTTATTCTGGTGTAGCGATACTGTCCTCCTATCATCCAGCCGGTTCACATCCTCTGCACCATCTGTTTGTGATATATCTTCACTACAGCTCTTGCTACCGGGAGAAAAGTATTTAACTGGAGTTATTTCTTTCTTTGATAAGCACATTATTGCAACTTCAAGAAATCTTGGTGTTAATCACTTAGTTGTTACATGTTTGAGGGTATTATTTATCTTCAAGGGTATTATTTTAAATAAAAAAGCTTCACTGTTAATGTTGTAAAACAAGGAATTGTCTACCCTTTTGTTCTATGAATGTGTTGTTTTCAACAGTAAGCATTAATACTAAGAGTTTTGATTAATATTTGTTTTCTTGTCCAACGGTTCAATAACTGTACATAGTCCTTCAAACAATTGGTGCTCTAACTATTCAGTTCCAAAAGGGAGAGGAAACTGGATTTGAATCAGTAAATATTGATAAAGTAGTAAGGATGACATGAATATCATGTTATATTTTCCTTATCGTAAAATTTAAGCAAAATTTCCTTCCTTTAACAGTGTTTAGATTATCCTATAATTCACTTGAGTTAATAGATTACCAAATAATAATGTTATTTCATTTTTTAGAGAAAACGCCATCATTTTATTGTGCCTCATCATAAATTTGATCCAATCTAACTTTTGTGTTTCCCACTTAGAGAAGAGTGGTAAGAATTCTCACTAACAAATAATTCCCATGACTCCTTTTTAATTTTATATACACACAAACACTTAAAATGCTGATTCTCAGCCTAAATTTATGATGATTTATATAATTATGATGATTATTGTGATTATATTAATTATGGTGATTTAAATAATTATTGGCCACCTTATGCAAAGAACTGACTCATTGGAAAATACCCTGAATGCTGGGAAAGATTGAAGGCAGGAGAAGAAAGGGACGACAGAGGATGATATGGTTGGATGGCATCACCAAATCGATGGATAGGAGTTTGAGCCTGCTCTGGGAAGTGGTGATGGACAGTGAAGCCTGATGTGCTGCAGACCATAGGGTCGCAAAGACACAGACATGACTGCGTGACTGACCTGACCGATATAATTAAGATCCTTGATTATAGGTATAAGTTAGCACTTGATGCTAGTAATTGTCTAACCACAGCTTTTGGGCTCTAGCCCAAATAGAAGGGGGGCACAGGAAATGGCTGAATCAAGGCATATTTGAGTTTCCATGGAGTAAACATTCCCACCATGGCTGAAACTAACATCACAGAATACACATTTAGGATGTCATCATGGAGGACAGTTTTCTAGGGCAGAAAGCATGAGAAGGATGAAGTGTGCTTCTGGAGGGACAAACAAAAGACACCTAGCCCACCATGCAAAGCTATGATTTTTCTAGTAGTCATGTATGGATGTGAGAGTTGGACTATAAAGAAAGCTGAGTGATGAAGAATTGATGCTTTTGAACTGTGGGGTTGGAGAAGACTGTTGAGATTCCCTTGGTCTGCAATTAGAACAAACCAGTCCATCCTAAAGGAAATTTTCCTGAATATTCATTGGAAGGACTGATGCTGAAGCCGAAACGCCAATCCTTTGGACACCTGATACAAAGAACTGACTCGCTGGAAAAGATCCTGATGCTGGGAAAGATTGAAGGTGGGAGGAGAAGGGGTCGACTGACTCGATGGACATGAGTTTGGGTGAACACCAGGAGTTGGTGATGGACAGGGAGGCCTGGCCTGCTGCAGTCCATGGGGTCACAACGTGTCAGACACAACTGAGCAACTGAATTGAAATAAACTGATACTCTAAGACAAAATTTAATATTTCTCATTTTAAATGTGGTGAATATTATTTTATTTGCTTTGAATTAATTATGTATGTGCACACATGATTGGTTGGTAACTTTTTAAATATAATATTTGTATTTGGTGTAGGAGCCAAAGGTGTATATAGTAATGTAACAAAGTATGTACTGAAATTAAAATTCATGTTAGTCAAATAGAAAAAAACCTTTTTTTTTTCTTTAGCTAATATTTAAAATTCATATTTTGTAGTTTTCAAATACAGGCAAGCTTAATTTAAAAATTTTGTGATTTCATGCTAAATGATGAG
>SJYQ01096204.1:279706-297308 GCA_006410935.1 Redunca redunca
ATTGTATAAAATGAATTATTAAAACAATATATTGTAATTGCATTATATATCCTTATATATTTATGATATATACATATCATCATATATGCATGATCATGGATATGCACATATGATTAATTATATGTTATAGCAATTATGTAGTATTCAATCATTATTATATTATACATTGTTATTGTATATATTATATAGTATTCATTTTAAAATATACATGAAGTGAAGTCGCTCAGTCGTGTCCGACTCTTTGCGACGCCATGGACTGTAGCCCACCAGGCTCCTCCGTCCATGGGATTCTCCAGGCAAGAATACTGGAGTGGGTTGCCATTCCCTTCTCCAGGGGATCTTCCCACCCAGGGATTGAACCCAGGTCTACTGCATTGCAGGCAGACTCTTTAACCTCTGAGCCACCTAGAGAGGTTAAAATATGTATATATATACATACATCAAAATCAGATTTTAACCTGAATGCTAGCTCTAGCTTACTGTAATAATGATAGAATAAAGTAACAGGATTTGTTTAGTATTTTGATTGCTAAAATGTGTTGAAACCTTACTATGGATCGGCAGCAAACATTTCCACCTTTTAGTCCAAAACACAAGGAAAGTTCCTAACGTTTATCATGCCAGTTTCAGTTTACTTATTTCCCTGGTTTGGCGATGCTCTTTGTTGTATTGTAAAGAATGCATCACTAGAAAGTAAAACAATAAAACGTGCTGAATTTTCTTCAAATCAAAATTGCAATCATTTATTTTTCAGCTACACAGAAAAATAGTTCAAATGATTGCTTGCTTCATCAGAGGTGTTTGGGCAGACTCTCATTTCCCTCTGTACTTCAGAAACTTGTCACAAAATGCAGAGCTTCTACTTCAAAGAAAACTTACATCTTGAAATAAATAGACAGAAAAAAGGCTAAAAACATATGTTATTTTTTACTACATATATTGGACTACATTCTGTTTCCATAATTAATCTAGTTATTAAAAAGACCAATGAAAATGAGTGTCAAGCTTGATTATTATTTTTATCACTTAATATATCTTTTTCTGTGTTTATCTTTCTGTCATGAATCTGGTATGACACCAGTTAGCATGATGTCCAGGAAAATTGCTGTGCATAAATTTGGAAGACCAGGGCTCTGATTTCAGCATGTCAGTGACATATGTTTTGTCTTTTCACCCCTCTGAGACTGACTGTAGATTCAGGGGGGTGATTTCAGTGGCTTTTAACATTTTAAGAAGTCACACTATATTCAAGAATATGGAGAAAGTTATAATAGCAAAGTGGTGGAACAAGTAGATATATTTTTCATGTAAATTGAGACAAATCAACTGCATCTCTAAATAAAATAAAAATTCTTAGCCAGATGAAGATCTGACCTAATAAATCCTTGAAACACTAAATCATCGCCAGTAGTGATAATAAAAATTATTTCCATACCTGGCAGTTGTTACTATGACTAAATGATTAAACATTAGGCTTAAAATGTCAAAGGTACATCTGGGATAACAAAAATTAGTAATTTTGCTGCTTTTACAAGAATGACATAAAGAACAAGAGATAAATTATGTTTCCTTAGTATAATTTTTAAAAGTTTCCTTCATAATATTAATTTTTTTAGCATTTGTAACTGATATTGAGTGAGGAACAGCTTTCTAGAAATTAATAAAAATATTATAAAATAGATTATAGAAAATTGTTAAATACATGCTGAATATTTTCAGTTCAGTCGCTCAGTCATGTCTGACTTTGCAGTCCCATGGACTGCAGCACGCCATGCCTCCCTGTCCATCACCAACTCCCGGAGTTTATTCAAACTCATGTCCATTGAGTCATTGATGCCATCCAACCATCTCATCCTCTGTCGTCGCCTTCTCCTCCCACTTTCAATCTTTCCCAACATCAGCGTCTTTTCCAATGAGTCTGTTTTTAGCATCAGGTGGCCAAAGTATCAGAGTTTTAGCCTCAGCATCAGTCCTTCCAATGAATATTTAGAGATGTCTCTAGAATATGTGCATTATATACCACTACCACTAGTGAAAGTGAAGTCGCTCAGTCGTGTCTGACTCTGCGACCCCCTAGACTGTAGCCTACCAGGCTCCTCTGTCCATGGGACTTTCCAGGCAAGAGTACTGGAGTGGGTTGCCACTTCCTTCTCCAATATATGTATATATACATATATATATACCACTAGGTTACCCTTATTAAATTAATCAGTCATTTGTCTGTCTAGTGAAAGGTATGGTTTTTCCAGTAGTCAGGTATGGATGTGAGAGTAGGAATATAAAGCTGAGCACTGAAGAATTGATGCTTTTGAACTGTGGTGTTGGGGAAGACTCTTGAGAGTCCCTTGGACTGCAAGGAGATCCAACCAGTCCATCCTAAAGGAGATCAGTCCTGAATATCCATTGGAAGGACTGACACAAAAGACTGACTCATTTGAAAAGATGCTGGGAAAGATTGAAGGTGGGGGGAGAAGGGGTCAAAAGAGGATGAGATGGTTGGATGGCATCACCAACTCTATGGACATGAGTTTGAGTGAACTCCCAGAGTTGGTGATGGACGGGGAAGCCTGGCATGCTGCAGTCCATGGGGTCTCAAAGAGTCGGACACAACTGAGAGACGGAACTGAACTAAACTAATATACACCGTCTGAGAACACAAAGGCTAATTTATAACTTTTTTTCCAACTAGAAAGCCATTTAAACCTATTTATTGGATGTTTACTGTTTATGCAAGATATTATAATGGGTAAAACTGAGGATGCTTATAAATAAAATGCAACTTTTCTCTCAGAGTATTTATAACATTAGAAGCAATGAAGCAGACATATACATAACTGATATACTGAATAGAGGGTTTTTGGTAGTAAAGGTACATTGTTTTGTGATCTTGAGAAAGTATAATAATTATTCCACCCTGGGAGAGATAAAGAAAAGGAGCATTCCATATGGCTGGTGATGTGGGGTTGCGGGGGGGGGGAGCATGAACCAAGAACAAAGATAGAAAAGCTCAGAATATTTTCAGAGAATGCCGAGTTGTCCAGTGTGCAGCTGCAGCACCAAATTTAGAGGCTATAATGTAAAGAAAAACATAGAATGAAATCCATTTATGGAGATATCTCCTAGAGATCTGCATTTTATTCTGTGCGTAATGAGGTGCCACCAAAGGTTCTAAGAACAACTCCGTGGGTGGTGTACTTTAAGAATGATCACTACACCAGCCTTCCCACTCACCATCTTTGTGCAAACTATTTTATGCCTCTGAGGCTGCTTCCTCAACTGTAAAATATCATAACAATTCTATGAAAGAGATAAGGTTAAAATGATTTAGCACGTCAGATTCCTAGCATAAATACAGACTCAATAAATAGTATTTCCCTACTTGAAAATTTGAGTGAAAAATTACTAAAATAAAATATTAACTGGAATTCAACTATGTATAATGATCAATCTTTTAGTCAAAGAAAAAAGATCATTATCACACTGATATGTATTCAATAATTTTTTGAAAAATTAGTAACACATGGGTAAAGTATGCTTTTTTTCCCCATCATATGTGGTGACTTTTTCTTAATAAAACTCTTTTTATAAAAGAGAACATTCTATACTTTGGCCATACTACATTGCATTTATGCACAGTGTGTTCATCCATCATGACCATCTGTCCAGATAAATGACTCCAACTTTAGGAAATATATAAATGTACATATGTACATATTTGCTATAAAATCTGTAGTCCAAATTAAGTTTTACATAAAGTTCATTGAGGCAGGGAAATGACAGAATACAAATAAGAGAAAATAGGTTTTGGAGTTTCTAGGAAAGACTAGAAGTGTATGAATGAGTGATGGTTCTATTGTTTGTGCTATAATAATCTTTGAGTCCATTCTTTTTATTTATCAGAAATCAGTGTTGTTGTTTTTGTTTTTTTTTTACAGTAGGATTAACAGTATATTTTTTATACAATAACAACAATCCAGCCCAAGCTACCTAAATAAAGCCTGTAGTAGCTGTCTACTTCTTTTATAGTTCATTATCCTTCAAAGTGCTATCAGTTCAATGGGAAATAAGGGCTAAATTTTTTCTCTCCTGAGGGTTCACAGAAAAGGCATACTGTACTCGATACACTGAATTACTCTAGGGATCCAGGTGACACTCTACTGCTGATGGTCTTTATGAATCCAAAATACATGACCACGCTCAAGAATATGTTCAAGTTGTATACAGTTTAGTTATCAAAGAACTAACTTCCACAATAAAAGGGATACACCTTTCAGTAGGCCAGCAAATAAATTTTGTTTCTTCACTATAAACAAAAGTAGCTTAAGGACTCTGGTAATGTAAAAGTCTTTCTTTTGGCTCACCTTATCCTATCCCTTCCCATGAATCCCTGCATGTAAAAGGAAAACTGCACAGGCTCCCAAGTGAATACCTGAAACGACTGCAGACATGCACACTCATATTGCTCGATTCTATTCCATCTGAAACCCACAACTTCCCTTGTCAATGTGAGCCACCCATTCCGGCCCATCTATCTCACGAATTAAAACACGTTGTTACTCAAACATCACTTTGTCTCTCACTATACTGACAAAAACTTAAAGGAAGAAAATAGGCAATAATTTTAAACTACATAAGAGCAGACGAAATTTAATTTTAAAATTTAAAATGCACAAAACAAGGGGAAAAATTTGCTTCAAAATTTCTGAGTTTAAATTGGATTCAGTTTGGAGGGGGCAAACCTAAAAATTACATAGTTTATCTAAATCTCTAGAGTCTGGAAACCAGATTTTAGAAATACCATATGAGATCAATTGTATTTTGCTCATGAGATTTCTGGCGTTGCTTGCCGCTTGAGTTAGTAATGCCCAGGAGAATAATGAATCTTTTTCAATTTGGCACTGTGGAGGCCAAAACCTGCCAGGAAACAAGAGTGCTAGTGAAAAATTCCAACCTGGCGGAAAGTTCTCAAAAGACAACCATCAGTTGGCATTGCTAAACAAGGGGATGACCATGGAAACGGCACCATTTTTTCCTCATTGCTAATCAGCAGGTACTATGAAGTGAATCTGACTGAGTATTAGGATACTTTTCTTTTTTTTTTAAGAATGACAAGTTTTGCTTATTTATTTTTACAAAGAAATCCAGTACTAACTTCACAGTTGTTTCTGAAAAACGTTCTTGCCACTGGGATGACTTAAATAATTAACTGCATGAAAACTATTTTCTTTGGTTTCTTCGAAAGAAAGAAATTTACAGATTCTCACTTTTTAGGCTAGTCTCCGTCTTACTTTGGTGCCCTGTAGTTCTTGCCTGGAGAATCCCAGGGAACAGGGGAGCCTGGTGGGCTGCCGTCTATGGGGTCGCACAGAGAAGGACACAGCTGATGCAACTTAGCAGCAGCAGCAGCAGGGAAACAGATCAAGATGTGAGCTTATGAAAACAAGATTGGAACATAGAAGCAAGTTCAGATTTCAATCAGGGTGCTGGTAGAGTTATAAACCTTCTGATACTTCTGCCTTATTCACATATAAAACTTTCATAGACTCCCTTCAGCATACAAAATTGTCTTAGTGGTAAAATTTATGACCTTGTCAAAAAAAAAAAAAAAAAAAGCACAGTGGAACCGTAAAGGCATTTCCATCAGCTTGTCATTTTTAAAGGAACTCGGACATCAGCTAATATCTGAGTGGGAGTTGGGGAACAGGAAACTTACTGATACACAACAAAACAGGAAATCCCAAACTGCATGTCTCAGTGTATCTGAGAAGTGTCTAGTGACAGAAGCAATATGCGTGCTGCTCTCCCCAAATCACGTTTCTCTTTCACAGGTTTTCTGTCAAGCAGTTCCATTTTTAAGAAGATATGTATTAAGCAGACAAATTTCCATATTTTTCTCATCTATATTTTGATTCTATGTGGATTCTATTAAAATACAGTTTAGTTTCAAAAATAACAGTTAACTATGAAATAGCTGGAAGCTGCTTCAATAAATCAGAAATATAAATTTTAAGAGATATGTGAACATAAACTCTGAAATTCATTTCTACAGAAAATCAATAACATTTTTGAAAAATTAAAAAGATATTACATAAATTTATAAATAAAGGTGGCATTTGTTAGAACGTTAAATAGGCAAAGGTGACAAAAAATATGTTCGCTTGTGCCCTGTGAAATAAAGTTAATATGTACATGATGGAGACACTCCTCTTCATTTTATGAAGAGCACTGCTGAGTATTTTATGGAATATAATTCACAGAATATAATTTGTGTGTGCGTGTGTGTGTGTGTGTGTGTATGGTGGCTCAGCCATAAAGAAGAAATTGGCAACCCACTCCAGTATGCTTGCTGGGATAATTCCATGGACAGAGGAGCTTGGCAGGCTACAGCCTGTGGGGTCACAAAGAGTTGGACATGACTGAGCACACACAGGCACACATGTGTATATCTCTATGTGTGTTTGTAGAGAGAATTATGGTAATTTAAATTTTTGTGGATTTTGTGATAAAAAAGTATCCTTGGATATTAAAAAATAATTTAAAATGTACTTTTTGGTATCTTCTTCTTCCTGAATATCATCATGGCTTTGAGACACAGTTAACAATCCAGGAAATAAGTATTTATTAGTCATCACTCAAATAAAGCTTAACAGATGAGATAATGGTAATTGGAAGATTATAATTGGGAAAAGTATTTCCCAGTGAAGGCGTAGGTGAAGAAAGCAGGGGGTGGCAATTACATTGGGATCTTGAGCATTGGTGCAAAAACACTCCTGTAGACTTTTCACGTTTTACCTACTCTTACGGAGAATGGAAACTAACATGATTTTCACTAATTCCTGGCATGCTCCAGTCCATGGGGTCACAAAGAGTCAGACACAACTGAGCAACTGAACTGAACTGAAAGATAATGTTAACTCTAATTATCTCATGGCTCTGTCATTTTTTGCTAGAAACTCACTATCAAACACTGCCACTAACAACACGGCTTTAATTATATATTAAAATACTGCATTAGTACCTTAAAGTAACATCCTCCACAGGCATCCTAATGCTAAACTAACTGCTGTGACAATTAATTAATTAGGCCTGCCCCATTAGGCCCACCCTTTAAATAAAACTTTTGTATTAATGGATATATATGGTACATTATCATTCAACTTGCCCACATTCTACTCTGAAAGCTTCATTTTGCATAACTTGTATCAATGCACATATTCTTTCCCCCAACTGATTTCTTTTATTTTCTTACAGTTTATGTTGTGCATCAAATGTATTATTATAGGTAGATGAAAGACTACTGAAATGAAATGTTTTGCTAATAAAAAGATTCTGGGTTAACTTGATATTTAAATGGTCTTCATACTTCCTAATGTCATTTTAAGAATAAAATTAGTTGCAGTTGGTTATGATTTTATTTGTATATATATATATGTGTCTGTGTGTGTGTGTCTGTGTGTGTGTGTCTCTGTGTGTGTGTAAAGGAAACTGAATCGGCAAAGGAATAAAATGTTCTATAGCAATCTATAGTTTGAAAGATACAGAAATGTGGACCACTAGCAAATGACTTCAGCCTATAACCTGGTTTGCTTGCTATTTTACTATGATAAGGTTTGGCTACAAGTATTAGCGATTGCTGATAATAATGGGTTAAATAAATAAGAAGTGATTTCTCAACCATGGGAGAAGCCCAAGGTGAATCAGATGCCTCCCACTGTTGGACTCAGGTCCCTTTTCATCTGTATGATCTTGCACTCTTCACCTAAGGTATGTTTTTACTATATTATCCATCTTCCATTCACAGGAAGAAGAGATGAAGAGGCAAGCCGTCTCCACGAGTTTACATAGTATGTTCCTGTTTCTATCTCTTTGACCAGCTACTCAGCAAATCAGAAATACAGTTTCCATCCTGAGCTGCTATATGTCCAGACAAAAATCAGGTATTTCTATCACTATGAAATCAGAGGAGATCAAATATTTCAGGGCAAGGGGTGATCTCTAATACAAGTCAATGTATGGCATGTACATATAGAAAAAAACATATAAATTCTGTGGCTATGTAGTACCAACAATGGAAAAAACATTTGTGCATATAATTGTAGGCAAGCAGTTAGTGCATAAAATATTAACAAGGCAACTTAATATTATGATTTTTTCAGAGCCATGCTTGAGCTCAGAGATCTTTTCTGAGCTATAAGTCATATGTTACTAGAAAATGAAGCTGTATTTATGTGCTAAAAAAAAAAGTCTATTTTTTCAGTTATCTTCTTTGTCACAAATGATTTCAAAACATAGTAACTTAAAATAATAGCTGTTTTGTTATCTCTTACAATATTGTGAACATCCTGAACTTACCTGGGAAGTTCTGTTCCATGTGATGTTTGCAGAGGCTGCAGTGATTTGAAGACTCAACTGTGTTGGTATGTCAAGATGGAGGCTGTTCATAAGAGACTCTTAATACCCTCCAAGGACCACTTCACATGCCTGGGCTCCTCCAAACATGCAAGCTATGTTCCAATGGTCAGGAAAGTAAAGCTGATAGTAATTATCTTCAAGCCTTCATTCAGAAATCCCAGAACATCATTGCTGCACATTCTTTGGTTAAAACCAGTCACAAGGCCATTCCAAAGCAAAGGTCAAAAGTGGATTAGGGCAGGTGGGAAGGTTAGGTTCTACTTTTTGATGTAAGCAGAGATATGTACTTAAAAGGAGGGAAGAAATTGTTAAAGGTCATCTTCAGAGACTAGCTACTAACTATTTGTAATAGCAAAAATAGTAGAAATAGCACAGAAAATCAACAATTCAATGATAAAACTAAATCTAAAATTCTATCAGAAAGCACTGCTTGATAGATAATAAGGTCATTGGAAATGCCCTTACAGACAATGAGACTGCAGATTAGCTTACAAAAATCAATTTTTCTCACCTTCATTTAATAAGCATTTATCGAGTATCTTTCATGTTTCAGATATATGTTACATGATGAGTTTACATAATCAAGGCCATTCTTAATCACAAAGTCACTCCTGACCAGGCCCCTGGGTCAGGTGCCGTTTCACTGGGTTTACTGTGACTCAATACTTTGGCCACCTGATGCAGAAAGCTGACTCATTGAAAAAGACCCTGATGCTGGGAAAGAATGAAGGCGGGAGGAGAAAGGGACGACAGAGGATGAGATGGTTGGATGACACCACCGACTCAATGGACATGAGTTTGAGCAAGCTCCATGAGTTGGTGATGGACAGGGAGGCCTGACGTGCTGCAGTCCACGGGATCGCAAAGAGTCAAACACGACTGAGCAACTGAACTGAACTGTGACTTTCGGTCGTTGGGGACAGGTGAGGTGTCCATCAAGACTGGGGTTTGTGTGATAGGTGACGTGAGCCAAACTCCTCACGGTCAAGTCTGAGACCAGGGGCACCCAGGTGTTTCTCCTCCTGAGACTCCCCTGCTGGCCCCAACAGAACTGAGACCCCAGGAGATCTGACTCCCTCTGCGAAGAACTTCATGGCAGCAGCTGCTGGGCCCGGCTTCTGAGCCGTCCCGGTGCTCAGCGCATCCTGACCGTCCTCTGCCAGCTCTGCAGTCTGGATTATTGCACTTTCGACATACACACCGGAAGCACAAAGCACAGCCTGCGGGCTACAGCTGAGCCCTGTTCGCTCTCCTGGGAAAAAAAGAAAAGATCCTTGATCTCAAGGATAGGCTTAACATACAGACAGTAGACTTTGAATACGGGCTACGGGAGAAATCTCACAAGGTGCCATTTGAGCAAAGGGAACCCACCTACGGTAGATGCGGGAAGGAGGCGGAGACCAAGTATAAAGCATATGTGACTTTCATTTCTTTTTCATTTAACCTTCAAGTTATGAACTAGTAATACTGAGAAAGAAAGGACAATCCTTCTCGAAAGACTGATTTACATATAGGTAAAAATCTATTGGTCCCCAAAGTCTCAGAGCTAATTCTACAATTCATATTTTACTACAGAATTTAGCAACACAAGGCACTAGGGCAAATTATAGTTAAGAAGGTTTATTACTTCTCTTTCCCCTGGTCAATCTCCCACATCTTGTAACTTCCTTATCACTTACACACACCAACCCAGTGTCTTCAAAGATGTGAAAAATAGATGTCAATATGTCTTAAGACTTTTCAAAGACTGATTTAGAAAAAATAAAAAATAAAAAAAACAATTCAAGTTTTTAAAAACAAACTAAAGGGAAAAGTCCAGATCATTTGTTCAGTTTAGTTCAGTTGCTCAGTTGTGTCCCACTTTTGTGACCCCATGAATCGCAGCACGCCAGCCCTCCCTGTCCATCACCAACTCCCGGAGTTCACTCAGACTCACGTCCATCGAGTCAGTGATGCCATCCAGCCATCTCATCCTCTGTCGTCCCCTTCTCCTCCTGCCCTCAATCCCTCCCAGCATCAGAGTCTTTTCCAATGAGTCAACTCTTCGCATGAGGTGGCCAAAGTACCGGAGCTTCAGCTTTAGCATCATTCCTTCCAAAGAAATCCCAGGGTTGATCTCCTTCAGAATGGACTGGTTGGATCTCCTTGCAGTCCAAGGGACTCTCAAGAGTCTTCTCCAACACCACAGTTCAAAAGCATCAATTCTTCAACGCTCAGCCTTCTTCACCGTCCAACTCTCACATCCATACATGACTACTGGAAAAACCATAGCCTTGACTAGATGGACCTTAGTCAGCAAAGTAATGTCTCTGCTTTTGAATATGCTGTCTAGGTTGGGCATAACTTTTCTTCCAAGGAGTAAGCATCTTTTTACTTCATGGCTGCATTTGTAGACACATGTAAAATTAGTTTCACATTTTGCCCCTTTATTTTAAAGAAACAGATCTTTCTTCCGTGTTCTAAGCACCCTGCATTTGGCTGTTTGGTTTTAGAGAGAAAATATTTTTATATGTGTGGATAATTCTCCAAGTGAAATAATATTTTAACCAAAATATTGAGCCAAATACTATTGAGAAAATTTATTACTTGATGTAAGAACAAAAAAGTAAAATCTTGTAAATATGGTCAACATAGCATTTGGATTGCACTTAACAAATAATATTACACTTGCCTAATAGTTAGCACTTTTAGGGTTTTCAAATAAAGAGAAGGGAAATCTTAGTGGATATTCTAATCAAAATGAAAGAAGATTCTGAAACAGAAAGATCATTTGCTTAGCTCTAAATCCAGGAAGATGCCAATTTCTAATTTCTAATGTCAATAAGTTTTGTCTATGTTTCATGTAGCCTATAAATGTTAAAGGATGGAAGTAATCGATTTTGTTGTTTAAAGGATCATTTATTATTCTCTATTTACAGCTACATTTTCAGATATAAGTACTGCAAATTACAGGATCAATATTAAGCATTCAAGATAGAAATCAGCTCCTTTGACCTAAAGCTTCTTTCAGGATGAAGATTTAGGGTAAGCTAAGTATCTGTCCTATACATATATGCAACTTCATTTATCTTCATGTAGAATTTAGAATATGCTGCTGCTAAGCTGCTTCAGTCATGTCTGACTTTTTGTGACCTTATGGAATGTAACCTGCAAGTCTCTTCTGTCCTTGGGTTTCTCCAGGCAAGAATACTGGAATAGGTTGCCACTTCTTCCTCCAGGGGATCTTCCCGAACCAGGAACCGAACCCTCATCTCCTGCATCTTCTGCATCGCAGGCAGATTCTTTACTGCTGAGCCACTGGGGAAGGCTGCAATTTAGAATCTATGATGGAATTATTCCTTGAGTTAATTTGGGTGATATGTACATGTTTATGCTAGTAACCAGTTCTATACGGCTTTTTCCCTTTCTATTTTCCTGGAAGTGTTCCAGTTCTCCCAGGTCCGGGATAATGTGTTATTTTGTGGCCAACACCAGGAACTACGTTGTCTCAGATCCTTCCCATTACATTTCTACTTCCTCAAGGGAATTAAGCTACTACTTAATGTCTTTATTTTCATCTGATTTTCTCATGCAGGACACCGTTGATTCCTCCTGTAGCAATAAATCTCTGCCTTTGCTCAAGCACACTGCTACCATTTCTCAACCAAATCACTTTGCAAGTCTCAACTAACTTAACTATTGACAGCTTTCTGTTTTAAATTTTCTTCTTTCATCATAACTAATGTAAATCACTGTAATTTTCACCTCTCAGATACCAGTTTTTCCTTTGAAATCACACAGAATAAATGGATTTCCTCTTTCAGAATAGCATACTAAGAATAGAAGTTTTAGAACCAGACTGTGTCTATTAAATTCCCAGTCTGTGTCTCTTATGTCTCCTGCATTGGCAGGCAGGTTCTTTACCGCTAGCACCAGCTGGGAAGGCCTTAATAACTATAAGAACGTAATCATCCTTATACTCACTTGTCAACATCTTGTTTGAATCTTGATCCTTTCATCATGCTTGTATCAGTTTCCTATTGTCTCTGTAACAAATTGCCATAAATCTAGTGGCTAGAAATGATGCAATTTTTTAAATTGAAGGATAATTGCTTTACAGTATTGTGTTAATTTCTGCCATACATCAACATGAATCAACCATAGGTATACACAAATATCCCCTGGCTTCTGAGTCTCCATCCCACCTCCCATCCAATCCAATCATTTAGGTTGGAAATGACCTAAATTTATTATCTCACAATTATACTGGAGGATAAAATGGCAAACCACTGTAGTATACTAGCTTTGAGAACCTCAAGAACTGTATAAAAAGGCAAATAGATATGACACCAAAAGATGAGCCCCACAGGTCAGAGGGTGTCCAGTATGCTACCGGGGAAGAGAGGACACCTCCTAATAGATCCAGAAAGAATGAAAAGGCTGGGCCAAAGCGGAAACAATGCTCAATTGTGGATGTATCTGGGATGAAAGTAAAATCTGATGCTGTAAAGAATAGTACTGCATAGGAACCCAGACTATTAGGCCCATGAATCAAGGTAAACTGGACATTCTTTGTAGCTGAAGGTAGAGAAGCTGTATGCAGTCAACAAAAACAAGACCTGGAGCTGACTGTGGCTCAGATCATCATCTCCTCATAGCAAAATTCAGGCTTAAAGAAATGGGGAAAATCACTAGGTCAGTCATGTATGACTTAAATCAAATCCTCTATGACTATACAGTGGAGGTGATGAATAGACTCAAAGGATTAGCTCTGTTAAACAGAGTGCCTGAAGAGCTATGGACAGAGGTCTGTAATATTATACAAGAGGTAGGAAACAAAACCTTCCTAGAGAAAAAGAAATGCAGAGAGGCAAAATGGTTGTACAATGAGGCTTTACAAATAGCAGAAGAAAGAAAAGAAGTGAAAAGCAATGGAGAAATGGAAAGCTACACCCAGTTAAATACGAAGTTCCAGAGAATAGCAAGGAGAGACAAGCAGGCCTTCATCAATGAACAAGGCTTAAAAATAGAGGAAAACAATGGAATGAGAAAGCTAGAGACTTCAGCAAGAAAATTGGTGATATCAAAGGAAAATTTCACCCAAAGATTGGCACAATAAAGGAAAGAAATGATAAGGACCTAATAGAAGCAGAAGAAATCCAGAAGAGATGGAAAGAATACACAGAACTGTAAAAAAAAAAAAAAGATCTTATAGAAGCAGAAGAAATCCAGAAGAGATGGAAAGAATACACAGAACTGTAAAAAAAAAAGATCTTACCAATAACCATAATGGTGTAGTCTCTCACTCAGAGCCAGACATTCTGGAATGTGAAGTCAAGTGGGCCTTAGGAAGCATTTCTGTTAATAAAGCTAATGGAGGTGATGGAATTCCAGCAGAGTTGTTTAAAAAGATGATGGTAGTAAAGCATTGCACTCAATATGTCACCAAATTTGGAATACCCAGCAGTGGTTACAGAACTAGAAAAGGTCAATCCTCATCCCAATTCCCAAGAAGGGCAATAATAAAGATTGTTCAAACCACCAAACATTGCCCTCACCCCTGCACCCCATGCTAGTAAGGTTATGCTCAAAATCCTCCTAGCGAGGCTTCAGGATTATATGAATCGAGAACCACCAGATGTTCAGGCTGGGTTTAGAAAAGGCAGAGGAACCAGAGATCAAACTGCCAACATTTACTGGATCTTAGAAAAATCCAGGGAATTCCAGAAAAAAAACATCTACCTCTGTTTTACTGACTATGCTAAAGCCTTTGACTGTGTGAATCACAACAAACTGTGGAAAACCCTTGAAGAGATAAGAATGTCAGATGATATTGCTTGTCTTCTGAGAAACTTGTATGTGGGTCAAGAAGCAACAGTTAGAACCCTGTATGGAGCAACTGACTGGCTCAGGATTGAGAAACGAGTACAACAAGGCTGTTTATTGTCACTCTGTTTATTTAACTTATATGCAGAGCACATCATACAAAATGCTTGGCTGGATGAGTCACAAGCTGGAACCAAGATTGTCAGGAGAAATATCAGCCTCAGTAATGCGGATGATACCATTTTAATATCAGAAAGTGAAGAGAACTACAGAACCTCTTAATGAAGGTGAAAGAGGAGAGTGAAAAAGCTTAAAACCCAACATTCAAAAACTAAGATCATGGCATCTAGTCCCGTCACTTCATGAAAAATATAACAGGAAGCAGTGTCAGATTTCCTCTTCTTGGGGTCTAAAATCACTGTGAATATTGACTGCAGTCATGAAATTAGAAGATGATTGATTCTTTCCAGGAAAGCAATGCCAAACCCAGACAGTTTGTTAAAAAACAAAGACATCACTTTGCCCACAAATGTCAGCATAGTCAAGGCTATGGTCCTTCCAATAGTCATGTAGGGTTGTTGGAACTGGACAATAAAGAAAGCAGAGTGCTGAAGAATTGATGCTTTTGAACTGTGGTATTGGAGAAGTCTCTAGAGAGTCCCTTGGAAAGCAAGGAGTTCACACCAGTCAATCTTAAAGGAAATCAACCCTGAATACTCTTTGGAAGGTCTGATGCTGAAGCTGAAGCTCCAATACTTTGGCCACCTGATGCAAAGAACTGACTCATTGGGAAAGACCCTGATGCTGGAAATGATTGAAGGTGGGAGGAGAGGAAGGCAACAGGGGATGGGATGGTTGGATGGCATCACCAGTTCAGTGCATATGAACTTGAGCAAACTCTAGGAGATAGTGAGGGACAGAGAAGCCTGACATGCTTCAGTCCATGGGGTTGAGAAAAGTCAGACATGACTTGGTGACTGAACAACAAAAACAACATACAAGTCAGAAGTATTTAATGGATCTCACTGATCTAAAATCAAGTGGTAGGCATGGCTGCATTTCCTTTCTGGATGCTCTAGGGGAGGATCCATTTTCTTGCCTTTTTAGCTTCTAGAAGGTGCTGGTATCCCATAGCTCATCATTCTCTTCCATATTTAAAACCAGCAAAGGTTGTTTAAGTGTTTCTCACAATCAAGATCTCTCCTGATCAGATTCTTCTGCTTCCCTTTTCTGTCATTTCAGAACTATTGTGGTTACATTGGACAAAGCAGGAAAATCTCCCTACCTTGATGAGCAACCTTAATTTCATCTACAATCTAAATTTCATATTGCTGTGTAACCTAACATATTCACGTGTTCAAAGGATTACGATGTGACTATTTGAAGGACTATTAATCTGTCTACCACATCATTCAATCCTACGTTCCATTTGCTTCTTGTTTTTCATGATTTTGTGTTGTCTTTTAACTTATTAATATAGTTCATGATATCAGTCTAATTCATAATGATGAGTTCAGTAAATACTTGGTTTATGTAAAAAGAGGGTTCAGTCTGAATATTAAAAGATGAGATGGATTTAAATATACAGAATATAGAAGGAAAGCTTTTGGAAGCAGAAGAATAAATTCATGAAAAACAATAGTGATAAGAATGAGCAAACTAAATTTAGTAAAGTTCTGGAAGAACTTCAACTTAGAAATGAATGATAAGAAAAAATGGTAGATGAAGCNGATGAAGCCCATTTATATATTTATAGATGTCTTTGAATACTACATAGAGAATATTACATATCTCATAGTCAAAGTCAACCTTGACAATAGGTGAAATAAGAAATTGTATGTGTGTCTGTGAAATATTTTATTTGTGAGGTCTTATGAAGGCTTATTTGGCAAAATTGTCTCTCAGGCAAATTGCAAATTCTTAAAATTCTCCCATTGGTTTTAACATTCCTTCTTTCTAAACACAAATACTCCTGGGCATGAAGACACAGAGTGTAGACCATTAAGATGGTACACATAGAAAAATTACTCTACAAATTGCTTCTTTTCTCAGCTATGTTATGAAAGCACTGAGGCTAGGGATGGAACTAGGGGACTGGAAGAAATTTATTTATAGTAAGTCTGCAATTGTGATTGGTGAGGGGACTAATCATTGAGCTGGAAAATGCCAAAGACATAATTTTGCCAATGGCTTTCCTAGTCTTAGCCAATGAGGAGCATCTTTTTTTTTCTAATTGAATACTGATATGTTATGAACATTTTTGGATATTAAATAGCTTCATTTTCAACATATTGAATCAAAAATAAACCAGACAAGGACTTAGGAGTTCATGCTTCATCATTCTTTCCATGTCATCACCCAAAGCTTATATGCTGAAGTCTTATAAAGGAGATAACAACTTCCTGGTGCCTATATCAAGAAAAAAGTTTCAAACAAAGGAGCAAAAAAACAATAGAATTCCTTTAATAATGCCTTTAAACTGTTCAAATCAGACCAGTAACTTAAAACTTTTCATATCCAAGAAGATTAGCAATAAAAATAACTTGGGAGCAAATAAGAAAGAAGCTAAAATAAGGATTATATATATAAATTATTTAATAATGGAAGATGTACCACATGAGGACTAAGACCACTTGCCTCCTTCCTGTGCCTTTGATGGACATCAGTATCCACCACAGCATTCTTTCCCACCTAATTGGTTATGATTTCATTATCTCTCTCAAAATAGTCCTTTTTGTAGCTATTTTATATTAGTAAGAAGTCACATAAAAGATAAAGTCTAACATTTACTGTACTAGGTTTCATGGGAGGTACTTTCATGGTTTCACCAATAATTATTTTTTAATTCACATAAAAACCCCTATGAATTGGATAATGCCATTTACAAATTTTTTTTAACATGTTCTATTTTTTGTTATGGGTACTAGTCACATGGGAAGTTTAATTTGTGAAAATTCATTCTTCTGTGCAATTTTCTATTGATAAGCCCAGATTATACCAGCAACATTTAAAAAATAACTATATACATTTGGTTACTGATCATTTTCTTTTCCTTTGCAATTAAATTTTATTTTTTTATTTTTTTAAATTTTGTTATTTATTTATTTTTTTTTTTACTTTACAATATTGTATTGAAAGTGAAGTCACTCAGTTGTGTCCGACTCTTTGTGATCCCATGGACTGTAGCCTAGCAGGCTCCTCCCTCCATGGGATTCTCCAGGCAAGAGTACTGGAGTGGATTGCCATTTCCTTCTCCAGGAGATCTTCCCTACCCAGGGATCGAACCCGGGTCTCCAGCATTCCAGGCAGACGCTTTAACCTCTGAGCCAAACATCAACATGAATCCACCATGGGTGTATATGAGTTCCCAATCCTGAAACCCCCG
>SJYQ01096204.1:297470-361907 GCA_006410935.1 Redunca redunca
ACTGATTCAAATGTATTCTTTTTAATGGCTGAGTAATATTCCATTGTGTATATGTACCACTGCTTTCTTATCCATTCATCTGCTGATGGACATCTAGGTTGCTTCCATGTCCTGGTTATTATAAACAGTGCTGTGATGAACATTGGGGTACACGTGTCTCTTTCAATGCTGGTTTCCTCAGTGTGTATGCCCAGCAGTGGGATTGCTGGGTCATAAGGAAGTTCTATTTCCAGTTTTTTAAGGAATCTCCACACTGTTCTCCATAGTGGCTGTACTAGTTTGCATTCCCACCAACAGTAGAAGAGGATTCCCTTTTCTCCACACCCTTTCCAGCATTTATTGCTTGTAGACTTTTGGATCGCAGCCATTCTGACTGGCATGAAATGGTACCTCATTGTGGTTTTGATTCGCATATTTCTCTGATAATGAGTGATGTTGAGCATCTTTTCATGTGTTTGTTAGCCATCTGTATGTCTTCTTTGGAGAAATGTCTATTTAGTTCTTTGGCCCATTTTTTGATTGGGTCATTTATTTTTCTGGAATTGAGCTGCTATTTTTTAGATCAGTTGTTTATCAGTTGCTTCATTTGCTATTATTTTCTCCCATTCCAAAGGCCGTCTTTTCACCTTGCTTATAGTTTCCTTTGTTGTGCAGAAGCTTTTAATTTTAATTAGGTCCCATTTGTTTATTTTTGCTTTTATTTCCAGTATCCTGAGTTAAAGTAAAATGCGTTAGTCACTCAGTCCTGTCCAACTCTTTGTGACTCCATGGACTGTAGCCCAACAGGCTCCTCTGTCTAGGGAATTCTCCAGGCAAGAATACTGGCGTGAGTTGCCATTCCCTTCTCCAGGAGATCTTCCCATCCCAGGGATAGAACCCATGTCTCCTGCATTGCAGGCAAAGTCTTCACCTTCTGAGCACTAGGGAATCTAAATTAGTAACCTCTGCTGCTGCTAAGTCTCTTCAGTTGTGTCCGACTCTACTTGAGTAAATTATCTGAAAACTATTAGCTAATTTTGGGCTGCTCTATGTGTATAAGTATGACCTCTGAGGTGGGAATAGTGATGCAAATTCTCTCAGAAATCTGAGCTGCTGATTTTCCAGACATATCAACTAGTTAATGTAAAAATGTTGATATTTGCTTTTTCTGGTATTTCCCCTAAATGAATGAAAATTAGTCTTGCCTACAGAACAATCTGATGACTGAAAGATGGAACGGTTAATACTTACCCTGAAACAAAAGGAGTAAACTAAGACTGCCCAGGATAAACTAGGACCTATGGTTACCCTATGTATAGCAAAGATGTATTATCTGTGTGGGTGGAAACCTGATTATAGTTTATAGTCATATGATTGTTGGAACTATTGCTGATTACTATACATATATAATCCCTGTATATGTAGAGGGACAGGGAGGAAATAAACATATTTTTGTATTTCCATGAATATTACCCTGACTTTGATTTGATTGGCTACATTTAGATACTGGGGGATAAACATGGCAAGTCTCTATTAGCTCTACATAGCTGATGCTAGAGGACAGAAGCAAGAATCACATAAAATATGCGAGATAAACTTCGCATTCAAGACTGGGTGATGTTGGGAACGTCCTGGAAAGCAGTATTTTGGAAGGAGGCCAGCATAGTTTCAAAAGATGGTTTGGAAAAGGCAAAGGATGTCTACTGAGCATGAAGTGGACAAGGTAGGGACAACCTTTCAAAGTGCTAGAATGACGCACTTCTAAAAGAAATCTGGAGTAGAAATGTGAAAGGAAATGGGCATCATTGAACTGGACACATACACTGGGTGAACTTCTCAGCATGTCAATTATACCTTAATAAAGCTGTTTAAAGAGTGAGACTCTTAGAAATCATGACAAAACATTGTGCTTTTATTTTATAGCATCATCTTTGATTTCAGTAACATTTCTTTGGTAAATCATAGACATGCTTTGTACATGACTGTTGAATAATAATGTCCATGTGTGTGCATGCATGTTGTCATTTCCAACTCTTTGTGAACCGCATGGACTACAGCCAGTCAGGCTTCTCTGTCTATGGGATATTCTGGCAAGAATACTGGAGTGGGTTGCCATTTCCTTCTCCACAGGATCTTCCTGACCCGGGGAGTGAATGCATGTCTCTTGCTTCTCCTGCATTGTAGGTGGATTTTACCACTGTACCACCTGGGAAGCCCCAGTAGTGTCGGAGAATGGTGACTGATGGCTCTTTGTCATGTTGAGGGTCTCTCTAGGTCCATGGCAGAAGGCTTGGTCACTAACTAAATCAAAATCAATACTTGTGTTAATTATTTGGATTAAGACGTCTAAGTCTGCTTATCAAATGTTCAGGGGATCCCAAACTAAAAAGCACTGCTTATAGTGATGACAGAGTCAGATTCAGAGTCATTTTGAAAAGTTAGTTAGACCAAAACCATCACAGTAAAATTTAACAAGTGTGAAAGTATAGCTGCTCAGTCATGTCCAACTCTTTGTCACCCCATGGACTGTAAGCCACCAGATTCCTCTGTCCATAGGATTCTCCAGGCAAGAATACTGGAGTGGGTTGCCATTCTCTTCTCCAAAGGATCTTCCCAACCCAGGGATCAAACCCAGGTCTCCCCCATTGCAGGCAGATTTTTTACTGTCTGAGACACTAGGGAAGCTCTATTTAGACAAGATCATATGTAAAATTCTATTATATATTTGTTTAATGTATAATGTATCTAAGATGAGAGGAAATATTTTTTCTATTATAATAAGCATGAAACAGTGATTTCAAGCAACACAGATGACTTCTTTCATGCCCATGCCCAAGGCTTGACATAGAGCACAAGCAACAAGACCCTGTGCAGCAGCTTCACTCAGACTTAAGAGCAAAGAAACCGCATCTCTGTAGTTTCTGTTTACTATGCCAGAAAAAAACTTGTTGTTCAGTTGCTAAGTTGGTTCTGACTCTTCATGACTCCTGTAACGCACCAGGCTGCTCTGTCCACAAGATTTCCCAGGAAAGAATACTAGAGTGAGTTGCCATTTCCTTCTCCAGGGGATCTTCCTGGACCAGGGATAGAATCTGCACCTCCTGAATTAGCAGGCGGATAGTTTACATGGGGTTTTCCTGGTGGCTCAGCTGGTAAAGAATCTGCCTGCAGTGCTGGAGACCTGGGTTTGATCCCTGGGTTGGAATGATACCCTGGAGAAGGAAACGGCTACCCACTCCAGTATTCTGGCCTGGAGAATTCCAGGGATGGTTTAGTCTATGAGATCTCAAAGAGTCGCACACAACTGAGAGACTTTCCCTTCACTTCACTTCTTTACCACACTGAGCCAAATGTTGCTAAATTTGTACCTTACTCTTAACACTTTCATCCAGAAGTGACACATATCATTTCCTCTCACAATCCATTGGCCAAAAACTGCCATGTAACAACACTTAATTGCAAGGGGATAGGGAAGTGCCATTATATCCATGCCCAATAGGTGGATGAACACAAATGTATGGCCAACGTTACTAATAACTATTGTAAATGGCATGGAAAAAAATGATGACTGTGCTTGGCAGATTTCTCAGGTAGTCCACAAGATTCTTGTATTCTATTCCTTCCCCTAGGATAAGCCCTGTATAATCCCTTCCCCTTGAATGTTGCCTAAACCTGTGAATATGATGAATTTCACTCTTGTGATTAGGATACTTTGTAAGACCAAGGTCAAAGAATTTTGCAGGTGTAATCAAGGTCTCAAATCAATGAACTTTAAAATTACCAAAAGAGAGGTTATCCTGGTTAGCCCTATCTAATCAATTTAGCCCTTAAACTGGACTGCTTCCTGAAATAACAGATTAAATGCATAGAGGGTATTATTATGCTGAGTTTGAAGAAGTAAACGTCCATGAGAGGCAACTAAGGGGCTAGGATCTCAGGCAGTCTCTTGGAACTGAGAGTGACATCCCAGCAAACAATCACCAGGAAAATAGAAACCTTATTTTAAATCTTACAACTGGAAAGACTCAAACTATCTAATAAACCGAGTGAGCTTGAAAGAGGAAACTGAGCTTCAGATGAGAATGCACCTTAGGTTCACAGGATTTGTTAACAAAGTCACTTATTATATACAAATAAATAATAAAAATACTTATTACAGAATTATCTAGTTTGCTTTCAATATACTAACATTAAAAGAAAAGAGAAATAGAAAAAGTAGAGAATAGCTCACCNATTAGAGAATTATCTAGTTTGCTTTCAATATACTAACATTAAAAGAAAAGAGAAATAGAAAAAGTAGAGAATAGCTCACCAAAATTGGGTTTTGACCAACATTCAGACTACCTGCCTCCTGAGAAATCTGTATGCAGGTCAAGAAGCAACAGTTAGAACCAGAAATGGAACAATGGACTGGTTCCAAATTGGGAAAGGAGTATGTCAAGGGTGTATATTGTCACCGTGTTTATTTACCTTATATGCAAATTACATCATGTGAAATGCCAGACTGGGTGAAGAACAAGCTGGAATCAAGATTGCTGGGAGAAATACCAATAACCTCAGATATGCAGATGACAGTACCCTTATGGCAGAAAGTGAAGAAGAACTAAAGAGCCTCTAGATGAAAGTGAAAGAGGAGAGTAAAAAAGTTGGCTTAAAATTCAACATTCAAAAAACTAAAATCATGGCATCTGGTCCCATCACTTCATGGCAAATAGAAGTGGAAATAATGGAAACAGTGACAGACTTTATTTTCTTGGGCTCCAAAATCACTGCAGATGGTTATTGCAGCCATGAAAATAAAAGACACTTGCTTCTTGGAAGAAAAGCTATGACAAACCTAGACAGCATATTAAAAAGCAGAGACATTGCTTTACATACAAAGGTCCATATAGTCAAAGCTATGGTTTTTCCAGTAGTCATTTATGGATGAGAGAGTGGACCATAAAGAAAGCTGAGTGCCAAAGAATTGATGTTTTTGAACTGTGGTTTTGGGGAAGACTCTTGAGAGTCCCTTGGACAGCAAGAAAATCAAACCATTCAATCCTAAAGGAAATCAGTCCTGAATGTTCATTGAAAAGACGGATGCTGAAGCTGAAGCTCCCAATACTTTGGCCACCATTGCAAAGAACAGACTCCTTTCAAAAGACCCAGATGCTGAGAAAGATTGAAGGCAGGAGGAGAAGAGGTCGACAGGGGATGAGATGGTTGGATGGCATCACTAACTCACTGGACGTGAGTTTGAACAAGCTCTAGGAGTTGGTTATGGACAGGGAAGACCAGCCTACCGAAGTCCATGGGGTCGCAGAGTCTGACATCACTGAATGACTGAACTGAACTGAACAGACTTAGTCAGTCCTGGGAAGTCCCATGTCACAGCACATCTGCAGTCCCATTTGGGAAAAAGTCCCAGGAAGTGCCTTTGCTCTGTGGGTGAGACTGAAAAGATTGCAGTTCTGGTTGCCAACTGCTTTGCTCCTCAGTCTGTGACCAGATGAGGAAAGCAGCTCTGGTTTTCTGTTAATGCTGTTGGTTTTGTCATGTAAAATTTGGAATGTTGCTAAGCCTGGGGCTTGGTTGCCCAGGCCCTCTCCAGGGGCTCAATAATCTCAACATTCTCAAAACACAATCTCAAATTATAAACAATCTCAAAAATAAAATAAATTCTCTTTATTCTTATCTAACAATCAAAGAAAAACATGCTGACTCTAATAATTTAGAAAATACATGAAAACCTAAAAAGGAAAAGTAAAGATCATCTAACTGACATAAATGACAATAACAATAATTATCTTTGGGATATTATGAAGATAAGGTCTGATGCTTTGTGACCCCATGGACTGTAGCCTACCACGCTCCTTTGTCCATGGGATTTTCCAGGCAATAGTCCTGGAGTGGGTTGCCATTTCCTTCTCCAGGGGATCTTCCCAACCCAGGGATCAAACCCAGGTCTCCCGCATTGTAGATAAACGCTTTACCATCTGAGCCACCAGGGAAATCGAAGATAAGGTTATATATATATAAATGAGAGTATATATTGGACAATTGGTTCCCAAGGTTAACCACATTTGTTAATATATGAAATCTATATTACAATTATTTTTCTATGCAGATATATACATTTTTCATAAAAAATGAATCATAGTCTTTTATACTTTGCATGCTTGGCTTTGAAAAGGTAATATACTATGAACTTCTTTTGTAATTGTATTCATTTTCTACACTGAGTAAAAAATTATCACATCCTAGTGTCTTAAATCAATATACATCTTTTATGTTCAGTTCAGTCGCTCAGTCATGTCCGACTCTTTGCGACCCCATGAACCCCAGCACACCAGGCCTCCCTGTCCATCACCAACTCCCAAAGTTTACCCAAACTCATGTCCACCGAGTTGCTGATGCCATATAACCATCTCATCCTCTGTCGTCCCCTTCTCCTCCTGCCTTCAATCTTTCCCAGCATCAGAGTCTGTTCAAATGAGTCAGCTCTTCACATCAGGTGGTCAAAGTATTGGAGTTTCACCTTTAACATCAGTCCTTCCAATGAACACCCAGGACCAATTTCCCTTAGGATAGACTGGTTGGATCTCCTTGCAGTCCAAGGGACTCTCAAGAGTCTTCTTCAACACCACAGTTCAAAAGCAACAATTCTTCAGTGCTCAGCACTCTTTATAGTCCAAATCTCACATCCATACATCACTACTGGCAAAACAATAGCTTTGACTAGAGGGACCATTGTTGGCAAAATAATGTCTCTGCTTTTCAATATGCTATCTAAGTTGGTCATAACTTTTCATCTAAGGAGCAAGCATCTTTTAACTTCATGGCTGCAGTCACCATCTGCAGTGATTTTGGAGCCCAAGAAAATAAAGTCTGTCACTGTTTCCACCGTTCCTCAGCTATTTGCCTTGAACTGATGGAACCAGATGCCATGATCTTGGCTTTCTGAATGTTGAGCTTTAAGCCAACTTTTTCACTCTCCTCTTCCACTTTCATCAAGAGGCTCTTTAGTTCCTCTTCACTTTCTGCCATAAGGGTGGTGTCATCTGCATATCTGAGGTTATTGATATTTCTCCCAGACATCTTGATTCCAGCTTCATCCAGCCCAACATTTCTCATGATGTACTCTGCATATAAGTTAAATAAGCATGGTGACAGTGTACAGCCTTGACGTACTCCTTTCCCAATTTGGAACCAGTCTGTTGTTCCATATCCAGTGCTAACTGTTGCTTCCTGACCTGCTTACGGATTTCTCAAGAAGCAGGTCAGGTGGTCTGTTATTCCCATCACTTTAAGAATTGTCTAGTTTGTTGTGATCCACACAGTCAAAGGCTTTGGCAGTCAATAAAGCAGAAATAGATGTTTTTCTGAAACTCTCTTGCTTTTTCTGTGATCCAACGGATGTTGGCAGTTCAATCTCTGATTCCTCTGCCTTTGCTAAATCCAGCTTGAACATTTGGAAGTTCACGGTTCTACTGTTGAAGCCTGGCTTGGAGAATTGTGAGCATTACTTTGCTAGTGTGTGAGATGAGTGCAATTGTGCTATAGTTTGAGCATTCTTTGGCATTGCCTTTCTTTGGTATTGGGATGAAAACTGACCTTTTCCAGTCCTGTGGCCACTGCTGAGTATTCCAAATTTGCTGGTATATTGAGTGCAGCACTTTCACAGCATCATCTTTTAGGATTTGAAATAGCTCAACTGGAATGCCATCACCTCCACTAGTTTTATTCATAGTGAAGCTTCCTAAGGCTCACTTGACTTTGCATTCCAGGATGTCTGGCTCTAGGTGAGTGATCATACCATCATGGTTATCAGGGTCATGAAGGTCTTTTTTTTTTGGTATAGTTCTTCTGTGTGTTCTTGCCATCTCTTCTTAATATCTCAATAAAATACAGAGATATTATGGACCTAACAGAAGCAGAAGATATTAAGAAGAGGTGGCAAGAATACACAGGCTAGGCCTTAGCTCGTCTTTAAATGGTTGATATAATTCACCTGTGAAGCCATCTGGTCCTGGGCTTTTGTTTTTTGGGAGATTTTTGATCACAGCTTCAATTTCAGTGCTTGTAATTGGGCTGTTTATAATTTCTATTTCTTCCTGGTTCAGCTTGGAAGATATAACTCTTTTAGGAATCTGTCCATTTCTTCAAGTTATCCATTTTATTGCCATATAGTTGTTCATAAAAGTATCTTTTAATCCTTTGTACTTCTGCATCGTCTGTTGTAACCTCTCCTTTTTCATTTCTAATTTTGTTGATTTGATTCTTATCTCTTTTTTTCTTTATGAGTCTGGCTAAACGTTTGTCAAATTTTTTTATCTGCTCAAAGAATTATCTTTCAGTTTTATTAATTTTACTATTATTTCTTTCATTTCTTTTTCATTTATTTCTGCTTGGATCTTTATGATTTCTTTCCTTCTACTAATTTCTGTCAATTTCTCCTTTTATGTCTGTTAGTGTTTGTCTTATGTATTGAGGTACTCCTATGTTGGGTTCATAGATATTTACAATTGTTATGTCTTCCTCCTGGATTGATCCCTTGATCATTTTGTAGTGCCCTTCCTTATCTCTTGTAGTCTTCTTTATTTTAAGGTCTATTTTGTCTGATAATGAGGATTGCTACTCCAGCTTTCTTTTGTTTCCCATTTGCATGGAATAGATTTTTCCATCCTCTCACTTTCAGTCTATATGTGTCTTGAGGTCTAAAGTGCGTTCTTGAATATAGTGTATACGTGGTTCTTGTTTTTGTATCCATTCAGCTAGTCTGTGTCTTTTAGTTGGAGCATTTAATCCGTTTACATTTAAAGTAATTATTGATATGTACGTTCCTATTGCCATTTTCTTAATTGTTTGAGGTTGATTTCATAGATCTTTTTTCTTCTCTTGTATTTCTTGACTATATAGGTCCATTTGTTGTAAAGCTGGTTCGATGGTACTGAATTTTCTTAACTTTTGCTTGTCTGAAAAGCTTTTGATTTCTCCATCTGTTTTGAATGAGATCCTTGCTGGGTACAGTAATCTTGGTTGTAGATTTTTCCCTTTCAGTAGTTTAAATATATCCTGCCATTCCCTTCTGGCCCACAGTGTTTCTGCTGAAAGATCAACTTTTAAGCATATGGGATTTCCCTTGTGTGTTACTTGTTGCTTCTCCCTTGCTGCGTTTATTATTCTTTCTTTGTGCTTAATCTTTATTAGATTATTATGTGTCTTTGAGTGTTTCTCCTTGGGTTTATCCTGTATGGGACTCTGCACCTCTTGGACTTGATTGACGATTTCCTTTTCCATGTTGGTGAAATTTTCAACTATAATCTCTTCAAAAATTTTCTCATACCCTTTCTTTTTTCTCTTCTTCTTCTGGGACCCCTATTATTTGAATGATGGTGCATTTGATATTGTTCCAGAGGTCTCTGAGACTGTCCTCAGTTATTTTCATTCTTTTTTACTTTATTCTGCTCTTCAGAGGCTATTTCCACCATTTTATGTTCCAGCTCACTGATTTGTTCTTCTACTTCAGATATGCTACTACTGATTCCTTCTAGAGTATTTTTAATTTCAGTAATTGCGTTGTTTCCCTCAACATGTTTTTCCTTTAATTCTGCTAGGTTTTTGTTAATTGATTCTTGCATTTTCTCTATTTTGCTTTCAAGGTTTTTGATCATCTTTGCTGTCATTATTTTGAATTCTTTTTCCTGTAGTTTGCCTATTTCCTCTTCATTTATTCAAACTTCTGTGTTTCTAGTTTGTCCCTTCATTTGTGTAGTATTTCTCTGCCTTTTCATTCTGTATTTTTTAACTTATTGTGTTTGAGGTCTCCTTTTCCCAGGCTTCAAGGTGAATTCTTTCTTCCTGTTAGTTTCTGCCCTATATGGTTGGTCAAGTGGTTTGTGTAGGCTTCCTATAGGGTGAGATTTGTGCTGAGTTTTGGTTTGTTTGTTTGTTTTTCCTCTGATGGGCAAGGCTGAGTGAGGTGGTAATCCTGTCTGCTGATGATTTGGTTTGTATTTTTATTTGTTGTTTAGTTGAGGCATCTTGTCCAAGGTGCTATTGGTGGTTGGATGATGCCAGGTCGTGTATTACAGTGGTTTCCTTTGTGTGAGTTCTCACTATTTGATACTCCCTAGGGTGAGTTCTCTGATACTATAGAGTCTTGGAGTCAGTGCTTCCACTCCAAAGGCTCAGGGTTTGATCTCTGGTCAGGAACAAAGATTCCACAAGTGGTTTGTTATTGCATTAAGTGATATTAAAACAAGTATCTGAAAGTGAGCCTCAGTCAACAGCAGCCTCACCTTGAGATTGCTCCATAATCCCTAAACTCCCAACTGCACCATCTAGGGTTTGTATGGCTGCGGCAAGGACTGTCTGATTCTCATTCCATTTACACTGCCACAGATCAGCAGTTTCACTTCCAGCTTTAAATGCTTCCCCTCTGACTCAGACAATTGCCCCAGTGTGAGAATCGGACCCCTGCTTCAGTTCCCCCACCTGCCAAGGGCAAGTCCAATCCTACTAGCATGCTGGATTCCCCCCCTAGTTCCTTCATCCTACCGAGTTTTGCGTGGGTCTAGATATTCCTTTCCACTGCTCCTGTCCTCCGGTCTGCTCTCAGCTGGTGTTCTGCACGCACTTCCATGTCTGAAGGTGTGTTCCTGATGTATCTGCGGTACTCCTCCACCATCTTGTTCCTCACATCTCACAATATTTTAATGAATCATTCAGATTACACTTCCAACTAGTTAATGGCTAAGAACCAGAAACAAGATATTTCTTGATTCAAATCTATTTACACAATATCTCCAAAGTATGTCCATAATTTGAAAAGAATGAAAATAACCTTGCTTGAGTTGATAAACAAGGAACAGTGAATTGAAAAGTGTCTAAACAGTGCCCTACCAGGAATATCTTAAGGAATTGAAGATTATGGCCTAAAAATAAACTATCAACTTAGAATACTTGAAAGTTTGGTATTTGAGAGTAGGAATAGAGTTATTCTTTGCAACAGATCTGGGAGACTTAGAGAAGAATTTTATTTTAACATAAGAAAGTTTCCAATACCAAAAACTGTCCAGCATGGGTTCTATTGTCTTCATTTATTAAATCTTCCATTCATTCAGCTAACATTGTGCTCACATTACATGCTAGGCCTTCTTCTAGGTACAGATGATACTAGGAGGAATAAAACTTGGTTCGTGTCCTTAATAATTTACATCTTAGAAAGGACTGGAAACAGCATGAAGAAAATACCCACAGTAAAGAGCAATAATTATAACTATCACCTAAAGTCTAGAACAATTGGCCCTATTTCACTCTGACAAGGAAATTTTCTAAAATAGTGCTTTGTGAAATAGACTCTGGCTATACACAGGTCAGGAGGCAACAGTTAGAACTGGACATGGAACAACAGACTGGTTCCAAATAGGAAAAGAAGTACACCAAGGCTGTATATTGTCACCCTGGTTATTTAACTTATATGAAGAGTATATCATGAGAAATGCTGAGCTGGAAGAAGCACAAGCTGGAATCAAGATTGCTGGGAAAAATATCAATCACCTCAGATATGCAGATTACACCACCCTTACGGCAGAAAATAAAGAGAAATTAAAAAGCTTCTTGATGAAATTGAAAGAGGAGAAAGCTCAACATTCAGAAAATGAAGATCATGGCATCCAGCCCCATCACTTCATGGGAAAGAGATGGGGAAACAGTGGAAACAGTGTTAGACTTTATTTTGGGGGGCTCCAAAATCACGGAAGATGGTGATTGCAGCCATGAAATTAAAAGACGCTTACTCCTTGGAAGAAAAGTTATGATCAACCTAGATAGTATATTCAAAAGCACAAACATTACTTTGCCAACAATAGTCCATATAGTCAAGGCTATGGTTTTTCCAGTAGTTATGTATGGATGTGAGAGTTGGATTATGAAGAAAGCTGAGCGCCAAAGAATTGATGGTCTTGAATTGTGGTGTTGGAGAAGACTCTTGAGAGTCCCTTGGACTGCAAGGAGATCCAACCAGTCCATTCTGAAGGAGATCAGCCCTGGGTGTTCTTCGGAAGGAATGATGCTGAAGCTGAAACTCCAGTATTTTGGCCACCTCCTGCGAAGAGCTGACTCATTGGAAAAGACTCTGATGCTGGGAGGGATTGGGGGCAGGAGGAGAAGGGGACGACCGAGGATGAGATGGCTGGATGGCATCAGTGACTCGATGGACATGAGTCTGAGTGAATTCCGGGAGCTGGTGATGGACAGGGAGGCCTGGCGTGCTGCAATTCATGAGGCAGGAAAGAGTCGGACACGACTGAGTGACTGAACTGAACTGGAGTTTTATGAGTCCAGAAGGAAATGATATAAACAAGAAACATAGCCTGATAATTCCAAAAGGCTAATTTATTGTTTGTTTTGCTTTTAATCACATTCTTCCTTTTTGGTGTTGAAGTGTTTTGTTTTGTTTTTTGTTTAGTAAATGGTCTGTTACTTGTGTTTTATTTGGAGTTAATACCTTCACTTTGCAAAGTAAAATTTAGCAACCCCTTGTTGAATTCAAATTTTAAAAATAACATTTTTGCTAGCACACTACAACCTTTAGTCAGATAAAGTAAAGAATTCTGACCTCAGTATTTACAGCTAAGTAGGGGTTTACCAGATATACTTTACAGTCTGTGATTGTTACCTGGCAGATTTATGCAAATAAAAAATAGCATTCACATTACATATGTCTTCCCCTCTTCTTAGAAAGCATTATTTTTCAGAATTGCTGCTTTGTTAAAACTTATTTTTATTGGAAAAGAAGAAGATTTTATTATTCTGCTTATGTCTTAAAGGAGCATAGCTTTATATGGAGCCTTAATTGGAAGAGGATAGTGCACTGGGGCCCACATGATGATTTAGCAGTCTGATATAGCATTGAATTTCCTGATATTGGGAGACTTGCAGCAGTAGATATATTACAAGGTCTCACAGTCTTTTCACAGAAATGATCCTTTCAATCCTTAAGAGTATACTTTAATTTCCTTTTTTTTAAAAAAAAAAAATTTTTATTTTAACTTTTTTACTTTACATTACTGTATTGGTTTTGCCAAACATTGACATGAATTCACCACGAGTGTACATGCGTTCCCAAACATGAATCCCCTCCCACCTTCCACCCCATACCATCTCTCTGGGTTCTCTCCTTGCACCAGTCCCAAGCATCCTGCATCCTGCATCNTTTGCTGTGCAGAGGCTTTTAATTTTGATTAGATCCCATTTGTTTATTTTTGCTTTAATTTCCAGCATCCTGGGGGGTGGATCATAGAGGATCCTGCTGTGATTTATGTTGGAGAGTGTTTTGCCTATGTTCTCCTCTAGGAGTTTTATAGTTTCAGAGACATGCAGAAATAATGTGTAAAATTATCATTGAAAATCATAAAAGAGTTCACTTTAATTTTCGTCATTGTTGTCCTGTTTTCTCTGATTAGACAAACTCCATATTTTCCTGTTTTCTTCTCTAATATGAACTTTAAGAAAGTCCCTAGAATACTTTCCTGACATCATCTGTTTAAAATGTACAGTAGTTTTATAAGATAAAACACCATAAATCATGTACTCATTTCTGTGTAAAACTGACCACATTCTACCATTGGATAGACATCTTTGTCTTAGGTTTTACCTTCTAGGAAACAGCTATACTTCATGTTTGTGAAAATTATATCAGCAAAGACATTTATAAAATAAAATCCAGAATCACAGCAAATTGTAATTTCCAAAAAGCTTGCTAAGTCAATACTTCAAAATAATACTTCTATTTATGTCCTTGAAATAACATGATTTAAATGGAATCAGGCATAACATCTGGAATCAAGATTGGCAATCTGGAATCAAGACTTCCAGGAGAAATATCAACACCGTCAGATATGCAGATGATACTAACCTAATGGCAGAAAGAAAAAAGTAACTAAAAAGCTTCTTAATGAAGAAGAAAGAGAAGAGTGAAAAAGCTGGCTTAAAACTCAGCATTCAAAAAACAAGTTCATGGCATGTGGTGCCATCATTTCATGGCAAATAGATGGGGGAAAGATGGAAACAGTGGCAGATAATGTTTCCTTGAACTCCAAAATCACTGCAGACAGTGACTGCAGCCATAATAAAAGATGCTTGCTCCTTGGAAGAAAAGCTATGACAAATCTAGACAGTGTATTAAAAAGCAGAGACAATACTCTGCCAACAAAGGTTCCTCTAGTCAAAGCTATGGTTTTTCCTATAGTCATGTATAAATGTGAGAGATAGACCATAAAGAAGACAGAATGCTAAAGAACTGATGCTTTTGAACTGTTGTTGAATTTTGCTCTTGAAAGTCCCTTTGCCAGCAAGGAGATGAAACCGGTCAATCCTAAAGGAAATCAACCCTGAATAGTCATTGGAAAGACTGATGCTGAAACTGAAGCTCCAATACTTTGGCTACGTGATGCAAAGAGCCAACTCATTGGAAAAGACCTTAATGCTGGAAAAGACTGAAGGCAGAAGAAGAAGAGGGCAGCAACAGAGGATGAGAAGATTGGATGACATCATTGCCTCAATGGACATGAAGTGAAGTGAAAGTCGCTCAGTTGTGTCTGACTCTTCGCGACCCCATGGATTATACAGTCCATGGAATTCTCCAGGCCAGAATACTGGAGTAGGTACCCTTTTCCTTCTCCAGGGGATCTTCGCAAACCAGGGATAGGACCCAGGTCTCCTGCATTGCAGGTGGATTCTTTACCAGCTGAGCCACAAGGGAAGCCCATTCAATGGACATGAGTTTGAGCAAATTCTGGGAGATAGTGAAGGACAGGGAAGCCTGACATGCTGCCATTCATAGGGTTTCAAAGAGTCAGGTATGACTTAGCAATTGAACAATAAACCATAACATAGGTATTTCAGCTGAAACTCATATTTAATTAATACTTTAATATTCCTTTGCTCCTTGTGAGTTACACTAAAAGTCCTAGCAAAACTGTATCAGAAGACACACACAGCCTTCCCTCAACAACCATCCCTTCATTTCTAGTACTAACAATCAAGAGGATATTATAATAAGGTTTAACAAAAATTAGGATCTCAGTTTCTAGAAATTACTGCCAATTTCCATATTCTACAATAATAAATATTAATTTATATTTTCATCTGTTACTGCTCTGTTCACTGAGGATACATAAAAGCTATATCAAATCTTTATTCACTGTAAAATTCTCATCAACATAGTGAATTCAAGTTTAAAAATATACCAAAAATATTTAATAGATAAGTTAGCTTCTCAGTGCAGCAGTACTTCAATATGGATGCTCAGACTGCTATTCGGTGCTCACTTTATTTTATTTTTAACTTGGATTTTAGTCCCTGATTAATAACTTTTCAGTTCTGGCAGATTAGGCAATGAAAAATAGCATTCACTTTAGATATCTTTCCCATCTAGTCTTCAAAAACAATATTTTTTCATGACGTTTCTTTCTTATTTCTAAGTAGGAACGATGAAAATCAATGGAAATGTGCATGGCAACCAATTTCCAAAAACGCAGGATGCATCTGCAAAGGGAGGTATGACTCAGTTCCATATTGTGCTCCCTGTCCTGAAGATCCTGACATTGTGGAAGTAATATCCTATGCGGCAAGTTCGCTGGAATTTCACTTTGTGATTCTGTTCAGTCAGTAAGTGTTATTTTGCTTGGTGCTCAATCTATTTAAATAAAGAAGAAATTTCCACAAAGTTTGGTACCACATCCAAAACCAACTTTCTCATATGAGCATAAACATTGCTTCAACGGCTCTAAAGGTCCTGAACTTTAGGGTGTGGGATGAAACTGCTGTGTGTGCTTGTATCTGGTGTTTGCTGCTTTTTCAGTGTTTATGTAACAGACTCGGCAGGAACCACATGACATATTAAATAAGCAAAGTGTTAAGTTGAAGTAAAAACTTTAAAATGGTTTGAAAAAGAAATGGTCATTTAAATTATAAACAAGCGGGGCAAATACACATGTAACCTCAGGTATATACAAAAAGAGACCAGTACCAAATAAATGCCTACAATAGAGTTTAGTTTTTGTACTTTTTATAAACAGCTTTTACTTCTGGATTCACTACGGTTACAATATGTGGTAACATATGCAGTCTACAAGGTCACGTTGCACACATAATCCAACTGCTCTGGTGGCTCCATGGTGGCGAGCTGTACATTCTTTCTTATAAACTTAATGGCCACACATTATGCCACTTTGTGAGACTTGAGGTTCATTAGACCTTCTGTTCAAGTGCCTTTAGGCCACAATTTATTCTGACTCTGCAATTACAGGTGACAGGTTTTATACGCAGCCAAATTTTTCAATCACAGTAGGAAGGTTTGCATTATTTGTGGCTTTTTGTTCTTCTATATGATAATCTCACAGTTGAAAAAGATTAAAGATTCATCTGTAGAAGGATTAATTCTGCATGTACCATTTTAATATTTTTCTAAAGAATAGACTCCAGGGAAAGGAATATAGAGACATAAAAGACATTAGCACATCTGGTTTTTTGTAAACAGATTGTCGGCTTGTGATAGAGTAAACTTCTTTGTTTACTTCTATATTATGTAAAAGCATCATTTTTCAAAATTATTTAATTCTTTGAAATCTGTTCACCATAATTTATACCTTTAAGTGAGTTCTCCTATAGTGCATTTCAAGTTAATCTTGAAAACAACAAACAAGCCTGAGTTACTGTCACCGAGCCTCTTCTTCCAATTTAAGAGATGTTGAGTGGAAGTCAGTCAGGCAAGAATTTAAATCACTTCTGGCCAACAACTTGGAGTGAATCCATTGCAAACCTGATGGTATGCAGAGACTAATTGGAAAACAAATAAAAACAGAACTATTCCTATGCAAGATCCTGGGGTTTGATTTGTAGGTTATCAGTACATGCTGACCTGGACCAGATTTTACAAGACAGAAGGAGTCTGTGCATTTAAGTAAACAAATGTGAAATTGTGGAAACTGACCATTATTTTCAAAGATTAAAGGCTGGAATCAATTCATTTCAACATAAAAGCTCAAGAGAGATCATTTCTGCCCAGGAATCTTGTCAGTGTTGGGGTAGGTTAGAAGTACTTGAAGATCAGAGAAGAGTCTGGAAAAAATGTGTTTAGATGTTACAGTATCAAATCAAAAAGACAGAAAGAGAGACTCAGAAATATGAAAGTAATGGAGCAATAGTTCCTTGAGAACTGAATTAGAGTAAGTTTGAACAAAGCACACACATCCTTTAACCCAGAGAAGAAACTGCGTGCAATAGTCCAGAATCCTCCTGGGTAGCTATGTTGATCTGCAAACCCATGGATGAATAGAACTGATTTATATTGCAAATGATGTGTTCATCTTTACTTATCAGCAGCAGCTGTGCATTTGTGTTTCTCCAACACACACCAGGGGCATGGGTTCCAGCCTCAGTTAGGCTGGTGACTGGATAAACCATTTAGGATAATTCATTTTGTTTTTGTGAATACCAGCTTCCTCAGTTGTAAAATACAGGTAATGATAGTGTAAAGGCATGATTACACAGATTCTGTAAGGCTGACAGGGCACTAACATGGCGCCAGGAGGCCACTGGGGAAGCAGGGCCTAGGCAGTTCTGCACCTGGATGGAACATGAACTTTGAACTGGGCCGCAACATCTGAAAGAACACTTAAATAGTGAGCTTTGGACAGTAATAATCTTAGCAGCCAATCATGTGCAGACAAGAATGGTTCTTGTCCACCAGAACCAATCACAGTTCTTACAAAACCACCTATATAAGCTTCTCCTTTTACCCTTTGGTTTCAGGTCAGTCAGTTCAGTCACTCAGTCATGTCAGACTCTCTGTGACCCCATGGACTGCAGCAGCTAGAGGAAACCCACCTTTCCTCAGGAAACATTTGGGCTTCTCCTCTGATCTTTGTCTCCTGAATTGCCATTCTTAAGACCCCAAATAAATGTTTTTGTTATCTTACAGTGCTGGTCTTATTTCTTGGTCTACATGACCTATTTAAAAGTTTGTAAATAGGTTTAAACAACTTACCTTATGTAACTATTCAGGCTTTGTAGTAAATATCCACTATACATTCATCAACTCATTGCTAATTTTGGGTGGAAATGAACTTTTCTGTGGAGAAACAGCACTAACCAACACTCTAGTAACCTTCTGTTCATTGGAGGAGAAAAATGGAAGTTGGCTCATTAATAACACCACCAGGCATATAATAATTATCACCTCTCTTCCTTGGCTTGGCAGTTTCCCCATCTCAACACTGGCTAGTGCTATGAATTCCTGGAATTGATTCAATGCACAGGTCCTTATTTCCAAGACCCTAAATAAGTTGCTAGGATACCACTGGGACCTTTTAACACTTTATTTTTCTTTTATCAGTATACTACTCAAGAGATAGTTCCTTTTATAAATTGGAATATAATATATTTCTCAACTTGACATGTAGTAATCTGTAAGATTTGACATGTAGCAGTTGCATATAACTAGCCATGTGAAATTTAACAGTATTAAACAAGCTAATTGATCATTGTTGGACACTTTAGACCTGTATTCTTTAATAGTTTTACCTTTAATATATGCTTAAAATACTCCAATTTGTACTGTAATCATTGCCTCAAACACAGTCAGTGAAAAAAATGTAGTACAGTAAGAAAACTTCCAGGTAAAATTGACTTCATTTTCATGTATGTGTTTTCCAAATATTTTAATCATGCTTCAAAAAAAAAAAAAGATTGCTATTATACATGTGGATTTATAATAAAGACATTATCTGGTTTTCTCTTAAATAAGTATCTATAGGACATTCAGGCTCCATCATTCTCCACTAACTGTGAAGGGAGAAAAAGGGGAGTGAACATTTTACTTGGCTATTAAACAAGGGTGTTACTCAGCAACAAGAAACACAGTTCAAAAGATTAGGTCTCAATATTGTCCAACTAAATCTAGTAACACTCAAAGAGCTTACCCCTGAGTGTCAGACTTCAAACTGCTTCTCAGAGAACTGGATTCTAGGATTCAAACATGTGATCTTTATTATATACTTTGAGTAATATCAACTATTTAAAATTGAATTAAAACAAAAAGTCTTGTCAAAATTATAGAATTAGAATAACTCATAATAAATTCATTTCCACAAAACCTCAGTGGTATGGATTTTTCTCAGTGTTTGGGTTCAGGTTAACCAATGTCTGTTCTGCTTACTATATTATGAAAATAATTTTCAGTAGGTGAGTTAGAGAAGTTTTTATATAAAATCAGCTCTTTCCCCAACTAGGTATGTTGACTCTTTCTCAGTTTGGGTCAATGAGTATGCACATGTGGCCCCTTTGTTAAAATTTACTATTTTAACTGTTTTGAAAGGTATAGTTCACTGGCATAAAGTTCATTCACATTATTGTACAGCAATCATCACCATCAATTTCTAGAAGTTTTTTTATCTTTTCAAGCAGAAATTCTGTACCCATTAAACAATAACACCCCATCCCATTCTCTCCTCCTCCAAGATCCTGAAAATTCCCATTCTGCTTTCTATCTCTATTATTTTTCCTTTTCATGGATCATAACCTTATCATGGCAAAGGGGCTTTTGTAAAAAGCTCAGTGAAGCTATGAATCATGCCACGCAGGGTCAGCCCACATGGGTGGGTCATAGGGAAGAGTTCTGACAAATTATGATCCCCCAGAGAAAGAAATACCAACCCACTTTAGTATTCTTGTCACAGGAACCCCATGGACACTATGAAAAAAGGGAAAAAGATGAGAAGTGGGAAGATGAGCCCCTCAGGTCAGACGGTGTCCAATATACTACTCAAGAAGAGTGGAGGGCGTTATCAAATAGCTCCAGCAAGAATGAAATAGCTAGGTCAAAACAGGAACAACACTCAGCTATGGATGTGTCTTGTGGTGAAAGTAAAGTCCTATACTATAAATAACAGTATTGCAGAGGACTCTGTAATGTTAGGTCCACAAATCAAGGTAAATGGGACGTGGTCAAGCAGGAGATGACAAGACTGAACGTTGGCATCTTAGGAACTAAGTGGATCTTAGTGAAGTAAAATGGATGGGAATGGGTGAATTTAACTCAGATGACCATTATATCTACTACTGTGGGCAAGAATCTCTTAGAAGAAATGGAGTAGTCCTCACAGTCAACAAAAGAGTCCAAAATGCAGTTTCTGTGTGCAGTCTCAAAAGTCACAGAATGATCTCAGTTTGTTTCAAAGACAAATCATTCAGCGTCATAGTAATCCAAGTCTATGCCCCAACCACTGATGTTGAAGTAGATCATTTCAATGAAGACCTACAACACCTTCTAGAGCTAACACCCTCAAAAGATGTGTTTTTCATCATAGGGGATCAGAATGCAAAAGCAGGAAGTGAAAAGATACACTGAATGACAGGCAAACTTGGCCTTAGAATACAAAATTAATCTGCAGAGCAATGGCTAAGAGTTTTGATATGAGAACACATTGGTCATAGCAAACACCCTTTTTCAACAACACAAAAGACAACTCTACACATGAACACCAAATTCAAATTATGCCCTTTTCAGCCAAAGATGGAGAAGCTGTATACAGTTGGCAAAAACAAGACCTGGAGCTGACTGTGATTCAGATCATGAGCTCCTTACTGCGAAATTAAGGCTTCAGTTGAAGAAAGTAGGGAAAACCATTAGGCCATTCAGGTATGATGCAAATGAAATCCCTTTATAATTATACAATGGAGATGAGGAATAGACTCAGGGATTAGATTTGGTGGATAGAGTGCCTGAACAACTATGGAGAGAGATTTGTAACATTGTACTGGAGGCAGTGACAAAAACCACCTCCAAGAGCAAAAAAAAATGCAAAAAGCAAAGTGATTGTCTGAGGAGGCTTTACAAATAGCTGAGAAAAGAAGAAAAGAAAAGGTAAGGGAGAAAGGGAAAAATATCCTCAACTGAGTGCAGAGTTCCAGAGAATAGCAAGGTGAGATAAGAAGGATTTCTTAAATGAACAATGCAAAGAAATAGAGTAAAACAATAGAATGGAAAAGACTAGAGATGGCTTCAATAAAATTGGAGATAACAAGGGAATATTTCATGCAGGAAGGGAATAGATAAATGACAGAAATTATAAGGACTCAAAAGAAGCAGAAGAGATTAAGGAGATGTGTCAAGAACACAGAAAAGAACTATACAATAAAGGTCTTAATGACTGGGATAACAGCAATGGTGTGGTCACTCACCTAGGGCTGAATATCCTGGAGTGTGAAGTCAAGTGGGCCTTAGGAAGCATTCCTACGAACGAAGCTAGTGGGGGTGATGGAATTACAGCTGAGCTCTTTAAAATCCTAAAAGATGGTGCTGTTAAAGTGCTACATTCAATATGTCAGCAAATTTGGAAAACTCTGCAGTGGACACATGACTGGAAAATATCAGTTCTATTCCAATCCCAAAGAAGGGCAATGTCAAAGAATGTTTCAACTACCATACAATTGCCCCAATTTCATGTGCTAGCAAGGTTATGCTCAAAATCTTTCAAGCCAAGCTTCAGCAGTACCTGAGTCAATAACTTTCAGATGTTCAATCTGGGTTTAGAAAATGCAGAGCAACCAGAGATCAAATTGTCAACATCTGCTGGATAATGGAGAAAGCAACAGAGTTCCAGAAAACATCTATGTCTGCTTCACTGACTACCCTAAAGACTTTGAATGTGTGAATCAAAACAAACCGTAGAGAATTCTTAAAGAGATGGGAGATCTTGACATTACCTGTCTCTCAAGAAACCTCTCTGTGAATAATGAAGTAACAGAAGTGGACTGATTTAAAATTGGAAAAGGAGTATGACTAGCCTTAATAGTATCACCCTGCTTATTTAATTTTTATGCAGAATATGCCATGTGAAATGCTGGGCTGAATGAATCACAAGCTGGAATCAAGTTTTCCAGGAGAAATATCAACAACTTCAGATATGCAGGTTATATAAAAGAAGCTTACTTCTTGGAAGAAAAGTTATGACCAACCTAGATAGTATATTCAAAAGCAGAGACATTACTTTGCCAACTAAGGTCCGTCTAGTCAAGGCTATGGTTTTTCCTGTGGTCATGTATGGATGTGAGAGTTGGACTGTAAAGAAGGCTGAGTGCTGAAGAATTGATGGTTTTGAACTGTGGTGTTGGAGAAGACTCTTGAGGGTCCCTTGGACTGCAAGGAGATCCAACCAGTCCATTCTGAAGGAGATCAGCCCTGGGATTACTTTGGAAGGAATGATGCTGAAGCTGAAACTCCAGTACTTTGGCCACCTCATGCAAAGAGTTGACTCATTGGAAAAAACTCAGATGCTAGGAGAGATTGGGGGCAGGAGGAGAAGGGGACGACAGAGGATGAGATGGCTGGATGGCATCACAGACTCGATGGACGTGAGTCTGAGTGAACTCTGGGAGATGGTGATGGACAGGGAGGGCTGGCGTGCTGCGATTCATGGGGTCGCAAAGAGTTGGACACGACTGAGCGACCGAACTAAACTGAACTGAACTGAATGACAGAAAGTGAAGAGGAACTAAAGAGCCCCTTTGATGAGAGTAAGAGGAGGCTGAGAAAGTTGGATTGAAATTCAACATTTAAAAAAAAAAAAAAAAAACTAACTTCATGGCATCCAGTCCCAGTCCCATCACTTCATAGCAAATAGAAGGGGAAAAAGTGGAAGCATTGACAGATTTTCTTTTCTTGGTTTCCAAAATCCTTGGGGACAGTGACTGCAGCCATGAAATTAAAAGACATTTGCTGTTTTAAATGAAAGTTATGACAAATATAGACAGTGTATTAAAAGCAGATATATCACTTTGCTTATAAGTATCTGTAGAGTCAAATCTATGGCTTTTCCTGTAGTCATGTATGGATGTGAGAGTTGGTCCATAAAGATAGCTGAGAGTCAAACTATTGATCCTTTTGAATTGTGAGGCTGGAGAAGACTCTTGAGAGTTGTCTGGACTACACGGAGATCACACCAGTCAATTCTAGAGGAAATGAATCCAAATATTTTTTGGAAGGACTGATGTTGAAGCTGAAGATCCAATACCTTGGCCACCTGATGCAAAGAGCCAACTCAGTGGAAAAGACCCAGATGCTGGGAAAGATTGAAGGCAAAAGGAAAAGGGGGCAGGAGAGGATGAGATGGCTAGACAGCATCACAGACTCAATAGACATGAATTTGAGCAAAAGACAGTGGAGGACAGAGGAGCCTGACATGCTGCAGTCCATGGGATAGCAACTGAACAACCACTCCATGATTCCGAGCAGCTTATATATCTCACCTAAGCGGCCTCACCCAGCTTTTGTCCTCTTTGTGACTGTTTATTTCACTTAGCGTAATGTCCTCTGGGTTCACCCAGTTTGCAGCATATGTAGGGATTGCTTTCTTGGTTTGTTTAACTTTCTCCCTGTTTTACTGAGATATAATTGACAAAAGCTGCTGCTTCAGGTTTAAGTATATAACATATTTTGATATATATGTATATGGTTGGACAATTACCACAAAACATTTAGTTAGCATCCATCACCTCAGATAGTTACAAATTTTGTTTTCCTATCTTGAGAACTTTTAAGATTTACTGTCTTAGAAACTTTCAAATACAAAATATTGCATTGTGAATTATATTTACCATATTATATATTACATGTGTATTATCACTTTTTTTTTTTATCATAGATTGAGCTGATACCTGCAATTCATCACCTGTGTATTCTTTAACCTTTTTCAGAGAGAACTCTATATTAGGGGCTATGCACCAATTTTGATTTTATTCCTTGAGCATTTAGAAGTGAAGCAGGGATTTCAGCTGACTTGGTCAGATTCCCCACTGTAACCTGCCTGAGGTGTGTGTCTACACAGCACAAAAGATAGCTGAGATTTGGAAAATACTCACTTTCTATGCTATGGACCAAGTGGGTGGCCCTTGTTTCTATTTATTTGTTGTTTTTAATCTCTAGCTAAATGTGAATATAAACTAGCATTTTATTCAATAATGTCTTGAAATTTGGGGATTTTTTTTTTATTTTGTGTTGGGGTATAGCCAATGACAATATTGCTGTAGCTTCAGGTGCACAGCAAAGGGACTCAGACATACATATATTTCTATTCTCCCTCAAACCCTGTTCCCATCCAGGCTGGTACGTAACATTGAGTAGAGTTCCTTGTGCTATACAATCGCTCCTTCTTGTTACTCACTTTGAATGTAACAGTGTGTGCGTGACTATTCTTTTCCCCTGGCAACCATAAATTCATTTTCTAAGTATGTTAGTCTCTTTCTGCTTTCTAAGAAAGTTCATTTGGATTTTTTTTTTCAAGATTCCAAGTGTAAGGAATGTCATACAATATTTTTCCTTCTCTGTCTGACTTACTTCACCCAGGTCCATCCATGTGGCTGCAAATGGCATTCTCTCTTTCTTTTTAGTGGAGGAGTAATAGTCCATTGAATACACACTGTATTCCATTGTATTCATCTTCTTTACTCATTCCTCTGTCAATGAACATTTAGGTTGCTTCCCTGTCTTGGCTGTTGTAAACAGTGCTGCAGTGAACATTGGGGTGCATGTATCCTTTCAGGTCATGTTTTTGTCTGGATATATGCCCAGGAGTGGGATTGCCAGGTCATATGGAAAGTCTATTTTTACTTATGTAAGGAACGTCCAGGCTTCCCTGGTGGTCCTAGTGGTAAAGAATTCTTCTGCCAATGTAGAAGACATAAAAGACATGGGCTCCATCTCTGGGTTGGGAAGATCCCCTTGGAGAAGGGGATGGAAAATCCCATGGACAGAGGGGCCTGGTGGGATGCAGTCCATGGGATTGCAAAGCAGACATGACTGAAGCGATTTACCAGAGGCTTTTCTCCATAGTGGCTGTATCAAATTCCTTTCCCACCAACAGTATGGAAGGGTTCGCTTCTCTCCACACCCTCTCCAGCATTTGTTGTTTGTGAATATTTTGATGATAGCCATTCTGACCATTTGAGGTGATATCTCCTGCCGGGGTCCAGCCCCGGTGGATCCAGGGAATTCGAAGGTGGGGACGGCGTCGGCGTCTCTGGAAAAATACATATTTAATCACAGATATATAGAGAGATTAGAAACAGATAGTGTAGTAGGAAAATTAGTGGAGAAAAAGAGGCTGAATAACTTGGTTTACATGGAATAGCATCCATGCTCCAGAGGGGAATTCAGCCAGAAAAACGGGAGCAAGAATGAAATGACACGGGGGAATCAGTCTTTCTGGAAACTGATCCGATTACTTTATTTTTTTGGTTTGTTTATATACCTTTTTTTTACATATAGGGATGAATACAGAGTCACATGGGGGTCAGCAGTCCTGACCTTCACCGAAATCAGGTGCTTCACATAAATGTATAAAAAAAGGTCTTAGGGAATTTACATCATCTTCTGGCCATGAGACCTGCCGACATTTTATGATCCTTTCTTTTTGATAACCAAAAAACTTATTTCTTCCAAGGGTGTTTTTTCTTAAACCGGGCACCACCCTATAAAGTTACATTCCTATAGGGTGAGNATTCCAAATACATTGATTAATATATTCCCAGGTGCCTTAGGATATGGAGGCCTGGTGGCAATCATTGACTGGACAATGAGAAAAGTCCTATGCTAATTAAGACTTTAAAATACTCCAAAACTCTCTGTGCTGTTTATGGTTGAGAGGTAGTAAACAATCCTGTGTGTAGTGGCAGGAGTATAGATAATCCTGTCACACAAGCTAGTCTGTCAGCAGAGAGGTTTGACCTAAGACACCCTTGTCACACCCAGGACAGGGAATTAGCAGCAATTATTGACACAACAAATGAAAAACCCTTCACCAATATAATTCCAAACCAACCCACTATACTAATAATTTCCAACTCCCCAAAAGAATTTGCCTTTAGTAAGTCTAAAACATCTCGTGCCTCCCAGGTTGGGAGGCTGTAAACAATCACATGTGGCCGGACGAACCTTTACAGGTGGGCTAGATAACCTGCAGAGGAGTCCGTAAGCTGAAACACTCTTGTCATGCCCAAGAATTTTTATTGCCTTGAAGCTGCATGTTAACTCCTTCTCTGAGAGAAATGGTTATGGGGGAGAGCCCCCGTAAAGTCAGAGTTGTAGGTGAGAGCATAAAACAGACTCTGGTTTTGGGGTAGACGCTCGGGAACAGGGGGTTTCCTGAGGCTCGATCACGCCTTTGCTTATGCTGAAGCCTCCTTCCTCATGACCTTTGCCATGGGCGGAGTTCCTCATGCTGGCTCCCAGCAATCTCCTAGTTTTGATTTGCATTTCTCTGGTAACTAGCAGTGAACATCTTTTCATGTGCCTGTTGGCCATCAATATGTCCTCCCTGGAGAAATGTCTATTCTGCTCTTCTACCCATTTTTTGTGTGAGCTGCTTATTTTGATGCTACGTGTCATAACTATTTCTTAAATTTTGGAGAATAATCCCTTATTGGTCATATCATTTGCAATATTTTCTCCTAATCTGTAAGTTGTTTTTTTCATTTTGTTTATTGTTTCCTTTGTTATTTTATGCAAAAGCTTTTGAGTTTAAATAGGTCACAATTATCTATTTATGTTATTTCTTTTATTCTGGGAGATGAATCAAAAATGATGTTACTTTGATTTATGTCAGAAGAGTGTTCTATATTTTCCTCTAGGAGTTTTATACTGTCCTGTCTCACATTTAGGCCTTTAATCCATTTTGAGCTTATTTTTGCGTATAGAATTAAAGAATGATAGAATTTTATTTTTTTACATGTGACTGTCCTGTGTTCCCAGAATCGTTTCAAAGAGACCTTCTTTCCAACCAACATTGTATAATATTGCCTCCTTTGTCATAGATTAATTGACTGTAGGTGTATGGGTTTATTTCTGAATTTTCTATCATTTTCCATTGATTTGTATTTCTATTTTTGTGCCAGTAACACACTGTTTTGATGACTGAGCTTTATAGTCTGAATAGTCTGAAGTGTGGGAGCCTGATTCCTCCAGCTCCATTTTTCTTTTGCAAGACTGTTTTGGCTCTTTGGAATTTTTAGTGTCTCCATACAAATTTTGAGATTTTTTTGTTCTAGTTCTGTGAAAAATGCCATTGCTAATTTGATTAGGGATTGCATAGAATCTGTTGATGGCCTTGGGTAGTATAGTCATTTTAACAATATTACTTCTTCCAAACCACAAACACGGTATATCTTTCTATCTGTTTGTGTATTCTTTGGCTTTTTTCATCAGCATCTTATAGTTTTCAGAGTGTCTTCTATGCATAGTATCATGCCATCTGTAAACAGTAATAGTTTAAGCTCTTCTCTTCCAACTTGGATTCTCTTTATTTCTTTTTCTTCTCTGCTGTAGCTAAGACTTCCAAAACTATATTGAATAAAAGTGGTGACAGTGGTCGTACTTGTCTTGTTCCTAATCGTAGAGGGAATGCTTTTAGCTTTTCACCATTGAGTATGATGCTAACTGTAGATCTGTCATATATGACTTTTATTATGTTAAGGTATATATCCTCTATGCCCACTCTCTGGAGTGTTTTTATCATAAATGGTGCTGAATTTAGTCAAAAGATTTTTCTGCATCTATTGAGATTATCATATGGGTTTTATCTTTCAATTTATTTATATGGTGTGTCACATTGATTTGTGGATGTTGAAAAATCCTTGCATCCCAGGGATGAATCCCACGTGATCATGGTGTATGATCTTTTTAATGTTTTGTTGTATACAGATTGCTAGTATTTGGTTGAGGATTGTTGCATATATGTTCATCAGTGATATTGACCTGTAATTATCTTTTTTTGTGTGGTATCATTGTCTGGTATTGGTATCAGGATGATGGTGACCTCATAAAATGAGTTAGGAAGTTTTCCTTCATCTGCATTTTTTGGAGCAGTTTCAGAAAGATACAGTTAACTCTTCTTTAAATGTCTGACAAGTTCACCTGTGAAGTCGTCAGGTCCTGGATTTTTATTTGTTGGGAGGTTTTTAATCATGGTTTCACCTTCAGTGCTTGTGATTGGTTTCTTCATATTTTCTTTTTCTTCCTGATTCTATCTAAGGAGACTGTACATTTCTAAGAATTTCTGCAGGTTGCCCATTGTATTGGCATGCAGTTATTCAAAGGAGTCTCTTATGATGCTTGGTATTTCTGTGGAGTCAGTTGTAGCTTCGTTTTCATTTCTAATTTTATTGATTTGAGTCTTCTTCCTTTCCTTTTTGGTGAATTTGGCTAAAGCTTTATCAATTCTGTATATCTTTTCAAAGAACAAGCTTTTAGTTTCATTGATTGTTTCCTTTGTCTCTAATTCATTTATTTCTGCTCTGATCATTATGATTTCCTCCCTGCTACTAACTTAAGGCTTTGCTTGTTCTTCTTTCTCCAGTTGTTTTAGGTGTAAGTTTAGCTTTTCATTTGAGATTTTTCTTGTTTCTTGAGGTAAGATTGTGCTGCCATAAACTGCCCTCTTAGGAGTGATTTTGCTGCATCCCATAAGCTGTGGACCATTTTGCTTGTATTTTCATTTGTCTCTAAGTATTTTTTTATTTCCTTCCTGATTTCTTCAGTGATCCAGTGGTTGTTGAGTAGCATATTGTTTAGCTGCCATGCGTTTCTGTTTTTTAGAGGTTCCCCCACCTCTTCAGTTATTTCTAATCACACTGCATTGTGATTAGAAAAGATGGTTGATATAATTTTGATTTTCTTAAATTTACCAAATCTCACCTTGTGGCCCAACATGTGGTGAATCTTGGAGAATTTTATGTTTGCACTTGAGAAAAATGTGTAGTCTGCTGCTTTGGGGTGGAATTCTCTATAAATATCAATTAAGTTCAAGTGTCTAAAATGTCATTTAAGGTTTGGGTTTCCTTATGAATTTTCTGTCCAGATGATCTGTCCATTGATGAAAGTAAGCCATTAAAATCCCCTACTTTTATTGTGTTATTGTTAATTTCTACCTTTGTGTTTGTTAGAATTTGCCTTATGTATTGAGGTGTTTCTATTTTGACTGCTTATATATTTATAAGTGTTATATCCTTTTTTTGGATCGAGTTCTTGATCATTATGTAGCATTCTTCTTTGGACTGAACCCTTGAACATTGTGTAGTGTTCTTATAACAGTCTTGGTTTTAAAGTCTATTTTGTCTGATATGAGTATTGCTACTCCAGCTTTCTTATGAATACCATTTGCATGACATACCTTCTCACATTCCCTTACCTTCAATATGTAAGTGTCTCTAGGTCTGAGGTGGGTCTCTTGTAGACAACATATCTATGGGCCTTGTTTTTGCATCCACTCAGCCGGTCTATGTCTTTTGGTTGGTGCATTTAATCCATTTACATTCAAGGTAATTATCTATTTGTATGATCCTATTACCATTTTCTTAATTGTTTGGGGTTTATTTTCTGTAGATCTTCTCCTTCTCTTGTGTTTCCTACATGGAGAAGTTCCTTTAGCATTTGTTGTAAAATTGGTTTGGGTGTGCTGAAATCTCTTAACTCTTTCTTGTCTGTAAAACTTTTGAATTCTCCATCAAATCTAATTGAGAGTCATACCGGGTAGAGTTGGAGAAGGCAATGGCAACCCATTCCAGTACTCTTGCCTGGAAAATCCCATGGGCAGAGGAGCCTAGTAGGCTGCAGTCCATGGGGTCGCAAAGAGTCAGACATGACTGAGCGACTTCACTTTCACTTTTCAGTTTCATGCATTGGAGAAGGAAATGGCAACCCACTCCAGTGTTCTTGCCTGGAGAATCCCAGGGACAGCAAAGCCTGGTGGGCTGCCATCTATGGGGTCACACAGAGTCTGACATGACTGAAGCAACTTAGCAGCAGCAGCAGAAACTGGGTAGAGTATTCTTGGTTGTAGGTTCTACCCTTTCATCACTGGAATATATCATGCCATTCCCTTCTGGCTTGTAGAATTTCCTTTGAGAAATCTGCTGATGATCTTATGGGATTTTCCTTGATATTATTTGTCTTTTCTTCCCGTGTTGCTTTTAATATTTTATCTTTGTCTTTATTTTTTGTCAGTTTGATTACTATGTGTCTCAGTGTGTTCCTCCTTGTGTTTATCCTGCCTGGGACTCTCTGTTCTTCCTGAATTTAGCTGACTATTTCCTTTTCCATGTTAGGGAAGTTTTCAGCTATTATCTTTTCAAATATTTTCTCAGATCCTTTCTCTCTTCTCCTTCTGGGATCCCAATAATGCAAATAATGGTGCATTTAATGATGTCCCAGAAGTCTCTTAGGCTCTCCCCATTTATTTTCATTCTTTTTTAATATATTTTATTTTGCAGCAGTGATTTCCACCATCCTGTCTTCCAAGTCACTGATCTGTTCTTCTGCCTCGTTATTGTGTTATTGATTCCTCTAGTGTATTGATCATCATCAGTGTTTGTTTGTTCTTTAGTTCTTCTAGGTATTTGGTAAACATTTCTTGCATTTTCTCAATCTTTGCCTCCATTCTTTTTCTGAGATCCTAGATCATCTTCCCTATCATTATTCTCAATTATTTTTCTGGAAGGTTGCCTATCTGTATATACTTCATTGTGCTCTTTAACTGGGGATTTATCTTGTTCCTTCATCTTGAACAAAATCCTACTTCTTTTCATTTTAGTTAGCTTTCTATGATTGTGGTTTACATTCTGGAGGCTATGGAATTGTATTTCTTGCTTTTTCTGTCTGCCATCTTTTGCATGATGATAGAGGCTTGTGCAAGTTTCATGGTGGGAGGAACTGTCTGTGAGGAAACTGGGTCTGGCTTTGGTGGGCAAGACAGTGCTCAGTAAGCTCAGTAAATCTTTAATCCAGTTGTCTGCTGAGGGGTTGGGCTATACTCCCTCTCTGTTAGTTGTTTGGCCTGAAACAACTCAGTCCTAGAACCTACAGGCTCTACGGTAAGGCTAACAGCAAACTTTGAGGAGACTTATGCCAACATACTCCTCCCAGAACTGCTGCTGGTGGTGCATTGTCCCCACAGCAAGTCACTGCCAACCCACGTCTCCACAGGAGACCTCAAACACCCACGCATCTAGCTTGTCCCCTGTGGGATCACAGCTCCTTTTACCTGGGTCAGTCCTGGTGCACCCAAAGTTTTGTTTGTTCTCCCCAAGAGTGGAGTCTTTGTTTCCCCCAGTTCTGTGAAAGTTCTGTCATCAAATTCTGCTGGCCTTCAAAGTCAGATTCCCTGGGGTCTCCAGTCTCTTTGCTATATCCCCAGCCTGGGAAGCCTGATAGGGGGCCTAGAATCTTCACAATAGCGCAAGACCTTCTTCAGTATTACTGTTCTTCAGTTTGTTGGTCATCCACCCAGTGGGTATGAGATTTGATTTTATCATGATTGTGCTCCTCCTACCATCTCATTAAGACTTCTCCTTTGCCCTTGGACATGGGGTATCTTTTTGATGGGTTCCAGTGTCTTCCTGACGATGGTTGTTCAACAGCTGGTTGCAATTTTGATGTTCTTACAGAAGATGAGTACACGTCTTTGCACTTCACCATCTTGAACCAAAACTTCCATTACTTTTTAAGGCTGAATAATATTTCCACTACATTTTGTTTATCCATTGGACGCTTGAGTCATTCCTACCTTTGGCTATTGTGAATAATGCTGCTATGAGGATGAATATACAAATAAAGAAAATAAAATGAAGTCAAGGAAGTTTCAGCTTCAGCATCAGTCCTTCCAATGAACACCCAGGACTGATCTCCTTTAGGATGGACTGGCTGGATCTCTTTGCAGTCCAAGGGACTCTCAAGCATCTTCTCCAACACCACAGTTCAAAAGCATCAATTCTTTGGCTCTCAGCTTTCTTTATGGTCCAACTCTCACATCCACACATGACCACTGGGAAAACCATAGCCTTGACTAAATGGACCTTTGTTGGCAAAGTAATGTCTCTGCTTTTTAATATGCTGTCTAGGCCAGTCATAACTTTCCTTCCAAGGAGTAAGTGTCTTTTAATTTCATGGCTGCAATCACCATCTGCAGCAATCTTGGAGCCCAGAAAAATAAAGTCAGCCACTGTTTCCACTCTTTCCCCATCTGTTTGCCATGAAGTGATGGGGCCGGATGCCATGATCTTATTTTTCTGAATGTTATATTCACTTTTTTTAAAAACTGGAAAGTAATAGCTTTAAAATGCTGTGTTGTTTTCTTCAGTGCAACAGTGTGAGTCAGCCATAAGTAAATATAATATACCCTCTCCTTTTTAGGCCCCCCTCCCATCCCCACCCATCCCACCCCTCTAGATCAATACAGAGTGCTGGGGTGGGCTCCCTGTGTTATGTAGCAGCTTCCCACTCGGTATCTATATTACACAGGGTAGTATATATATGTTAATACTGCTATCACAATCGTCCCACCCTTTCCTCCCCACTGGGCTCAGATAGTAAAGGATCTGCCTATAATGCAAGAGACCCAGGTTAGATTCCTGGGTAAGGAATATTCCCTGGAGAAGAGAATGGCTACCCACTCTAGTATTCTTGCCTAAGAAATTCCATGGAGAGAAGACCTTGGTGGCTACAGTACACGGGTTTGCAAACAGTCAAACACCCCCGAGCAGCTAATATTTTCACCCTTTTCATTACTTCCCCCACGGTGTCCACAAGTCCAGACTCTATGTCTGTGCCTCCATCTCTGCCCTAAAAGGTTGATCAGTACCATTTTTCTAGATTTCATATATATGCTTCAAAGGAACCTTCATTCTCACCTATCTTTAAATTATACTTCTTCCCCTAATTCCACAACTTTTCCAAATTCACATACAGCAAAAAGACAATGTCAACAAAGCAAGGAGGAATCAGACTGCCTCGGCAGTTGATTAAGCTCTTGAGATCTTCTTACCTTATGAAGTGTTCATGAACAAGGATAGTTGGAGGAAATAGGCAAATTCTCTGATTTAGTCTATATGTGCTCATTCATACTAAGAAGATTGAATTGGTTCTAATCGTAAATAGATTAGGAGACGTCAGAGTGATATTAGCAATGCTTTCTTCCCTATACCCGAAAAGTTTCATATTGAGTCCTGGGTGAAAACCTCAGCCATTCTTCTCTATTTTTTCTTTTTGTTCTGATTTAAAGAAAAAGCAGGAGTAAACCATTTGAAATGAACTTGACAGATAAATCATAATCACAAGTTATAACGGAGTTAAGCCCAAGTACACGTTAGCTCCTGCGCTGGTCACACTCCCCCAGGAGCCTGTCGCTGGGAGCTCCAGGGACTGCTCTGTTTCCTCTTTTATTTTTAAGTAGTTCTTCTTCCCACAACATATCCCTTTTCTCCTACCCTCAGAAGCTGGATTAGATAACATAGGACCCTTGAGGATCAACATTGTAACCTTACCTCATAAACTGAGTTTAGAGTCAGACTTGAGAAATTAGGTCATTCCGACTCTTTCCCTCAATCTTTTTGCTCAGTCTCTTTAACAAACCTATTTTGCTGTCTCTTTCACTTATAGCAAGTTTATATCACAAGTGAGCTAAACTATAATTAACAAGCCAAGTTATCCAAAACATTTAAATCAAAGCATCTTGCAGGGAAACATGGCATCTGTAGTGTACTGTAACACAACAACAGCTAATACAAGAAGAGGAAAAATAAAACAATATGATAGACATTTTGTTGTTCTGTTTTTGTTTTTGTTTTGCAACAAGGGTATGTCAGAACTTCTATAACAAAATAAGCATTGTCCTTTAATATGGTTGTATCCAGATGTTGAGTGCTTCATGCAACAAAGCTCCCATTATTCACAACGTTGTTTGGAACTTCTGTTTTAGAATTACCTTCACTGCCAATTTACAAGAAGTATAAGAAACATCTCATTACTTTAGGACCGTACTTCATAGAGGTCATAATTTTCTTTAAGAAAATAAAATGCTGTTCTTTAGGCATAGTCAAGGTTGCAAGCCTCTGTGAGAAATGATCCAATATAACTATTAAAGACAAAGGCGGTGGAAATCTTAGACCAGAACTTCGAGTCAAAATAAAAATAAAGCAAGCTGTGCCTTGTATAAACTCCTGAGGCTATGTCTACAAAAAATTTCCACTGAAGAGTAAGATGTTCAGCCAATTAGTTTGTTATATGTTGCCAAAAAGCTGATTTGATCTGGTTATTCATTTTATTTATTTGCTTTTTCTTTTATAACCAGTTGCTTAAAAGAAATGACCAAGTCAACTAGGTATAAGTCATCTATTAATACATGGATTCAGTTTCAGAAAGCTCCCTGCTTCATGTTCAGGCTATAATTATTAAGCTGTTAATACAATCAAAATGCTTTCAAGCATCTTTTTGACTTAAACAAGATAAGTATTCTAAAATAAATTTTCCATAATCATGATGGTTTAATCATGCCTCTATGAAACCTACAATAAGCAATATGCTTTAAACTTCAGATACTTCCATACCTAGTATAAGTAGAATTTCCTGCAATATATATTTATGTGAAATTTTTTTTTCTTTTTAGATCCCTAAATATTCAAGTGTTTGGAGTATAACAATATAAGTTATCAATCATGTTCATCAAGGGGAGTTAAGATACTTTTTTTATGGAAAAGTCAGGAGAATACACTGTTTATAGAGTTCTCATGATATAATTAATTGTCTTTTAATTTCATGATATCCTGTTAACAAAATTAAAAGATGCTTGTTCCTTGGAAGAAAAGCTATGACAAGCCTAGATAGTGTATTAAAAAGCAGAGACATCGCTTTGCCAACAAAAGTCCATATAATCAAAGCCATGGTTTTTCCAGTAGTCATGTGTGGATGTGAGAATTGAACTATAAGAAAACTGAGCACTGAAGAATTGATGTTTTCAAATTGTGGTGCTGGAGAAGATTCTTGAGAATCCTTTGGACTGCAAGGAGATCAAACCAGTCCATCCTAAAGGAAATCAGTCCCGAATAGTCATTGAAAGGACTGCTGGTAAAGCTGAAACTCCAATAGTTTGGCCACCTGATGTGAAGAACTGACTCATTTTAAAAGACCCTGAAGCTGGGAAATATTGAAGGCAAAAGGAAAAAGAGGTGACAGAGGATGAGCTGGCTAGATAACATCACCAACTCGATGGACATGAGTTTGAAAGCTCCAGGAGTTGATGATGGACAAGGAAGCCTGGCGTGCTACAGTCTATGGGGTTGCAAAGAGTTGGACATGGTTAGTGACTGAACAACAATAACTGCTAGAGTCACTGTCATGAGAGTTTGAACAGAAAACAAAAAGAGAAGGAGATAGAGCAGTATGGTTTTAAAGATACCATAGTGTAGACAGGTGGGTAAAGCAACACCAAGAAAATCATACACCAACTCAAATTAATATGTTGTCAATTTACTAAGACGGTCCATTTAACAGATGAATAAATTATCTCCTGAAACAGTGAGTTCTCACAAAAGTTCTTGGAAGTTAAAATATGGAGGTTTTAAGTTTACCACTTCCCTAGATGTTTTATTCTAAGACATTCAACCATGCGATCTCAAAGGTTTCTAGCAACTCTAAGAATCAGTGACTGTAGGAGCACATTAAGATTAATGATTCATGATGCTAGAAACACAATTTTAGTGTTGAATTTTTCACCACCGTCTTAATCACCTCATTGCTGGCTTTCATCCACATAGGTGTACTGAAACTGCTGTCTTGTCTGATAGCGATGATCTGGTGTAAAATTCAAAAGTTACTGCCCTACTTCATCTGCCTTGACGTTTCTGCTGCATTTGTTACTACTGGTGATCCATTCTTTGGAAACCCACTTCCTTCAATATCCCTATTAATACATTCTCCCTCTTCCTTTTTCAATCCTCAACAACTCCTTCTGAGCTTCTTCTTCCATTCATTTTCTTGCTTCTCTCTCAGATATGCGTAATCTATTCACACATTCACCTTTTATTACATTTTCTTCTCATTCATTTTCATAGCATCTATTCTACTGATGTGAGATTTAATTCCAAAACTTTATACCCTATATGAGTTATCTCAGGAGTTCTGATCATGTATTTTGAACTTCTTACTAAAAAACTCTGCCAGATTATTCTTTCTAACCTCAATTTTTAACAAACTCAATGAACTTTTTTATTACTTTTTTTTCTCCTAACAGTGTTATCAGCATTTATTCAATGACCCTTGGAAATGTTTCCCCTTCCTTTAGACCCAATTCTCTTCGCTTTTTCTAGAACCACTACTGGCCTAAGACAGGAGATATAAAGTCTTTACAGACTCTTCTCAGAGATTCTACATATTATATCATCTTAAGATGCATTTGCGTATTGTTGATGACTTACAGCCATATTTGGAAAGATAATTCTGGTTGAGAAGTTTTAATCTGGCAGTTGAGAGAGACTAAAAAGCATGTAGCATTCTCCAGTATCAGATCAGGCAAAATGTTAAAGGTCAAATAAAATATGTGAAACTCAAAGACTCCAAATAAGTTACCATCAGGGTGGTTGAGCACCAGCTGTCAGCTGCATCTTCACAACTGTGATCCTGAGTAGGATTCCAAGGCTTTGGAGGAAGAATGATGAATACAAGTCCAGGTCACAGTCTGGGAAAGGGAAGCTAGTGGATGTACAGTTAACAGGAAATAGAAAAATTAACAATAAAGACACACACACACACAAAAAAAAAACTCAGGACAAAAAAAGTGATCCAGAAAAATATCAAACCGAGATTCAGGGAATAAGCAGTTTCCCAATTTTTAAAAATAAGGATAGCGGCTAGAGCAGAAATTTGATGCTGTTTGTGACAGTTGGTTTGGAGTGGATTAGAGCTAATATTTATTAAATATTTACTCTGCACTAAATATATTTTGTGCATTATTTCATTATATTTATAACCACAATGCCATTAAGTTCAGTTCAATTCAGTCGCTCAGTCGTGTCCGACTCTTTGCGACACCGTGAATCGCAGCACGCCAGGCCTCCCTGTCCATCACCAACTCCCAGAGTTCACTTAGACTCAGATCCATNTTGAAGGCAAAAGGAAAAAGAGGTGACAGAGGATGAGCTGGCTAGATAACATCACCAACTCGATGGACATGAGTTTGAAAGCTCCAGGAGTTGATGATGGACAAGGAAGCCTGGCGTGCTACAGTCTATGGGGTTGCAAAGAGTTGGACATGGTTAGTGACTGAACAACAATAACTGCTAGAGTCACTGTCATGAGAGTTTGAACAGAAAACAAAAAGAGAAGGAGATAGAGCAGTATGGTTTTAAAGATACCATAGTGTAGACAGGTGGGTAAAGCAACACCAAGAAAATCATACACCAACTCAAATTAATATGTTGTCAATTTACTAAGACGGTCCATTTAACAGATGAATAAATTATCTCCTGAAACAGTGAGTTCTCACAAAAGTTCTTGGAAGTTAAAATATGGAGGTTTTAAGTTTACCACTTCCCTAGATGTTTTATTCTAAGACATTCAACCATGCGATCTCAAAGGTTTCTAGCAACTCTAAGAATCAGTGACTGTAGGAGCACATTAAGATTAATGATTCATGATGCTAGAAACACAATTTTAGTGTTGAATTTTTCACCACCATCTTAATCACCTCATTGCTGGCTTTCATCCACATAGGTGTACTGAAACTGCTGTCTTGTCTGATAGCGATGATCTGGTGTAAAATTCAAAAGTTACTGCCCTACTTCATCTGCCTTGACGTTTCTGCTGCATTTGTTACTACTGGTGATCCATTCTTTGGAAACCCACTTCCTTCAATATCCCTATTAATACATTCTCCCTCTTCCTTTTTCAATCCTCAACAACTCCTTCTGAGCTTCTTCTTCCATTCATTTTCTTGCTTCTCTCTCAGATATGCGTAATCTATTCACACATTCACCTTTTATTACATTTTCTTCTCATTCATTTTCATAGCATCTATTCTACTGATGTGAGATTTAATTCCAAAACTTTATACCCTATATGAGTTATCTCAGGAGTTCTGATCATGTATTTTGAACTTCTTACTAAAAAACTCTGCCAGATTATTCTTTCTAACCTCAATTTTTAACAAACTCAATGAACTTTTTTATTACTTTTTTTTCTCCTAACAGTGTTATCAGCATTTATTCAATGACCCCTGGAAAGGTTTTTTTGTGTCAAGTTCCTTCATGCCCTTCTGTCATGACTTTTTGTATTTAGCCTCTCAAATATTTTTCATCCTCTTTATTTCCCACTCCTATAATCTTAATCATGTCATTGTTTTCCAGCAAAGCCTCTCTGTCTCCTTGCTCACTCCTTTGCTGAGAGAATGTTTCCCCTTCCTTTAGACCCAATTCTCTTCGCTTTTTCTAGAACCACTACTGGCCTAAGACAGGAGATATAAGGTCTTTACAGACTCTTCTCAGAGATTCTACATATTATATCATCTTAAGATGCATTTGCGTATTGTTGATGACTTACAGCCATATTTGGAAAGATAATTCTGGTTGAGAAGTTTTAATCTGGCAGTTGAGAGAGACTGAAAAGCATGTAGCATTCTCCAGTATCAGATCAGGCAAAATGTTAAAGGTCAAATAAAATATGTGAAACTCAAAGACTCCAAATAAGTTACCATCAGGGTGGTTGAGCACCAGCTGTCAGCTGCATCTTCACAACTGTGATCCTGAGTAGGATTCCAAGGCTTTGGAGGAAGAATGATGAATACAAGTCCAGGTCACAGTCCGGGAAAGGGAAGCTAGTGGATGTACAGTTACCAGGAAATAGAAAAATTAACAATAAAGACACACACACACAAAAAAAAAAAACTCAGGACAAAAAAAGTGATCCAGAAAAATGTCAAACTGAGATTCAGGGAATAAGCAGTTTCCCAATTTTTAAAAATAAGGATAGCGGCTAGAGCAGAAATTTGATGCTGTTTGTGACAGTTGGTTTGGAGTGGATTAGAGCTAATATTTATTAAATATTCACTCTGCACTAAATATATTTTGTGCATTATTTCATTTTATTTATAACCACAATGCCATTAAGTTCAGTTCAATTCAGTCGCTCAGTCGTGTCCGACTCTTTGCGACACCGTGAATCGCAGCACGCCAGGCCTCCCTGTCCATCACCAACTCCCAGAGTTCACTTAGACTCAGATCCATTGAGTAAGTGATGCTATCCAGCCATCTCATCCTCGGTCATCCCCTTTTCCTCCTGCTCCCAATCCCTCCCAGCATCAGAGTCTTTTCCAATGAGTCAACTCTTTGCATGAGGTCGCCAAAGTACTGGAGCTTCAGCTTTAGCATCATTCCTTCCAAAGAAATCCCAGGGCTGATCTCCTTCAGAATGGACTGGTTGGATCTCCTTGCAGTCCAAGGGACTCTCAAGAGTCTTCTCCAACACCACAGTTCAAAAGCATCTATTCTTCAGTGCTCAGCTTTCTTCACAGTCCAACTGTCACATCCATACATGACCACTGGAGAAACCATAGCCTTGACGAGAGGGACCTTTGTTGGCGAAGTAATGTCTCTGCCTTTGAATATGCTCTCTAGGTTGGTGATAACTTTTCTTCCAAGGAGTAAGCGTCTTTTAATTTCATGGCTGCAGTCACCATCTGCAGTGATTTTGGAACCCAAAGAAATAAAGTCTGACACTGTTTCTCCATCTATTTCCCATGAAGTGTGATCACTCACCTAGAGCCAGACATCCTGGAATGTGAAGTCAAGTGGGCCTTAGAAAGCATCACTACGAACAAAGCTAGTCAAGGTGATGGAATTCCAGTGGAGCTATTTCAAATCCTGAAAGATGATGCTGTGAAAGTGTTGCACTCAATATGCCAGCAAATTTGGAAAACTCAGCAGTGGCCACAGGACTGGAAAAGGTCCGTTTTCATTCCAATCCCAAAGAAAGGCAATGCCAAAGAATGCTCAGACTACTGCACAATTGTACTCATCTCACATGCTAGTAAAGTAATGCTCAAAATTCTCCAAGCCAGGCTTTAGCAATACGTGAACCGTGAACTCCCTGATGTTCAAGCTGGTTTTGGAAAAGGCAGAGGAACCAGAGATCAAATTGCCAACATCTGCTAGATCATCAAAAAAGCAAAAGAGTTCCAGAAAGACATCTACTTCTGCTTTATTGACTATGCCAAAGACTTTGACTCTGTGGGTCACAAGAAACTGTGGAATATTCTGAGAGAGATGGGAATACCAGACCACCTGACCTGCCTCTTGAGAAACCTGTATGCAGGTCAGGAAGCAACAGTTAGAACTGGACATGGAACAACAGACTGGTTCCAAATAGGTAAAGGAGTACGTCAAGGCTGTATATTTGTCACCCTGCTCACTTAACTTATATGCAGAGTGCATCATGAGAAACAGTGGACTGGAAGAAACACACACTGGAATCAAGATTGCCAGGAGAAATATCAATAACCTCAGATATGCAGATGACACCACCCTTATGGCAGAAAGTGAAGAGGAACTAAAAAGCGTCTTGATGAAAGTAAAAGAGGAAAGTGAAAAAGTTGGCTTAAAGCTCAACATTCAGAAACCTAAGATCATGGCATCTGGTCCCATCACTTCATGGGAAATAGATGGGGAAACAGTGGAAACAGTGTCAGACTTTATTTTTTGGGGCTCCAAAATCACTGCAGATGGTGACTGCAGCCATGAAATTAAAACACGCTTACTCCTTGGAAGAAAAGTTATGACCAACCTAGATAGCATATTCAAAAGCAGAGCCATTACTTTGCCAACTAAGGTCCATCTAGTCAAGACTATGGTTTTTCCAGTGGTCATGTATGGATGTGAGAGTTGGACTGTGAAGAAAGCTGAGCACCAAAGAATTGATGAGTTTGAACTGTGGTGTTGGAGAAGACTCTGGAGAGTCCCTTGGACTGCAAGGAGATCCAAACATTCCTTTCTGAAGGGAATCAACCCTGGGATTTCTTTGGAAGGAATGATGCTGAGGCTGAAGCTCCAGTACTTTGGCGACCTCATGCAAAGAGTTGACTCATTGGAAAAGTCTCTGATGCTGGGAGGGATTGGGGGCAGGAGAAGGGGACGACAGAGGAAAAGATGGCTGGATGGCATCACTGACTCGATGGAAATGGGTCTGGGTAAACTCCGGGAGTTGGTGATGGACAGGGAGACCTGGCGTGCTGCGATTCATGGGGTCGCAAAGAGTTGGACACGACTGAGTGACTGAACTAAACTGAATTGAACTGAATACTTAGCTATACTTACCTACCTCAAAGACTTTATATTTATGTGCTGTTGAGGTAGAACTCAAAGTAGAATAATGTTACTCCTGAGCCGAGTCTTTGGAATTGTTAAGTGGGGTGACCAATAGTTGGGGGAAAATTATTTGCAGCTCTGCTTAATTTTTCATCAAACAGTATCTGAGCAACTATTATGTGCAAGGCACTGGATTACTTAGATGAATAAGACCCTATTCTCCACTAATAGGAGAAGGAAATGGCAACCCACTCCAGTATTCTTGCCTGGGGGATGGCGTGGACAGGGGAGCCTGGTAGGCTGTTGTCCATGGGGTCACACAGAGTTGGACACGACTGAAGTGACTTAGCAACAGCAGCAGCAGCTTCACTAATAGTTAAGAAAATGGAAATAAGCATATAAAAGGCAACACAGTAAAGTTAGCTTAAAGAATGGGTTGCAAAGTTAAATATGAAGAGTTAGAAGGATATTACCTAACCTGAGTTGGTATAAGAAAAAAAGATATTCCAGCTAATATTTTTGAATAACAAATCTCAGCCAGCTTAGTGGCATTAAATTAAATAAGTATCATTGAATTATACTGATGGAGTCTGCAGGTTAGAAATTTGGACAGTGTAGTGAGACGGCTTGATATTGTTCCATAGTCTCTTGGGCATGGTGTAGGAAGACTTGATACATTCAGGATTATTATATTCTTCTCTTGTGTACATACCAGGAATGGGACTGAAGGCTGTGCTCAGTTTTGACTATTGACTGGAGTACCTATACTTGACCTGGAGTTGCCACAGAGTGGCTTCTGGATTCTAAGGAAGTCTCAATAGCTATCATCCCAAAAAAACCAAGAGGAAACTTCTTGGACTTGTGTGATCTCACCCCAGAAGTCAGATGATGTTGCTGGCAACACTCTATTGGTTGGAGTAATCACAAACCCCCATGGATTTTAATAAGAAGAATACATAGCCCATTTCTACATAGCCCATTTCTGAATAAGAGAAATATCAGAATCTTTTAAAACTCCAATCTGTTCTTTGGCAAAGTATGCAATATATACAGTATACTTTATATGCAGTATACAATATAATGGTCTCTTCTTAACACCCCTAAAAGTCTTATCCCGTTAACAACCTTCAGCTCTCACTCAAGGCCAAGAACTATGTCATCAGGCATGAATGAAGCTCTTTGGATACAGATTCCTTTCAGTATGAAGATTAGTGGTACGAGAGAAGCTATCTCTCACCACTGTTATCCCTTCATCCTACCAAATATACAGCTGCTGAAAAGTCCTGAAATAAATTTTCCAATATGAGACTAACTGCACAACTTAATCAGTTTCAGTGCAAAATTAAATGCAAAGCCCCTTATTCAATTATTACTGGAATTTCAAGACGGTGACTAAGCCTAGAGCCCTCCTAACTGATAGCGCCCTCAGCAAACGCACAGTTCACACACCTGTGAGACACCAGAGAGCCCTCCTCTCATTCTAGAAGTGGGAAAGGGAAGAGAAAAGACTGTTACTGGTCTATAGAAATTCTGATATTTAACAAGGTTCATGTTCTTGATTCCTTATTTTGGGCTCAGAAAAACTTTGGGAGCTCTTGGCTCTGCACTCTAGTCTTCTATTTCTCCTCTCTGAATCATTCTCCCTTTTTCATAACTGTAGTTCTTGTTTGAGCAGGTTAAAAATCTGATTAGTTTCTGAGAAAGCTTCCTCAGTCTAGCTCTTACCAGCATAAATTTGGAGTTTCAAAAGTTTCATTTCATTTTGTACTGCCTCTGTACCTTTTAGGCCACGATGATAGAATTCCTCTAAAATTCTGCTTTCTTTTTAATATATGAAGTTATATTACATTCCATTAAGCAAAAGTCACACAAATGATTTTAAAATAATCCTTGCTATACATTGGGCCCTTATGAGGCTGCTGAGGAACAACGTTTTAAAAGTCTTAGAAACTGTATTACTTAGTGGAGTGGACATTCAAGGCTCATCTTGAAAAACCCTGGTGGTGGTGGTGGTGGTGGTTGAGTCACTAAGTCATGTCCAACCTTTGTGACCCCATGAACTGTAACCCCAGGCTCCTCTGTCCGTGGGACTTCCCAGGCAAGGATACTGGAGTGGGTTGCCACATCCTTCTCCACTTAAGACCCTTAAATGTGTTTTTTTTCTATCTCAACAGATCTGAGCCACCAATTTAAATGCTTCTGAAGTTACAAAAAATGATTTAAATCACATCCTTGACCTCATCCTTGACTTGCCCAGAGACCACGTTTCCAAATTGCATTCTGGATTTCTTATTGGCCCTTAGGCCTTTTTTTAGTGGAGTATATTTTGCTTGGGAGAGGGAGGATATGAAATCATTTTATTGTCAAATTCATCAGCTCTTGGATCCTTACATATTTTCTAATTTCTTTTAAAAAACTGAATATATCCTTCCTTAGCTCATTTTTCTTTACCAGTAGTTTGAATTCTGCCACTTAAAGAAACTAGCTAATACTCTGAAGAAAATTCCCTTAACCATGTCCATCAGTTCCTCAGATATATTTACTGTTTTTTACATTATAGAATGTAACAGTTTCATTAAATTTCCCCCCAATGTATAACAAAGTTTTCCTTTCTTCCAATTTCCAGTAACGTTTTTCTACTTACCTTTAAGCTTCACCAGCAGTCTCCTGGAGGCCCATCAGGCTTCTGCTAACCATATCCTCAGTGCTCTAACAGGTCCTCCTGAGGCAAGGGGTAGATAGACACCCCTAGGGTAAAGGGATGGGAGATTCATTGCTTATGGACAGAAACTCTAAGAGGAGAATAGCAGGACCATTAAGAGAGGAGGCTGGGCCTTGCCCAGACCACACATTTCTCATTCTCAAAGTCAAGAGACTTCTTCAACTACACCTGCCCAGAAAGACCCCTTGGAGATCAAAGGGGAGTGGTGCCAACCATATGCCTCTTCGGTAGAATCCATCTTGGCCAAGAAATGTGTGCGCACACATGGCAGGATCCTGAGATATACCCAATATGGACTGTGAACCAGGCAAATCAAAATGATTGGCCAAAGAAAAATTGGAAGAAATGCCCCATAAAAGTAATTCAAATGCCATGAGGGTAATTCTGTCTCTCTCTGAGTCTAGCTGTGTGTCTATCCACATGTACTCTATTCTTTTTTTCCTCCTAATAAAAACCTTGCTTATTTCACTACTTTCCATCTTTGTGGGAATTCTTTTCTGCAAAAGCAAAGGGCAAGAGCATTGCTACTAACTGCTGGCCTAGTGGCTAGGATTTGGGGCTCTCACTGCCACCACCTGGCCTCAGTCTCTGGCTGGGAACCCAAGCCTTGCTTCAAGCTGCTGCGGGCCAAGGCCACCTGAGATCACTCCCATTGCCTAGTCTGAAAGTTAATGCCATTACCTTTCAGAGTTCTGTTACCATGACATCCCATTTCTGATAACTACTTCTCCATCAATCTGGTTTCAGTCAGAATCACTACGAGTGGTATTGAATGAGAGATCCATACAAGAATGAAACTTTACCCACTTCTGGCTGTTGGTTGATATCTATGCAAGGCTTATACCTCTGCTTTTAGGGTCAGGTCTGAGATGGTTATAGTAGGTCAGCTAGATCACAATCAGGGAAAGAAAGATGGATGTCAGATAGAAAGAGCAATGACCAATTCGAACCCATAGAAGAAAAATAGAATTCATGAGAATAAACTGGCCACCATGAAGAGAGATTAGAACCATTTCCAACCTCAGTGATGCAGGCGATATGCAGAAGAAGTCAGCATATTTCACCACATCAATGCACATGCTCAGGATATAGAGAAGCTGAAGGAGGAGGGCTGATGGGAGCTGGTAAAATTGCAGGCCCAGATGCCACCTATACCATCAGGTGAGCCTGCAGATCAGTGATAGGTATGGAGTTATCTCAGAACCTAGCGCCACACTGACTTCAGAGCCTGAAAGTGGCTGCCACTTCATTTCCATCTTCCAGATCTCATGCAAATTTCTCTGTTCTCAACACTAACTGGGAATAGTACAGAGAAGGGACTTCTGGAGATCCAAGTCTGGCTCAGTTAGATTCATAGACTGCAAGATGACCACCAAAGACTTCTTGGAAAATGTGTTTAATTCAGTCTTTTAAAAATGAGACAGACTTGGCCAAATCAAGAAAAGAAAAGGCAAAGAAGTTACCATAACCAAAGACACGGATTCAAGGAATAGGAGGGGCTCAGGAAACAAGGAGCTTAGGGCTTCCCTGGTGGCTCAGAGGTTAACGCATCTGCCTCCAACGCGGGAGACCCAGGTTCGATCCCTGAGTCGGGAAGATCCCCTGGAGAAGGAAATGGTAACCCACTCCAGTATTCTTGCCTAGAGAATCCCATGGACAGAGAAGCCTGGTAGGCTACAGTCCATGGGGTCACAAAGAGTCGGACACGAATGAGCGACTTCACTTTCACTTTCAGGAAACAAAGGGTGCTGGAATGGGGGCTGAACAAAAGCAGAGACTGAGTTGGTTTAGCCACATGGTCTAGTTGTTATAGTACATTTAATAGGTATTCTATAATTTTTTTTTAAATAACTGTTGATTAATGTGCGAGACAAAGAATGACAGAATTTGACAAATTTGACTTTGATTCAATCAGGTAGAATTTTGTGTGTGACTTAAAAAAAAATTAGACAAAGGAGGGGCTTGCACTTAAGTGCCCTTCTGGCAGGAGAATGAATCATGGGCAGATCTAAGGATGAGTTAAAGCATGAGATGCCTTTTTCGTTAGCACTGACCAAAAAGAAAAAGAAGAAAAAAGGGAAGGAGGCATTAACCTGAGGCAACAGAGGGAGACTTTGAAACTGGCTAGGGAAAGGGTGAGGAAAGATGTGACTGAAGTGAAGTTTTAACAGAATGTTCCAGAGTGGGTTTAATAAAGAATTTTTCCTAGCAACTGTTCAAACATTTCTTGTCACATTTAAAGGAAAAAAAATTTCATTTGGATCATCTATTTCTGAGAAAATTTGTTACATCTAATGCTGATCAGCACAAGTTAACATTAGACCATTTTTGTCCTACTTTTGTCTTCTTTGTAAAACAAAACAGATTCCTTCATCAGTGAAGCACAGTATATTATATAGGTAGTTGGGCTTTTTTTTTTTCCTTACACTTGAAATTCTTAATTCCTTATGGGCAATCCAGCTGAATTATATTTCCATATGGTTAAAGGGGGGAAAAAATGACCAGTCATTGAGAAAGATAAAGACATTTTCCAGTCAACCATTAACATCAGAACACATATAGTTTGTTTTATTTGGCAATCGGCCTTTGTTTGTCAAACTCCAAAGTAATACTAATTTAATCATACAAAACACAGTCCAGTGTCAAGAAACTATTCTGCCCCGACCAGAGTCTCTTCATAATTTAAAATCTTTTCAATTCTTAGTCAAGAAAGTCAGAAATCCCTTTTGTCATGGGAGGAAATGGTTTCTGGATCTCCTCTGGCAAAATATAGGAATTAAACCCTCCCATCATGTATTCACGAGAGCCCTGCTAAGCTCATTTAACAGCGTATGTCAAAGTTTAGCTTCTGCAGCAGTTTTCTCTAAGAACATCTGCAAAGAAACATTCTCTTTGCGTACTTTCAGAGTTTGGAGCAGAAAAAGTAATAGCGCTATGAATCGAAGAGCAGGATCCTTCTTGACTATCATCAGTATCTTTCTTCCTTTTATTTGACAAAATCAAGGTTCACATTTTAGGGCTTCCTGCTTCACCAAGCTACTGCAAACCAGAAGACTTGAAAGTGTTGTTCTCAACCACAATTTTTAGAAAAGAACATGATTTTTAGAAAGAACATGGTGCTGAACGTGATACTGTATCACAGGCATTTAATGGATCAACACACCTCTATAAATGGATTGCTCTCTGGCACATTTGCTTTATATAATTCCTGCTTTAAAACTGTGCTCAAGACTTCCTTTCTCAATGACCTTTGAATTCATCACTCATCCAGTTATCCAATAAGGTCTGCCTTTCACCATTTCCATTCTTCCCCCTTGTAACCTTTATAGCTCTAGGAGTATCCCTAACCTCCTTTAAAAATAAGTGTGTGTGTTTGTGTCTTTCTTTTTGCAAACATAGGCAGCCACTCCTCAGTGATGCTAGCATATGTTTATGGACAATTTTTTTTAATATAAATTTATTTATTTTAATTGGAGGCTAATTACTTTACAATATTGTATTAGTTTTGCCATACATCAACGTGAATCTGCCATGGGTGTACACATGTTCCTTATCCTGAACCCCTCTCCCACCTCCCTCCCCATACCATCCCTCTGGGTCATTCCAGTGCGCTAGCCTGGAGCATCCTGGACAATTTTTAAAGTGCAGATAATGTTCTTGTTTGCACAGATGGATACATTCACCACGGCTTCCCTGGTGGCTCAGATGGTAAAGAATCCACCTGCAATGTGGGAGACCTGGGTTCGATCTCTGGGTTAAGAAGATCCCCTGGAAGAGGGCATGGCAACCCACTTCAGTCTTGTTGCCTGGAGAATCCCATGGACAGAGGAGCCTGGGGGGCTACAGTCCATGTGATTGCAAAGAGTCAGACACAATTGAGAAACTAAGCATGCACAGAACATGTCAGTGGCTTTTGAGGCTCAAGAGAAAGTAGAACAGCTAGAAGGGAGGAACGGCTCTGGGTAACAGCTGTTGGGGAAACAAAGAATGTATTTTGTAGTTGCCTTGTATCCTCACATCTTCAGGCTCTGAGCAGTGATTCACGCCTCAGCTGCTATCTGGATTTGGGCCTGGTATCATTGGTTTGGAATGAGAGGCTGTTTCATACTGGCTCCTTTTCTCTAGTTTGAGAAAGCTCAAATATAGGATACAAACTCATGTTTGTGTGCTGCAGGCAAGTATATGTGTATAGGAAGGACTGGTGGAGAAAGTGCCAGAGCTTGAAGTCCTCAGGAAAACCTCTATACAGTGGGCAAAGGTTAAAAATCCTTATAAATCTTCTCATTCATTTTTATTCCACTTCCATGGACTAAGAAAGAAGAAAAATTGGAGAAAAAAAAAATGCTAAGATTTTTTTCCCCTAGTAACACTCACCAAACCATTCAAGCATTTAGAACAGTCAGCAGTGTTACAGGTTTCCTGTCCTTGGGGATCTCCTAGCATGTGATGGGATATATAAAAAACAAAGGTTGCAGTTAGAGATGTCCCCTACACTGCAGGAGGCTAAAGGAAGGTGACATGGATGCTAACTGAATTCTTCGCTGAAAGAATAGTGAAGCCATCACGAGCAGGTGACATTTGAATTGAACACTGAAGCATGGGTAATTACGTGATCATGGAGAATGGGAGAAATGGCACTGCAGGCTGAATGTGAACAAAAATAAATGGTGAATAACCATTTGTCTCCTCCATTAAGCACAATTATCCTCAAAGGTAAATGTCATGTCTTCTAATTATTTTTAACTTTCTTAAATATTCTGTATAGACACACTCAAAAGGCAACGAAACAGTTGACAGGAACTCATCAAAACAGCTTTTCAATGTGTCTCCATAGCCTGAACTGAGTGACGGCCTTTGGTCTCACACAAGACAAGAAATTTCCTGGTACAAATGCCACCGTGCACATTTAAAACAATCATACCTACAGAGAAAATTGTTTTGTTTTGTTTTGTTTTTGCTAGAAAATATGGCCCCATAGACTTCCTATCACATCTGATGAATATTTCTCAGAAAAGTCAAATCTTGCTCATGTTTAAAGAGGCCCCAGGGAGTGCTCATATGATACCCAAAGACTGAAAATTTGAATCTGAAAGGTAGATTCTTTTAAATATCATAACCAAGAAAGGTGAGTTTTCCCTTTATTGTTTCCATGTCGGGTCCTGCTGGCGTTGGCATTTACTACCCCTCAGCCTGACCAGTTGGAGAGGCATCTGTTCTTTCAGTCCATTCCTCAGTGATTATCATTACAGCATTTGACTCATCAGACACACGTGCAGAGTGAACAGGCCTCACTCTAAGTAAGAATACAGTAGGACAATAGCCGGATACAAATGTCTAAATGCACAATATCTGAAGATTATACATTGCCTATTAAGGGTTTCTTTCTTACAAGGAAACCTTTAACTGGCAAGAAAGGAAAAATGAAAGTTTTGTGTTTTATTTATGCATAAAGCTTTCCTTATAAATTTCACTTTGAAAAGACAAAAAAGGGACATTCAAGCATATTTCCAGAATTTTCCCCCTTCATCTTTGTTTCTTTGTGTTTTCGACAGATTTTTTCCCTTTGCTTGAATACACTAACAGTCATATCTATTTTTTAATTACATATAAACTCACACAAACCTGTTCTATAGTAAAACAGATAAAAGATCTAGGAAGCATGTTAAAAACCATTTTCACATTCCACTTAAATGTCTGTTAGTGTTGCTGGATAATTAATGCACTCTCCAAATAGAAATATGAACTATACTGGAAACGAAGGGACTTGGAGAGTTTGTTTTCATGCTTTTTTAAAAAATACTTTTCAAGTTTGGTTTGGAATATAAAACAGTCGTGGAATATTGTTCATGTAGACTGATATCTTAAAATAAATCTCAGAAGTGGAGCCCCTCCCTAAGAATAGTTTGAACTGCTTTATTTGTTTTAGATATGGACACTAAAAGGTAAAAGGATGACCAGAGATAATCATTATTGCAATATTTTTTAAAATAACTTTATATAAAGCAGCCATTTAAACCATGATCTGTTTTTCATGTCTGTTTATTTCTATAACATATTTATAACTTTGCGGTAATAAAGGACAAACTTTTCTATCCAATGTGAGCAAAATAAGGCCTCCTCAGTGAGAATGTGTTGTTCTTTGTACAGTGGCAGCAAGCTCTGCATTTCTTGATGAAATGTTATGTTTTGACTTTGCTCATCTTTATCAAGTAAAGGAGTAATTTCTTTGAACGGAATTCACAAAAGTTCTGTCTCTTCACTGTGGAGGTGCTGCATATGGTGGACGTGTTGTGCCCCAGACAACAGGACCTGGAGTGAACATCCAACCTCCTCGGTGCTCACCAGCCTTGCCATTTAACTCAGGGCTGCTCCCTCCCTAGGAAAGAAATCTGGCTTTTAATTCACCACATGGGCTAGAAATAGCTCTGTGAGTATAAACACCAATTCATGGTTTCTTATGTTTGTTTTCTATTGATGTTCTAACAAAACGTACCAGTTCTAACCAGCCTGTATACGTAGACACAAACAGAAACAATCAATTAGATTCAGTGAGGATTAGTATTATTTTCCATAATTCCTTATACCCTTTGGATTTTCCCATCAGTCCAGGAATGTGGAGTAATGTACATTTAGGAGTAGAATAAGGTATTCTACAGCATATTATAGGTAACCTAGAAATAAATCTTAGCTCTTTAGTGTAGTCATTCTTTCTAGAAATAACTCCAAGGGAAATGACCACAAACTAAACACATATTCTCCATTAAATCCAAACTAAATGTATCTCCAATTCAATCTCTGTTCACAGATTCTGTCTCACACGGCTGATGAGACAATAACCACTAAATGATCCAGACAATGAAACAGGAAGGAAAAATATAGCTCCAAATCTTATTCCCAGCCTGTCCTCCAACTCGTTCTCTGACCATTGCATCTAGCCTTCTACCATCTGAACTGTCAATTCTGTCCTGCTCAGATCATAGCCCCTGGAGAAGGAAAAGGGAACCCACTCCAATATTCTTGCCTAGAAAATCCCATGGGTGGAAAAGCCTGGTGGGCTATAGTCCATGGAGTCACTAAGCGTCGGACACAATTGAGTGACTGACACACAGACCATAACACCCTCTGGCGCCACCTAAGACCGTCAGCTGTTTCCTCTTATCTTTTATGGGGGAGCCTGGTGGGCTGCCGTCTATGGGGTCGCACAGAGTCGGATACGACTGAAGTGACTTAGCTTATATCACCTCATCGGATAAATCGATGATAATTTACCACTTTGTCAATAGCTCTTTTTTTTTTTAGTTCTCTAAGACCAAGTTTAATGTCAATGTTTCTTTGAAGCGTTTACAGCAAAACAACTCATTCTTTATTTTTATGGTTGCTTTTGTTCATAGCATCGTTATTCCCATCACCTCTTGAACTCTCTAAACCCTTTTTGCTTTCTCTTCTCAGAGGAGATTGGGTTGGAGGACCCCATGCAGCAGTTGGCTGAAATACTCTCTGTCTTGAATTACAATGGCATTAAATGTTGATCACAAACGCAAATGTCTGTATTAACCTGGCTGGTAGCTTAATGAGTGAGGCAGTATTGTGGTAGACTTCTAACTGACCAGCATACATCCTAACTAAAGGAAACAACTCTGAGCAATGGTTTTCATGTGGGAATGCCAGATTTGCCACATTTACCAATTTTTCAAAAAAAAAGAAATATGCATTTTAATAGGAAATTTCCTAAATAAAAACTTAATTATACACTGATCAAAACCAAACCTCTAGGCTAATTGCTGCCTACAATTCACCTGTTTGTAACCTTTTTCCTAAAGGCCCAGTAGAGGATTATACTAGAAATAATTGGCCACTGTTAGAAGCAGTCATGGAGGAAGGAATTTATCTAATCTCAGAAAGAAACAGGGGTTGGTGACACAACGTTTGAGATCCCCACTCCACTTTTTGAAGTGGGTGTACCAGGGTTCCAGACTTTTATGTTTCCAACCTTATCAAAATATCCTGGAACCCAAGGTTGGCTTAAAACCTCTACGCATTTCCTACTGTTGCTGTAACAAATTACCACAAATGTGGAATAATACAAATGCTCTTACAGTTCTGGAGGCTAGAAATCAGAAATTAGTTTCCTTAAACTAAAGCTAATGTTTAAAAACAGGACTGGTTACATCTCGAGATTCTAGGAAAATTCCGTTTCTTGCCTTTTCTAGCTTCTGGAAACTACCTGCATATTTCCTGGCTCATGACCTCTTCCTGAAATTACCCCAAAATCTAGCTTTCATCATCATATCTGCTACTTCCTCCTTTGACCTTCTTTCCAGTCTCTTATAAGGACCTTTGTGATTCCATTAGGGCCTATCTGGATAAAAGAGGACAATCTCGCCATCTCAAGATCCATCACTTAATCACATCTGCAAGTCCCCTTTGCAATATAAGGTAACATTCACTTACTCCAGGGATTAGGATGTGGGTACATTTTGTGGGGCCATTTTTCATCCTACCACAAGCAACTAACTGCCAAATAAAGTATTATATGGGTTTGGACAATGATGGATAACACCTGTCTCATCTTTTACAATCAGCAAAGGAGCCTATTGAACTCTTCGGTAAAGCCTAATGAAGGCACAGGCCACCTAATAACAAATGAGATAGCATTTTCCTTCAGTGCAGTGGGAGGAAGGCTGGAAAACATTTACCTTAATTTAAAATGTGACATTTCTTTGCCTTTGTGGAGTAAGATTCATACCTTCCACAGTAATCCTGACTTCTTCAAGTGGAGTTTTCCTTTCCCCTGTGTTCTCTTAGAATTATCTCCATATTCTACATCATATACAAGGAGCTTACTGCATTGACTAAAATGTGTGTTTGTGTGTTCACGTCCTGGACTCAAAGGGTTATTTTATCTTTGTACAAACAACCTTTTCCCAATGCGTTAAATAAGTACTGAACTGACTGAATAAGTAAGATGTAAGATAAGAATATTCCAAAAATATTTTAAACGTGTTGTCTTTTTTCTTTTAGTTCACTATTTATCTCTATAGGGCTTCCCTGTAGTTCAGATGGTAAAGAATCTGCCTGCAATGCAGGAGACCTGGGTTTGATTCCTGGGTCAGAAAGATCCCCTGGAGAAGGGAATGGCAACCCACTCCAGTATTCTGGCCCGGAGAATCCTGTGGACAGAGGAACCTGGCTGGCTACAGTCCCTGGGGTCGCAAAAAGTCAGACATGACTGAGAGACTAAGCAATAACAATAAAAAGAATTAAGTGGGGAGAAAGACTGAAGGGCAGAGGCCAATCATCAGAAATCACTTTCTTTCTTTTTTTTTTCACTTTCAAAACAACTTTCCAGGAGGGTTATTTTAATTTTTATCAATAAGAAAATTAAGGCTTAGAAGTTATATAATTATTTATTTAGTGACTAAGCAGTAAAGCTGAATGCAGTGTAATATGGTCCGCGTCTTGAGACCATATTCCTTTGACACCACATCCTTTCTTATTTATTAAAAATATATTTATGCACAACTTATCAGATTTTTCTCTTGGTCAAATTATTGCTCTATTTGCCAAAAATAGTGCCAGCTCCTTTGTTCACTGGCGTTTTGTTTTTTTTTTTCTTTTCTTTTTCCCCAACCCAGACAGGCCCTTCAGGCATAAAGCTCAGTTTCTTCCTGGGGCCGAGCAGGCTCCTGTGGTGCTTGAACACAGGAAAGAAGCTGTGATTCTTCCTCCTGCCCTTCCTCCCCTGCATAAATCCCAGCAGCTCCAGAGAGTGTTTATTCAGGCAAGCTTTTCCACCCCACAGGGAAGAAAACCAGTCTCATTAAACCCTGAATAGTACTTATTATTGCCTGGATAAAAATTTTTAAAAGAGGATTTGTTCTTGAATATTAGAAAAAAAAGACGTATGTACTGGCATATAAAATGATATCCTCAGGGGACTGTTGAAATCCCTGTAATTTGGGTTACAAATTTCAGGAAGTACAGCAAGCCAGTAGATGCTAGCTGAAGAAAAAAGAGCATATTTAAGTATGGGCTATCTCCATGTCACATGGTTTCATGATCTCTCCTTAACGTTTACGTTTCAGTAGCCGTTTCAGCCAGACACTCTTGTCACAATTGTAAGGATACTCTTGAATTTCCAGTCTAGTTTCCAGTGTGAAGCTAGCAAATTTACTTGGCTTCACACAGAGAGGAGACTGGGCTCTCATGAAATGTTCAATGGATATTGTTATAATTACCCCATTTCAAAATAATATGCTTTTTATTATCTTGTAAAAAACCATCATATCCAAAGCAGCCCAATGGCAAATCTGAAACCAGACAAATCTGAAAAATACTTCATTTAAATATTAAAAAAACAGTTGGCAGTCGGTAGCAACTGTTGTTTCAAAAAGATTTTGATTAAATTTATTACATTTACAGTTTCAGATTGCTAAGAAATTTTCCTCTTAAACCTTCCTTTAAAGTCTATATTTTAATTGTTTGTATCATAAGAACACATATATTTGGAGGGGAGTTATTTTCTCTAATACTATATTTTGTTTATATTTTATACATATCATTCTACCCATATTAAAGTTTATCTATCATAGGTATTTGTTGCTTTTCAATCTCTCAGTCATATCCAGCTCTTTGCGACCCCATGGACTGCAGGCTGCCCTGTCCTTCACTAACCCCCAGAGTTTGCTCAAACTCATGTCCAGCGAGTCAGTGATGCTGTCCAACCATTTCATCCTCCGTTGCCCTCTTCTCCTCCCGCACTCAATCGTTCCCAGCATCAGGGTCTTTTCCAATCAATCAGGTCTTCGTATCAGGTGGTTAACATATTGGAGCTTCAACTTCAGCATCAGTTCTTCCAATGAATATTCAGGACTGGATTCCTTTAAGATAGACTGATTTGATCTCCTTGCAATCCAAGGGACTCCCAAGAGTCTTCTTCATGACCATCAATTCCTTAGCAGTCAGCATTCTTTACGATGCAACTCTCACATCCATACATGACTACTGGAAAAACCATAACTTTGACTGTATGGACCTTTGTCAACAAAGTGATGTCTCTTTTTAATAATATGCTGTCTAGGAGTGTCGTAACTTTTCTTCCAAGCAACAAATGTCTTAATTTTGTGGCTATAATCACTGTCCACAGTGGGAATTTGGAGCCCAAGAAAATAAAATCTGTCACTGTTTCCATTATTTCCCCATCTATTTACCATAAGGTGATGGGACCGGATTCCATGATTTTAGTTTCTTGAATGTTGACTTTTAAGCCAGAAGTAAATGTATTTCTGGAATTCACTTGCTTTTTCTGTGATCCAACATATGTTGACAGTTTGATATTTTGTTCCTCTGCCTTTTCTAAATCCAAATCTTACATCTTGAAGTTCTTGGTTCACGTACTCTTGAAACATGGCTTGAAGGATTTTGAGCATTACTTTGCTAGAATGTGAAATGAGCACATTTGTGCAGTAGTTGGGACATTCTTTGTAGGTGTCAGTTCAGTTCAGTCACTCAGTCGTGTCCGACCCTTTGCGACCCCATGAACTGCAGCACGCCAGGCTTCCCTGTCCATCACCAACTCCCGGAGTTCACTCAGACTCATGTCCATCGAGTCAGTGATGCCATCCAGCCATCTCATCCTCTGTTCCTGCCCCCAATCCCTCCCAGCATCAGAGTCTTTTCCAATGAGTCAACTCTTCGCATGAGGTGGCCAAAGTACTGGAGCTTCAGCTTCAGCATCATTCCTTCCAAAGAAATCCCAGGGCTGATCTCCTTCAGAATGGACTGGTTGGATCTCCTTGCAGTCCAAGGGACTCTCAAGAGTCTTTTCCAACACCACAGTTCAAAAGCATCAGTTCTTCAGCTCTCAGCTTTCTTTGTAGTCCAACTCTCACATCCATACATGACCACAGGAAAAACCACAGCCTTGACTAGACGGACCTTAGGCGGCAAAGTACTGTCTCTGCTTTTGAATATACTATCTAGGTTGGTCATAACTTTTCTTCCAAGGAGTAAGCGTCTTTTAATTTCATGGCTACAGTCACCATCTGCAGTGATTTGGAGCTGCAAAAAATAGTCTGACACTGTTTCTACTGTTTCCCCATCTATTTCCCATGAAGTGATGGGACCAGATGCCATGATCTTCGTTTTCTGAATGTTGAGCTTGAAGCCAACTTTTTCACTCTCCTCTTTCCCTTTCATCAAGAGGCTTTTTAGTTCCTCTTCACTTTCTGCCATAGGGTGGTGTCATCTGCATATCTGAGGTAATAGTGTTCTTAATAACAGGGTTGTTTGTTATGCTTTTAGATATGCAGTTATCTTTGACACTCGCATTATCAATGATAATACACAAATTCAAGGTGTCAAAGAAAGTATCATTTGGTTTCTAACCTTACAGGATTGAGAGTGCACTGGAAAAGCAGATTCTGGTCAGAGTAGATAGCAGAATATTCAATCAAATCAAAAATCTGGTGTAGCCTGCTGCTGCTACTGCTGCTGCTGCTAAGTTGCTTCAGTGGTGTCTGACTCTGTGCGACCCCATAGACGGCAGCCCACCAGGCTCCCCCATTCCTGGGATTCTCCAGGCAAGAACACTGGAGTGGGTTGCCAGTTCCTTCTCCAATGCATGAAAGGGAAAGTGAAGTTGCTCCTTGTGTCTGACTCTTCGCAACCCCATGGACTGTAGCCTAGCAGGCTCCTCCACCCATGGGAATTTTCAGGCAAGAGTACGGGAGTAGGTTGCCATTGCCTTCTCCCTGGTGTAGCCTAAGCAGTCTATTTAGCTGACAAGATGGGATTGTTAACAAAATTGAAGTTCTAATGTGTAAAGCTATTGGAAACCTTAAATACCTTTAGTGCTAAGCCTCAGAAATTTGCTCAGCATGCACACAATCAAGTAAGTCTTGGGTCTAATCCTTCTTTTTACTATTCTAATTAAGCTGGTTATCTCACCTTGATTCATCTTGGTTTCTTTAGTATAAAGTGCAGTGTTAACTTATGTTGTAGGTTTGCCATGAGCAGTTAAGATAGAAAAGTTCCTCACATACAGTAGGTCTCCCTCCTCAAAATAATACCATAATTTGATATAGATTCTTTGTTGTTCAGTCACTCAGTCATGCTCGACTCTTTGCGACCTCAAGGTCTGCAGCATGCTAGGCTCCCCTGTCTTTTACTGTCCCCTGGATTTTATTCAAGCTCATGTCCAGTGGATCAGTGATGGAATCCAACCATTACATCCTCTGTCTAACACTAGCAAACAGAGTTTAACATTAATAAATCATTAGTCAAAATTCATAGAGGCTTACATATATGCAGGCAGTCTTTTTAAGATGGGTACAATAAAGGACAGAAACAGTAAGGACCTAACAGAAGAATAGGAGATTAAGAAGAGGTGGTAAGAATATGCAGAACTATACAAAAAAGTCTTACTGACCTGGATAACCATGATGATGTGGTCATTTACCTAGAGGCAGACAATCTGAAGTGTGAAGTCAAGTGGGCCACAGGAAGCATTACTACTAAGCTGGTGGAGCTGACGGAATTCCAGCTGAGCTATTTGAAATCCTAAAAGATGATGTTGTTAAAGTGCTGCACTCAATATGTCAGCAAATTTTGAAAGTTCAGCAGTGGCCACAAGACTGGAAAAGGTCAATTTTCATCCCTGTCCCCAAAAGGAGTAATGCCAAAGAATGTTAAAATGTACAATTGTGCTCATTTCACATGCCTAATATTATGCTCAAAATCCTCAAGCTACATTTCAGAAGTACATGAACTGAGAACTTCCAAATGTCCCAGCTGGATTTAGAAAAGACAGAGGAAACAGAGATCAAATTGCTAACATCTGTTGGATCATAGAGAAAGCAAAGGAGCTCCAGAAAAACATCTATGTCCACTTCATTGACTATGCCAAAGTCTTTTACTGTGCAGATCACAACAAACTGTGGGAAAATCTTAAAGAGATGGGAATACCAGACCACCTGACCTGCCTCCTGGGAAACCTGCATGCAGTTCATGAAGCAACAGTCAGAACTAAATTGGGAAAGGAGTACGTCAAGTATTGTCACCCTGCTTATTTAACATATGCAGAGCACATCATGTGAAATGCCAGGGTGGATGAATCCCAAGCTGGAATCAATGTTGCTGGGAGAAAAGTCAACAACCTCAGATATGCAGATGATGGCGGAAAGCAAAGAGGAACTAAAGAACCTCTTGAAGAAGGTGAAAGAGGAAAGTGGGAAAAAAAAAACTAGCTTAAAGCTCAACATTAAAAAACTAAGATCATGGCATCTGGTCCCATCACTTCGTGCCAAATAGATGTGGAAAAAGTGGAAAGAGTGACAAACTTTATTTGCCTGGGCTCCAAAAATTACTGCAGAAGGTGACTGCAGCCATGAAATTCAATGACACTTGCTCCTTGGAAGAAAACCTATGACTCACCTGGACAGCATATTAAAAAGCAGATACATCGTTTTCCCGACATAGGTCCATATAGTCAAAGCTATGATTTTTCCTGTAATCATGTATGGATATGAGAGTTGGACCATAAGGAAGGCTGAGCACTGAGGAACTGATGCTTTTGAAGTGTGGTGCTGGAGAAGACTCTTGAGAGTCTCTTGGACTGCAAGGAGATCAAACCAGTCAATCCTAAAGGAAATCAACCCTGAATATTCATTGAAAGGACTGATACTGAAGCTGAAACTTCAGTACTTTGGCCACTTGATATGAAGAGCCAACTGACTGGAAAAGACCCTGGTCCTGGGAAAGACTGAAGGCAGGAGGAGAAGGGGAAGACAGAGGATAAGATGGTTGGATGGTGTCAGTGACTCAAAGGACACAAATTTGAGCAAACTCCAGGAGATGGTGAAGAACAGGGAAGCCTGGAGTGCTGCAGTCAATGGGATTACCATGAGTCATAAATGATTTAGCAACTGAACAAGAATAATAATACTGTCAAAAATGAAATAGAACTCTTGCTTCTACCCTCTACATCAATCATTCATCATCTTCATTTATTTATTGAAAAATCAGCATCAAGACAAAAGGATTTCATAATAACTTTTATGTTTTATATCACTGAACCAGCAAGGAAGCCCATTCCATATAGTGTAGATAATTTGAACAATGCCACTTCAGATTCACTGTAATCTTTTAGAGTATCATTTTATTGGTGACTAAAACCCCATATTGTCAGAATCCTTTTCTGATTACCTTATTTGAAACAACATAAGTCAATACCTCCATGTGATAGCCTCTAAGATTACCCCAGTAATTTTCAACTTCTCATCTTTGTAATCTACTGCAGTTTCCTCTCATAAGGTTAATCTGTGTAACCATTAGGATGTTACTGAAATTGCAAGATTTGAATTCTGAGCATAGATCATAAAAAACACTGTTCCTTTGCCTTCCTCCTTCTAGGACTGCTGGCTATAAGGGAAAACAACAATTTTGTGAGAACAGTTAAGCAGTGCTTTGAAGAGGCCCATGATCAAGGGACTCTGCTTTCTGTCAACTGCCAGAACAAATTCTCTGAGCATAGGAAAGTCATTCCAGAAGTAGACCCTGTAACCCCAGCCACATCTTCAATGACTGCAGCCCTGGAGGAAATAGCCTCTACAACTTCATGAAAGATCCCAAGCCAGAACCACCTGCTAAGCCTTTTCCAAATTTGTGACCCACTGGACCTATGTGAACTGACAAATGTTAATTATTATAGTAAGATGCCAAACTTTGGAGTAAGATGTTCTATAACTAACAACTCCATTTGTTTAAAAATAATAATAATAACAAGGTCCAGATAATGTATTGGACCACCAAGACCTAGGCCCTCCAAAAATAGAATAAATGAGGATCATGGCCTTCATAGAGTCCTTGTACACTTTAACTGATAGCTAACTATTCACAATACCATTGTCTTGCTTTATTAACATTTTTACTGGATTTCTATGGCCTTGATATAATATTTTTTTAAGTGACTGGCTTTTAGTGTAGAATAATATAATGTTTTACTGACTTTATTAAGGATATGTCACGAGGTTAGCACAAAAAAGCTAAGCTAAAATACAAATTATATAGGTCAAATGGTTCCTCTATTTTGTAGTATTTTTAAAAAATCTTCTTCAAACTCCCTCCAAACATTCCAGTATCCATTTCCCGTAATAAACAATAAAGGTTTATTTGAAGAATATGGAGAGGGGGAACAATCGAGTAACTACATTACCCAATGTATACGTTGCCTACATAAAAGATTTCCTAGCAATTAAAAATGGCTACTCAAAATAAAAGGTAAACTGAGACATCTATGTTTATATAGTAGAACAAATTGGGCTTTATAGCAGCTATTATAAGAAAGAGTATATGTTATTTCTATCATGGATTCAAGTGGTGTTCTGAAGTTGGCTCTTACTGATTCATGAAGAACTGTTTCATACGTCTCAGGAGTTTTGAGAGAAACAGTTCAACCATCATTAACTTCAAATTATCCAAGGTGGATATTTATACCATGGAAACTGGCAAATATTGTTATAAATTAGGGCTTGTTTGTGTGTGTGTGCGTGTGTGTGTGTGTGTGGTGGTGATCACAGAGATGGGTTTTTTTTTTTTTCCTTTCCAGAAAGCCATTTTACCAATATACTACTAGTTACAACCTGAACATTGAATTCAAACATTTGAAACCTGATCTTGGATTCACAATTTTTTTTTAATTTATAGATGACAATTTAGATTCTATGTTTTGTATTTTTACATTTATAATTTGTTTTCTTTGACACACATGAGAAAAAGTCAGTAGCTTTTCTGCTCTCACATACAGATTTCACTAGATTGTCCCTGATATAAGAATTGAGAAAAGCAAGTTTGGATTAATAAAAAGCATTTTTATGCTCAATATAACAGATATTTTCAAAGACATCTTTTGAGCAAATATCAGTACCATCTGGATAACCTTTTACCATGCATGTGTGCCACATAATAATTTGTCTGAGAAGGGCAGTGCAAAATATAAAGTATTTATAATCAAGCAATCTTTGTATATCCAAAGCAGATATCATTTTCATATATTTCTCAATTCATTGATCATTATGATTTACTCCATAAACTGTTTAAAATAAAAGTAAGCTATTTTCTGTAAATTCTCAAATGTTGCTGAGATTTTCTATATAGCAATATATAATTTTGTCTCTATAAGAAAAATGTAAAATATGAATATGTGTACAGAATAAACAAAATAAGACCCCACTGACACCTCCAGCAATATCCTGTGTCTATTTAAACTACAACACAGCTTTCACAAAAATCTCCTGATCTGAGTTCTGAAAATTATGAAGTAAAGGTATTATTATTATTCATAGTGAGGAAATTCTCTATTTCAATATTCAGTGGCCCATCTTACCACTTTCTATTCCTTATTTATTTTCCTTTTTACTGAGAAGTAAATTCCTAATGATGAGAGGAAATTTTTAAAACTAGGACAGCAAAGAAAAACAGAATGATCTGTAACAAATATACATAGATTTGTCAACTAAATAGATCTAAACTATGTATGGTAACTCAATCTATCAGTTCATATGTGGTGCCCATTCAAAAGATCAGGAAAAATGAAAAAATGGCCAACTCCAATTGTTTATACATGTGATTTATTATCCTAAATAAATCTATTTTCAAAAAGTAGGCAATCAATTACTTAGTTTCTGCTGCTGCTGCTAAGTTGCTTCAGTCGTGTCCAACTCTGTGCAACTCCATGGACTGCAGCCCACCAGGCTCCCCTGTCCCTGGGATTCTCCAGGCAAGAACACTGGAGTGGGGTGCCATTTCCTTCTCCAATGCATGAAAGTGAAAAGTGAAAGTGAAGTCGCTCAGTTGTGTCCAACTCTTCATGACCCCATGGACTGCAGCCCACCAGGCTCCTCTGCCCAGGGTATTTTCCAGGCAAGAGTACTGGAGTGGGGTGCCATTGCCTTCTCCAATTACTTTGTTGGGAGCTTCCAAATGATTTTGATCATTTGAAAACATCTTATCTCTGATTTTATTTCGCTGTTATATTAGCACAAGAAATGAAATGTAAGGCCCTTTAAAAGTGAATTTGGATACACTTTAACTATGTAATTAATATGCAATCAGTAGGTATGAGTGATATGTGATATGCAATGAATATGCATGCTCATACCTACAAAACAACAAAATGATATACTTAATTTCCTCTAATGATTATGAACATTTGGGAGAAGATTCAATATCTAGTGTGCTCAAGTTACTTTCCCCACTGATTTTCCCCAAAGTTTGAACACAGGAGTCTTTCAAATCATTCTATGAAAGAAAGAAGCAATGGAAAAACTGAATGAAAAACGATTCAGTATTTGATTTTTCCCATTAAAACACACCCACATACACAAACTATGTACTACAAACTCTCCACAGTATTTCATGTTTTAAAATCCTTCTCTAACTCAAGGGTAGCATCAATGGATACATTCATAAAGCTGAATAATAAAAAGGCAGTCTGCAGAAAAAAGAGGTTCATTATGCTTGCTTCAGCATTTTCACTTTGGACAGTATCTACCGGGAGTGGTTCCATTTACAAGCAGGTCATCTAAACTGCAGCCTCTCAGTGTCCTGTCTTCTAACTATTGTGAGAGGAGGTGGGTAAACTACTCTTTTGCTGTAAAGTTTTATCCTCCATGGGATGAAAGAAACCTTAGTGTAATAACTTGAACAGTACTTTCTTGTAAAGCCTGTGAAAACACTTTATATCCTGTAGGAACTGAGTCAAAAATCCCCTTTTGAGGCTGCAGGATGTCATTTTAGTGAACTACAGTGTCTCTTTCAGTAGATTATACACTGTTTAACTATAGTCTTCAGATACACAAAAGGAGCTATATGAATCAGAGAGTCCTTGTTTTCTCATGAACAGGTCCAGTGGACTCTCTTCAACTGAGACTAGAACATTTTAGGCTAATCAGTTAGGCGGCCAGTTTGTCAGAATATTTTTTGCCATATGCTTATAACTGGGGACTCTATTCAGATAAAAATTAACCAAAAGATGCTGACTAATTTCAGAAGAATAAATTTGAAAATTACCAATCATATGAATAAAAAATTAGCGGTATTTGTTTAGTTAAATTATACTCCAACAATACTAACTTGCCTGTGTTATTTTTCTTCTAAATTCAAAGTGCTTTTTGAAGCCTGTGAACATTTGGGTGGGCTATCCCCTCTACCTGAGAGGCTTCCTTCTCCCGTTTCTCTAGCATTCTAATGTTTACTGATTGTCAAAGCCCAGTTCAGATGTCATTTGCTCTAATAAATCTTTACCGTTCAACTCATCCCTTCTTAAAACGTAATTATTTATTCATTTATTCATAGTTAATAAACTTTCGTGTTTTGGAGAAGTTTTAGGTTCACAACGAAGTTGAGTGGTAAGTACAGAGAGCTCCCAAATACGCCCTGTCCCCTGGACACAACCCTTCTTCCACCATCAGCATATTGCATCAGAGCGGTACACCCACTATAACTGATAAACTTACTGACACATCACATTCACCCAGAACCCATAGTTTACTTTAGAGTTCACTCGATGTTGTACATTCTAGGGATTTTGACAAATGTATAATGGCATATATCCACCTCTGCAGTTACATGGAATAGTTTCATTGCCCGAAAAATCCTTTGTGCTCCATCGAATCAACCTTCCTTAATCCCTAACTCTTGACAATCATTGCTCTTTTCAATGTCTCCATCAGTTCACTTCAGTTCAGTCACTCAGTCATGTCCGACTCTTTGCGACCCCATGAATCGCTGCACACCAGGCCTCCCTGTCCATCACCATCTCCCGGAGTTCGCACAGACCCACTTCCATCGAGTCAGTGATGCCATCCAGCCATCTCATCCTCGGTCGTCCCCTTCTCCTCCTGCCCCTAATTTCTCCCAGCATCAGAGTCTTTTCCAGTGAGTCAGCTCTTCGCATGAGGTGGCCAAAGTACTGGAGCTTCAGCTTTAGCATCATTCCTTCCAAAGAGATCCCAGGGTTGATCTCCTTCAGAATGGACTGCTTGGATCTCCTTGCAGTCCAAGGGACTCTCAAGAGTCTTCTCCAACACCGCAGTTTGCATCAATTCTTCGGCGCTCAGCCTTCTGCACACTCCAACTCTCACATCCATACATGACCACAGGAAAAACCATAGCCTTGACTAGATGGACCTTAGTCGGCAAAGTAATGTCTCTGCTTTTGAATATACTATCTAGGTTGGTCATAACTTTTCTTCCAAGGAGTAAGCATCTTTTAATTTCATGGCTACAGTCACCATCTGCAGTGATTTTGGAGCCCAAAAAAATAAAGTCTGACACTGTTTCCACTGTTTCTCCATCTATTTCCCATGAAGTGATGGGACCAGATGCCATGATCTTCGTTTTCTGAATGTTGAGCTTTAAGCCAACTTTTTCGCTCTCCTCTTTTACTTTCATCAAGAGGCTTTTTAGTTCCTCTTCACTTTCTGCCATAAGGGTGGTGTCATCTGCATATCTGAAGTTATTGATATTTCTCCCGGCAATCTTGATTCCAGCTTGTGTTTCTTCCAGTCCAG
>SJYQ01096204.1:372591-450278 GCA_006410935.1 Redunca redunca
TTTTTTTTTTTTTTTTTTGTAAAAATGCTTGATTATGTTATCTTTCCCAAAACACCAGATTTGCACTGAAACGTTTCTAGCACAATTGCTATTTTGGATAGTAGATGTTCAATTCTTTCTCTTCTCCATGGTTGAAATCCAAAAGTTTCATTTATTGTATAAATTTCCAGACATCATTTTAGCAGATTTGTCACTGGACAGAAGTTTATCAGGAGTTAAGAACTAACCCCAAGAGGAAATATATTCTAATTTATATGACAAGTTCCTAAATGCTATCTGTATTTTCCTGCACATGCATCACCCTCAACTACTCTCCAAGTAGTAAATTTTAAACCCATATACTCTTTAAAACCATTATTTTTTGTGAGTACTGGGAATGTATCCACGAACAATATAGACAGAGGTCTTGCCATTCGGAAGTTTACGCACAACTGAGAGAGAGAGATGACTAACAAACTAACCACTAGCAAATGAATGCAAATAATCTAAGAGAGCCGTGTCCCTTTCTTCTTTGCAATGACAAATTGTATTTTCAACCTATACATTCCCTTTGCCATGATAATACACTACTTTGGTTGGGGATTAGGGTTTGTTTGTTTATTTAATCTCACGGAACATATGTTATCTCTTATTTTACTCAAAGAAGCTTGCTTGTTTGCTTTTGTTTGCTTCCCTCTGAGAAAAATGCAATTTGAACAAAACTGGAGCTTTCACAAATCAGTGCAACTCTAAGAACCACCTTTTTTATTTCTCTGAGGATTGCTCACTGTCTATTTATCTTTGCCTATCTCCTTTCTCCATGTCTGCTTCCACTCAAGAGACCAGTTTCTTGGATCATATTCTAACTAATCCAGCATAAATGTACTGGGTATATATTATGTGGAAGGCATTACACCATGTGCTAAACCGAGCAGATAGGGCCCCCACCCATAGGAACCTGACAGTTCAGGAGAAGAGACAAGAAATCACACAAACAAACACATACCACCAAAATTTGAACAGTACTATCAAAGTTGCTAAAAGACTATGTCAGGGAAAGCTAAATTAGACTAGGTGGTAAGAGAAGGACCAATTAAAGAAATGCCTGTTGAAAACTGAGAGTGCTTGAGTAGAAGAATGCTCTGGAAATGGCCTTGAAGTGGAATAGAGCTTAGTAGATTTGAAGAACTAAAAAGTAAGCCATGAAAGTAAACCCCAGTGAGGGAGGAGGTGGCAGTATGAGGTGAGATTTCGGGGGTGGGGGGCGAGTGACAGAGAAGAGATAAGGCATCATTTATAGTCTGTGTCAGAGCTTACATTTTAGGCACAATGGAAAACCTCCGTATTATTTTAGCCAAGCAAGTGATTTGTAATAATTTCCATTTTTTAAGATCACTCAGTTAACTTTGTGGAAAATGGATAAAAAGGAAGTAAAAGTAGAAATGAGAATCTACTTAGTCTGTTTGAGTCTTTTGTTGTCCAGTTGAGAAAAGATGTGAAATTGGGTAAGCAGCTGGCAAAAGATATGGAACAGAAGTAGTTAGACTTGAAATATATTTTGGAAGTAGGATTTATGGGGCTTGCTCATAGTTTAGACTCAGGAGTGAAGGAGAGAGAGGATTCATGAATGACACCCAGGTTTCTCACTTGAGCACAAGTTTATAGTAAGACCTTCAGTTCAGTTCAGTCATTCAGTCATGTCCGACTCCTTGCAACCCCATGAATCACAGCATGCCAGGCCTCCCTGTCTATCACCAACTCCCAGAGTTCACTCAAACACATGTCCATTGAGTCGCTGATGCCATCCAGCCATCTCATTCTCTGTCGTCCCCTTCTCCTCCTGCCCCAAATCCCTCCCAGCATCAGGGTCTTTTCCAATGAGTCAACTTTTCGCATGAGGTGGCCAAAGTATTGGAGTTTCAGCTTCAGCATCATTCCTTCCAATGAACACCCAGGACTGATCTCCTTTAGGATGGACTGGTTGGATCTCCTTGCAGTCCAAGGGACTCTCAAGAGTCTTCTCCAAGACTACAGTTCAAAAGCGTCAGTTCTTCCACACTCAGCCTTCTTCACAGTCCAACTCTCACATTGATACATGACCACTGGAAACCCATAGCCTTGACTAGACAGACATTTGATGGCAAAGTAATATCTCTGCTTTTGAATATGCTATCTCGGTTGATCATAACTTACCTTCCAAGGAGTAAGTGTCTTTTAATTTCATGGCTGCAATCACCATCTGCAGTGATTTGGTAAGACCTTAAACAAGTCCTTATGATGAATGTAACAAGGCCAAGGTCATTATGCTACAGGCAAGGAGGTTAAATCCAGTCTAAGGATACAGGAGGGCTTGCCTGATAGCCCAGTTGGTAAAGAATCTGCCTGTAATGCAGGAGACCCCAGTTCAATTACTGGGTCAGGGAGATTCCCCTGGAGAAGGGATAGGCTAGCCACTCTAGTATTCTTGGGCTTCCCTGTGGCTCAGCTGGTAAAGAATCTGCCTGCAGGGCTGGAGACCTGGGTTCAGTCCCTGAGTTGGGAAGATCCCCTGGAGTACGGAAACGGTACCCACTCCAGTATTCTGACTTATACAGTCCATGGGGTCACAAAGAATTAGACAAGGCTGAGGGACTTTTGCTTTCACTTTCAAAGATAAAGGAAGACCTCCCTGAGGAAGTCAAGTTTCTGTTGAAATTTGAATAACAAATAGTTGATTAGGCAAAGAACTGATTTCTCTAAGCCAAGGTGTTACTTTTTAAATTTTTATAGGTAAATAGTTCACTTACTTTATATTTTTTCCTTCAAGTTTTTAAAAGAGGAGACCTGATTGACCCATTTTATCCTTTCCAACCTAGGTCATACATAGATTAGGTCAATGGTCAGCCTATGTTGGATTTTTCCTACATAGTACGCCTATAGAGAGAGCCACAGTCAAGATACATAGAAGGGAAGACATGTGTTAGGGTCAAATGGACAGTTCCCGAAAAGGAGCTTTCTGTCTCCATGTTTTATAACATTACTTAATGTCACAAGATAAGTTATTTCCATATTCTATTTCTCAGTTGCTCAATTGGAAGGAAAACTGATTTTTTTTTTTTTTCTCTTATGGTTGGTAAGGGCCTGGAGGGAAGGTGTGGCCCTCTTCACATTGTTTCACATTTAAATTCCAGACAGAAGAGAAACTCTTAGTCATTGATGCATAGAAACCTCTGAGACTTAGCAAGTCCAGGGTGGTCAGAAAATAACATTTTAAGTTATCATTCCCTGGAGAAGATGAGTGGATGGGTGGAGGCTCTGGGGCCTCTTCATCCTGTTTGCCAACCCATTTTTAGTATATTTCTTAACATCTGTGAATGGTTTACTGTTCCAAACAAGGGGTCATTAAATCAGTTTTGTTTATGACTGACTCCAAGAATCTCTGATCTTGTATAAATTCAAAAGGCAACTAGAAATTTTCTCATGCTCTTGGCCCAAGGAGCTATATTAAATCATTTTGCCATAGATTGCTTATCTACAAGTCTTGTTAATAGCATGATCTACTTTGCCCTCCGGGCTTATTTTTTACATTAAGCCCGTATGATGGAATTGTTCTAAATAATAATAGGCATCCTAGGCCAGACCACCAGACAGGTATCCATGTTTAAGGACAGACAAAAACGACAACCTGGAACTTGCTGGGATTACTTTCACAAGGGGATTTATTACTCGGGCTAGGAAGTTGGGAGGACAACACCAGCACCTAAGCACAGGTAACGGAGTCAGTGCGTGCGGACCCCTGGGGCTTTCTGCTTCCTACTGAGGCTCACGCCTGCTGGATCCTTTCAGTACCTAAGAGGATCGAAGAGGATACCAGGTGAATGGAGGCTGGAGCTGCAAACTGCCTTTCCACCTTCTCAGCCTGAGGGCTTAGGGATGAGAGGCCATGTCCAATTATTATACAAGGCAATTCTACTTGCCATTAATTGCATAGCCTAGTTACTTCTGTGTTGTATTTCTTAAGGTTATACTGTAGGACATTTTCCAGACTTCAGTGAAGCAGGCTATTCATGACCTAAAACAGTGAGATTCTGTATTGTTTAGGGCAGAATTTCCTAGTGTTTCTAATGTCATGACATACTTAGAATAGGTTTAAACAAAAGAGATTTTGCAGAAGATGGTGAGTGGCCTAAAGATTCTAGCAGCTTCAGGTTCTACCCCATCTCCCCAAGGGTTGAGATCAATATCTTGCACACTTGAAATCCTTTTGTGGTATTTTGTAGCACACTGCCAAATTAAAATCATTTAATTTGGCATGATATAGTGGCCTATTTCCTTTAGGAGACCAAATGATGGACCGAGCCTCATATGGAAGCTAGTAACTCAGAGAGTTCTAGCTTGTAGCTTCAATATCTCTTGTTTACAAAAAAATTAATCAGTTGATCTAAGAAAGAATTGGAAATTTTGCCTGAGCCAAATTTGAGGATTATAACCCAGAAAGAGCATCTCAGAAAACTCTGAGAATTGTTCTGCCCGTTAGAAATCAAGGCACAGTTATATAAGTTTTTTGAGAGAGGACCCCATCTGTCTTAAATGTATCAAAAAATGTATCATTGACAGTTTACATCATCAAAATCTAAGCGTCATTCTGGTGGGTCATGTGACCTCGTATAAGATCAAGAAGAGTTGTTTAAAGAGTTGTCTCGTGGATGCTAGGGGAATGTTGCTCTTTATGGCTAAAGAGGTGTTCCTGCCAATGGGGAGATTTAGTCAATGCATGATACAAATAAATCCACAATGCACAGTGAGGAGTAAGAGGAGACCAAAAAGCAGACAAGAATTTTTATGGTTAAATCTGTCTTGTCTTGTCATAAGATATGGATTCTATTTCATGCCCCAAGGTAGTTTCTTTGTCCACATGAATCCAGTTAACTCATTACCAACTTCATGGTTCAGAAATCTGGATGAAGGAATTGGGGAAGGAAGGAAGCCATGCGCCATGAAACCTAAAAGTAACACACATCACTTCTTCATGCACCATTGCTAAAACTTGGTGAAACAGCAGGCATAATTTCAAGGGAACCTGGGGAAGGTAGTCTTTGACTGAAAAAATAATTTGATTTTATAAGAAGTGATACCATGGAAGAGTAATTGGGTATTGAGGAACTAATAGTCTTTCTAATGTCTGCCCTGTGCATACTTACTTAAGTAAGTATCTCTATGCATGTTTCATCGTACATATAGACAACACTCATCTCTTCTCTAAAAGATACAGTTGCATGTGTCCAGGAAGTTAATGATTTCAGCACTGACTATGGGATCTTGATGACCTCTATGAGGTCCAGATAGCTTTTTGGGGTTCTAGTGACTCCTAAATTAAAATAGAAAGTTTTTCAAATCTCTTCTCCACTTGCCACACACAAATGACTTGCATAAAACTGTGAAGTCATAAAAAGATAATGTCAATTATATTCAGAAAAAAAAGAAATAAGAAATATACAGCAGCCTCATGTCCATTATAATTATCAAACCCCACTGTATGGAAGTTGCAACTATGTCCCCAACTTGGCAGTGAAGTAAATTCTTTTTTTATTCCATCCCACAACTCCGGGTCTTGTTCTCTTGGAGGTACAGTCTTCAACACTGTTCTTCGTTCATCCTAGAATTTTCCCCTGAAACATTCTTCTTCTTCATTATTTTCAGTGACTGCATCCAAAGGAAACAATGGAGAATTGGCCCTTCTTGGCAACAACGCAACTTTTACATCTCCATTCCTGCTACTACACTTCTGAGGGCACAGACATTACTTAGGTCACGTGTCTTTTGGCATGCAGGTTTGACATTTGTTTATCAATATAGTCCTCTGGAAACTTAACAGATTTCTATAATACTATGCTGCTGCTGCTGCTGCTAAGTCACTTCAGTCGTGTCCGACTCTGTGTGACCCCAGAGACAGCAGCCCGCCAGGCTCCCCCATCCCTGGGATTCTCCAGGCAAGGACACTGGAGTGGGTTGCCATTTCCTTCTCCAATGCATGAAAGTGAAAAGTGAAAGTGAAGTCGCTCAGTCGTGTCCAACTCCTAGCGACCCCATAGACTGTAGCCTACCAGGGTCCTCCATCCATTGAATTTTCCAGGCAAGAGTACTGGAGTGGGTTGCCATTGCCTTCTCCCTATAATAGTATATTTACTTCTAATTACCAAAGATATTGTTGTTGTTTTTTTAAACCAAAGACTTTATTGTTTTTATTCACTAGTCTGTCTTCTCATCCCTCCTTAATAACACACAGATACTATCTTAAAGGAATCTAGAAAATAAGTTTAGGTGAGAAAGATAAGCCCTTTTAATTTGATTCCTTCCATCAAGATAGCTCTGGCCTAAAAATCTTAAACTGGAAGTGTTTGAGCAGTCCTTGGGCATATGTCTCTTGCTATCTTCAGAGCCATATCATACAAATGTTTTAGTTTAAGGTACAAAATTGTTTTTGTATTTCTCTATTTTGTTTTAACTTTCAAGGCTCTTAGTTACCAACCACTCAGCCAAATTGGATTGCTGAATTCAGGCAAGTAAAGTTCCCCTTATTCTCACTGTATATATTCAAAATTCTCCTTATAAGATGAGTAGTAATATCCTGAAATCATTTTCCCCTTGCAAAGTTTGTTAAAAGTATCACTACACACAAATGTATACTGGCATTCAAGACTTTTTAAAAAATCTTTATTTTTCTAGAGTTATTGTATTGGTCAGAATATGATCTGACTTTCAAGATATCATAGGCAACAATTTTATCAAGCACTTTTTAATAGCATTCCAACTTTTCAGCCAGGAATATTGTGTCTTTGCTGCCCATTTCCTGACAACTTAACCAATAAATATTACATCTTTCAAGATGTGATATGTCAAGACATCACTCAGGTGCCAAATTTTGTGGTAGCTAGAATATATTTCAGCTGTTCAACAAAGCTGTTTAACAGAGACTCATAAATACTTACATAAGACAGAATTTTATTTCTTTCTTGGTAGCAACCTGGATACAGGCTGTCCTTAGCTACTAAGCAGATCTACTTTATGAGAGCACCCAGAGACATAGGATCTTTTCAGATTGTTGTTTCATTTTTCCTAGAGGATCATCCTTGCCCACATGGTATAAGCTGGCTCAACACTATACCCGCATCTCAGGAAATAGCATGAGGAAAACAGGAAAAAAAAGGAAGATGTATACCTTTAAGATCTTAACTGAGAAGGCATTTTATTTACTCTTACAGACATCATTGACCAAAATTAATAACAAAACCAAGACTACCTACAAGGCATTCTGAGAAATATAGTTTTTGACTAGGAAGTTACAGGCTCACTTCTGTCATTATGAAGGAGAAGAATTTAATTTATATGGAAAAATAGGAATCTCTTTCACAGGTTCCTTTGGTTCCCACCTCCAGTCCCCCAGAAAATCATTTCTTTTGGACAAATATGAGTTTTTACAGAATGCAAAGTTTTCATGGTTATTCAAGAAAAAAAGCACAAATCTAGTCAGAATTTTTAAGCCTTGCAAGTGGTTCTTTCTGATGTCTCCAAATTTTAGGGGTTCTACAAGAAAGTATTCTTAATAAGTCAGTTTAGTGAGGGTAGCAAGAAATGAAAAGTCACCGGAGTTGGAAGAGGGAGTAAGTAACAGAAAAGATTATTTGAAAGTATAGAATTTTCTCCTTCTTTTTAATGAGCTCAGTTGAACAGAAATTCTGTTTTATTTATGAACTCAGTTTATATCTTCTAATCTGCCTTCCATATTTTAATTCTATGCTGCATGGAAAGAAGAATTACTTGCTTTAAAAATTGGTAAACTTGAGATTGGGGTGGTTGTTTTTCTTGTGTCTCTGAAGACTGGCATTGAAGAAGAATTTTCTTGAGATGTGACTGAAAAAAAATCTGCACAGTTTAAAATTTTGCCTGAGTCTTCTCTGACCTCATGAAGGAATAAGGGATGACTGAAATGAACACAGAAAGAGTAACCAAGAGAAAAACAAGAGGAAAGAGGCTGATTGTATTAATGATTGACTAGAACTCAGAGACAAGTTTATACCAAGTCTGGAACATCACTTTAAGGAAACTGGTTCAAGATAGTGGAGTAGAAGGACACGTGCTCTCCTCCTCCTGAAACAGCACTGAAATTGCAACTAGCAGCTGAATAATCATTGACAGAAGGACACTGGAACCCACCAAAAAAAAAAAAAGATGCCCCCATCTAAAGACAAAGGAGCAGCTACAATGAGATGGTATGAGGGGCACAATCTCAGTAAAGGGTAGGTGACCCACAAACTGGAGAACAGTAATACCAAAGAAATTCTCCCTCTGTTGTGAAGGCTCTGAACCCCAAGTCAGACTTCCCAGCTAGGGGATCTGGCAAAAGGATGAGGAATCCCCAGGGAATCAGACTTGGAAAGTCAGAAGGATTTGATCAAAGAACTTCCACAGGACTGGGGCAAACAAAGACTTCACTCTTGGAGGGCACGCATAAAATTTCATGTGCACCAGGACCCAGGGGAAAGGACTAGCATCCCCACAGGAGAATGAACGAGACTTACCTGCTAGTGCTGGAGGGTCTCCTGTAGAGGTATGGGCAAAAGTGGTTCACCACAGGGAAAAGGGCACTGTCAACAAAAAATCAAGCATGTACCCATTGTCAAGAGCCCCTGAACAATGCCATTAACCCTACCATGCAGTCTATAGACTTTAGGACTGGGGCACCTCGTGCCAAAGAACTAACAGGGAGGGAGCACAGCCCCAGCTGGCTGCAGACAAGTGAATCGATGTTCTGCTGAGCACAACTCTGCCCACCAGAGCAAGATCCAGTTTTCCCCACTACCAGTCCATGCTATCAGGAGGCTTGCACAAGCCTCTCAGATAGCCTCATCCACCAGAGGGCAGACAGAAGAAGCAAGAAGAACTACAATCTTATAACCTCCAAAACAAAACCCTTAATCATAGAAAATCAAAATTAAAAGGCAGAGGATTATGTCCCAGATGAAAGGACAAGTTAAGACCCTAGAAAAACAGCTAAATAAAGTGGAGACAAGCAAACTTCAAGAAAAAGAATTCAAAATAATGATAGTGAAGGTGATCCAGGATCTCGGGAAAAGGATGCAAAAATGTTTACCAAACACCTAGAAGAACTAAAGAACAAATAGAGATGAGCAATATACTAGAAGAAATCGATAGCAGAATAACTGAGACAGAAGAATGGATAAGTGCCCTAGAAGACAGAATGGTGGAAATCACTGCTGCAGAACAGAATATGGAAGAAAAATCTGAACAGAAATGAAGGGAGCCTATGAGACCTCAGCAACAACATTAAACACACCAACATTCACATTATAGGGGTCCCAGAAGAAGAAGAAGAAGAGAGAGAAAGGACCTAAAAAAATATTTGAAGAGAAAATATCTAGAAACTTCTCTAACATGGGAAAGAAAAAAATTGGCCAACTCCAAGAAGCACAGAGAGTCCCAGGCATGATAAACCCAAGGAGAAACAAACAAGACACATGGTAATCAAATTGACAAAAATTAAAGACAAAGATAAAATATTAAAAACAACAAGAGACAGTTCAGTTCAGTTCAGTTCAGTCACTGAGTCGTGTCCGACTCTTTGCGACCCCATGAATCGCAGCACGCCAGCCCTCCCTGTCCATCAGCATCTCCCGGAGTTCACTCAGACTCACGTCCATCGAGTCCGTGATGCCATCCAGCCATCTCATCCTGGGTCGTCCCCTTCTCCTCCTGCCCCCAATCCCTCCCAGCATCAGAGTCTTTTCCAATGAGTCAACTCTTCGCATCAGGTGTCCAAAGTACTGGAGTTTCAGCTTCAGCATCATTCCTTCCAAAAAGATCCCAGGGCTGATCTCCTTCAGAATGGACTGGTTGGATCTCCTTGCAGTCCAAGGGACTCTCCAGAGTCTTCTCCAACACCACAGTTCAAACGCATCAATTCTTTGGAGCTCAGCCTGCTTCACAGTCCAGCTCTCACATCCATACATGACCACAGGGAAAACCATAGCCTTGACTAGACGGACCTTACTCGGCAAAGTAATGTCTCTGCTTTTGAATATGCTGTCTAGGTTGGTCATAACTTTTCTTCCAAGGAGTAAGCGTCTTTTAATTTCATGGCTGCAATCACCATCTGCAGTGATTTTGGAGCCCCCAAAAATAAAGTCTGACACTGTTTCTACCATTTCTCCATCTATTTGCCATGCAGTGATGGGACCAGATGCCATGATCTTCGTTTTCTGAATGTTGAGCTTCAAGCCAACTTTTTCGCTCTCCTCTTTCACTTTCATCAAGAGGCCCTTTAGCTCCTCTTCACTTTCTGCCATAACGGTGGTGTCATCTGCATATCTGAGGTTATTGATATTTCTCCCGGCAATCTTGATTCCAGCTTGTGTTTCTTCCAGTCCAGCGTTTCTCATGATGTACTCTGCATATAAGTTAAATAAGCAGGGTGACAATATACAGCCTTGACGTACTCCTTTTCCTATTTGGAACCAGTCTGTTGTTCCATGTCCGGTTCTAACTGTTGCTTCCTGACAAGCAGCAAATAACATAAAAGGAAATTCCCATAAAGTTGACAGCTGATTTCTTAAGAGAAACTCTGCACGCCAGATGGGAGTGGCATGATATATTTAGGGTAATAAAAGGGAAGAACCAAGAATACTCTATCTAGGAAAGTGCCAATTAAAATTTGACAGAGAAATCAAAGTTTTACAGAGAAACAAAATTAGAATTCAGCACCATCAAGCCAGTTTTACAACAAATTCAAAAGAAACTTCTTTAGGCAGGAACCACAAGAGAAGAAAAAGACTTACAAAAAATAAACCCAAAACAATTAAGAAAAGAAGATCCTGTGTATCAATAATTACCTTAAATGTAAATGGATTAAATGCACCAACCAAAAGGCTTGGACTGGCTGGGTGGACACAAAACAAACAAACCCTGCTTCTTGTTCTGTAAACAGGAGACCTACCTCAGACCTAAGGACACATGCAGATGAAAGAAAGGGGATGGGAGAAGGAACTCCATGCAAATAGAAATCAAAAGAAAGCTGGAGTAGAAATGTAGCCTTTAAAACAAAGACTCTTATAAAAGACACAGAAGGACACAGCACAATAATCAAGGAATCAATCCCCCCCAAAAAGATACAACAATTATAAATACATATAAATGCAACATAGGAGCCCCTCAATATGTAAGGTACAGACTAAAAATCAAAAAAAGGGAAACTGACAGTAACACCATAATAGTGGGGGACTTTAACACCTCAGTTTTGTCTACAGACAGATCATCCATACAGAAAATCAATAAGAAAGTACAGACCTTAAAGGATACATTAGACCAGATGGACTCAGCTGATTTTTATAGAGCATTCCATTCAAAGCAGTAGAATATACTCTTCTCAAGTGCACACAGAGTATTATCCAGGATTGACAATATGCTGGGCCATAAGGTAAGCCTTGGTAAATTTAAGATAATTGAAATCTTATCAAGCATCTTTCCAGATCATGACATTATGAGATTAGAAATAAATTGAAATAAAAAAAAAATAAAAACACAAACACCTGGAGACTAAACAATATGTTACTAAACAATCAATGGATCATTGAAGAAATTGAAAAATACCTAAAGACAAAGGAAAATAAAGGTACAAAGGTCCCAAACCTTTGGGTTGTAGCAAAAGCAGTTCTAGCAGGGATGTTTATAGCAATAACATCTTACCTCAAGAAACAAGATAAATCTCAAATAAACAGTCTAACCTTCCCCCAAAATAAGACAAGTAGAACAAATAAACCCTAAAGTTACTAGAAGGAAAGAAACCATAAAGATCATAGCTGAAGTAAATAAAACAGAGAAAAGAAAACACATGCAAGGATCAATGAAGCTAAAAGCTGACTCTTTGAAAACATAAACACAATTGATAAATCTTTAGCCAGACTTATCAAGAAATAAAAAGGAGAGGGTAAATATCAATAAAATTAGAAATGAAAAAGAAGTTACAACTGACACTGCAGAAATACAAAGGATTGTAAAAGACTAGTACGGTTTTCTACGTACAGGATCATGTCATCTGCAAACAGTGAGAGTTTTACTTCTTCTTTTCCAATTTGGATTCCTTTTATTTCTTTTTCTGCTCTGATTGCTGTGGCCAAAACTTCCAGAATTATGTTGAATAGTAGTGGTTAAAGTGGGCACCCTTGTCTTGTTCCTGACTTTAGGGGAAATGTTTTCAATTTTTCACCATTGAGGATAATGTTTGCTGTGGGTTTGTCATATATAGCTTTTATTATTTTGAGGTATGTTCCTTCTGTTCCTGCATTCTGGAGAGATTTTATCATAAATGGATATTGAATTTTGTCAAAGGCTTTCTCTGCATCTATTGAGATAATCATATGGCTTTTATTTTTCAATTTGTTAATGTGGTGAATTACATTGATTGATTTGTGGATATTGAAGAATCCTTGCATCCCTGGGATAAAGCACACTTGGTCATGGTGTATGATCTTTTTCATGTGTTGGATTCTGATTGCTAGAATTTTGTTGAGGATTTTTGCATTTATGTTCATCAGTGATATTGGCCTGTAGTTTTCTTTTTTTGTAGCACCTTTGTCAGGTTTTGGTATTAGGGTGATGGTGGCCTCATAGAATGAGTTTGGAAGTTTACCTTCCTCTGCAATTTTCTGGAAGAGTTTGAGTAGGATTGGTGTTAGCTCTTCTCTAAATTTTTGGTAGAATTCAGCTGTGAAGCTGTCTGGACCTGGGCTTTTGTTTACTGGAAGATTTCTGATTACAGTTTCAATTTCTGTGCTTGTGATGGGTCTGTTAAGATTTTCTATTTCTTCCTGGTTCAGTTTTGGAAAGTTGTACTTTTCTAAGAATTTGTCCATTTCTTCCACGTTGTCCACTTTATTGGCGTATAATTGCTGATAGTAGTCTCTTATGATCCTTTGTATTTCTGTGTTGTCTGTTGTGATCTCTCCATTTTCATTTCTAATTTTATTGATTTGATTTTTCTCCCTTTGTTTCTTGATGAGTCTGGCTAATGGTTTGTCAATTTTATTTATCCTTTCAAAGAACCAGCTTTTGGCTTTGTTGATTTTTGCTATGGTCTCTTTTGTTTCTTTTGCATTTATTTCTGCCCTAATTTTTAAGATTTCTTTCCTTCTACTAACCCTGGGGTTCTTCATTTCTTCCTTTTCTAGTTGCTTTAGGTGTAGAGTTAGGTTATTTATTTGACTTTTTTCTTGTTTCTTGAGGTATGCCTGTAATGCTATGAACTTTCCCCTTACCACTGCTTTTATAGTGTCCCACAGGTTTTGGGTTGTTGTGTTTTCATTTTCATTCATTTCTATGCATAATTTGATTTCTTCTGTGATTTGTTGGTTATTCAGAAGCGCGTTGTTCAGCCTCCATATGTTGAAATTTTTAATAGTTTTTCTCCTGTAATTGAGATCTAATCTTACTGCATTATGGTCAGAAAAGATGCTTGGAATGATTTCAATTTTTTTGAATTTATCAAGGCTAGATTTATGGCCCAGGATATGATCTATCCTGGAGAAGGTTCCGTGAGCACTTGAGAAAAAGGTGAAATTCATTGTTTTGGGGTGAATGTCCTGTAGATATCAATTAGATGTAACTGGCTATTGTATCATTTAAAGTTTGTGTTTGTTAATTTTCTGTTTAGTTGATCTATCCATAGATGTGAGTGGGGTATTAAAGTCTCCCACTATTATTGTGTTATTGTTAATTTCCCCTTTCATACTTGTTAGCATTTGTCTTACATATTGCGGTGCTCCTATGTTGAGTGCACATATATTTATAATTGTTATATCTTCTTCTTGGATTGATCCTTTGATCATTATGTAGTGTCTTTCTTTGTCTCTTTTCACAGCCTTAGTTTTAAAGTCTATTTTATCTGATATGAGTATTGCTACTCCTGCTTTCTTTTGGTCTCTATTTGCATGGAATATCTTTTTCCAGCCCTTCACTTTCAGTCTGTATGTGTCCCTTGTTTTGAGGTGGGTCTCTTGTAGAAAACATATATAGGGATCTTGTTTTTGTGTCCATTCAGCCAGTCTTTGTCTTTTTGTTGGGACATTCAATCCATTTACATTTAAGGTAATTATTGATAAGTATGGTCCCGTTGCCATTTACTTATACAAATAAAATGGAAAACGTGAAAGAAATGGACAAATTCTTACAAGGGTAAGGTCTCCTAAGACAGAACAATGAATAAATAGAAAATAAGAGCAAACCAATCACAAACACTGAAAGTGATTAAAAACTCCAGAACCTGATGGCTTCATAGGAGAATTCTACCAAACATTTAGAGAAAAGTTAACACCTATCTTTCTGAAACCATTCCAAAAAATTACAAAGGGAGGAAAACATCTAAACTCATTCTATGAGGCCATCATTACTTTGCTACTAAAACCAGAAAAAAAAGAAAAAATAGAAGATTACAAGCCAAAATTGTTGATGAACATAGATGCAAAACTCCTCAACAAAAAGATCATACACCATGATCAAGTGGAATATATCCCAGGGAATACAAGGGCTTTTCAGTATCTACAAATTAATCAGTGTGATACACCATATCAATAAGTTGAAAAATAAGAACCATATGATCATGTCAGTAGATGCAGAAAAATCTTTTGACAAAATCAAACACCCATTTATGATAAGAACTCTACTGAAAGTGGTTATAGAGGGAACATATCTCAACATAATAAAGACCATCCATGATAAACCTAGAGCTAACATCATACCCAATTATGAAAAGGTCAAGGATGTACATTCTCACCACTGTTATTCATTCTTACCACTGTTATTTGTTCTCACCACTGTTATTCAACATAGTTTTGGAACTTCTAGCCATAGCAATCACAGAATGAAAAGAAATAAAAGGAATCAAAATTGGAAAAGAAGAAGTAAAGCTCTCTTTTTGAAGATGACATGATACTATACACTGAAGATCCTTAGACACTATCAGAAAACTATCGGAGCTCATAAATGAATTTAGTAAAGCTGCAGGTTACAAAGTTAATTCACAGAAATCTCTTGTATTTGTATGCACTAATAATGAAAGATCAGAAAGAGAAATTCAAGAAACAATTCCATTTGCCAGGGCATCATAAAGAATGGAATATCTAGGAATAAACCTACCTAGAGAGACAAAGGGTTTCCCTGGTGGCTCAGTAGGCAATGAATCTGTCTGCAGTGCAAATGATGTGGGTTCAGTCCCTGGGTTGGGAGATCCCCTGGAGGAGTGCATGGCTACCCACTCCAGTATTCTTGTCTAAAGAATCCCATGGACTGAAGAGCCTGGCAGGCTACAGTACGTAGGGTCACAAAGAGTCTGACATGACTGAAGTGACTAAGCACACACACACGCTAGGAGACAAAAGACCTGGACTCTGAAAACTACAAGACACTGATAAAAGAAATAGAAGAAGACACAAACAGAAAGATATACCATGTTCAGGGATTGGAAAAATCAGTATTATCAAAATGACTATACTATCTGAGGTAATCAACAGATTCAATACAATTCCTATCAAATTACCAATGGCTTTTTTCACAGAGCTGGAATAAAAATCTCAAAATTTATGCAAAGACACAAAAGACCCAAGATAGCCAAAGCAAACTTGAGAAAGAAAACTGGAGATGGAGGAATCAGGCTTCCAGACTTCAGACTATACTACAAAGATACAGTCATGAGAACAGTACTGTACTGGAACAAAAATAAAAAGATCAATGGAGCAGGAATGAAAACCCAGAAATAAACACATGTACCTAAGGCCAATTAATCTATGACAAAGGAGACAAGAATGCACAATATTGGAAAGATGACCTCTTCAAAAATGGTGCTAGGAAAACTGGATAACTGCATATTAAAGATGAAATTAAATCATTATTTAACACAACACAAAAATATAAGATCAAAATGGATTGAAGACCTAATGTAAGACCCAACAAATAAAACTCCTAGAGGAAACCATAGACAGGATTCTCTGCACAAATTGCAGCTCTCTATTTTTTTTTTTTTGATCCATCTCTCAGAATAATGGAAAAATAAATAAATACATTTGATCTTTGTTGGTGTGGTTATTCAGTCACTAAGTCATGTCCTACTTTGGTGGCCCCATGGACTGCAGTATGCCACATTCCTCTGTCCTTCACTGTCTCCTGGAGTTTCTTCAAATTCATGTCCATTGAGTCCATGAAACTATTTGCCATTTCATCTTCTGCTACCCCATTTTCCTTTTGCTTTCAATCTTTCCTAGCATCAGGGTCTTTCCCAGTGAGTCAGTTCTCACATCAGGTAGCCAAAGCACTGGAGCATCAGTTTCAGCATCAGTCTTTCCAAAGAGTATTCAGGACTGATTTCCTAAGGAAATTTCATGGCTGCAGTCACTGAATACAATGATTTTGGAGCCCAAGAAAATAAAATCTGTCCCTGCTTCAAATATCCCCCTTGCATTTTCCATGAAGTGATGGGACCAGATGCCACGATGCTAGTTTTAATAATGCTGAATTTTAAGCACACTTTTTCACTCTGCTCTTTCACCCTCATCAAGAGGTTCTTTAGTTTTTATTCACTGTCTGCCATTAGACTTGTATCATCTGCATATTTGAGATTGCTGATGTCTCTCCTGGCAATTTTTATTCCATCTTGTAACTCATCCCACCCAGCATTTTGCATGACATACTATGGATATAATTTAAATAAGCAGGGTGACAATATACAGCCCTATTGTACTTCTTTCAATTTTGACCAGTTATTTGGTTCATACCTAGTTGTAACTGTTGATTCTTGACCTGCATGCAGCTTTCTCAGGAGACAGGTAAGGTGGTTGGTGTTCCCATCTCTTTAGAATTTTCCAGTTTGCTGTGATCCACACAGTCAAAGGCTTTAGCATAATCAGTGAAGCAGAAGTAGATGTTTTTCTGGAATTCTCTTACATTCCTTATGATCCACCGAATGTTGGCAATTTGATCTCTGGTTCCTCTGCCTTTTCTAAACCCAGTTTGTACACCTGCAATTCTCAATTCAAGTACTTCTGAAGCCTAGCTTGAAGAATTTTGAGCATAACCTTACTAGCGTGGGAAATGAGCACAATTGTCTGGTAGTTTGAAATTCTTTTAACACTGCCTTTTTTGGAGGGGATTGGAATGAAAACTGACCTTTTTCAGTTCTATAGCCACTGTGGAGTTTAACAAATTTGCTGACATATTGATTGCAACACTTTAATAGCATCATCTTTTAGGATGGCAATTATCACAGCTGGAATTCTATTACCTTCACTATCTATGTAGTAATGCTCCCTAACGCCCACTTGACTTCATACTCCACAATGTTCGGCTCTAGGTGAGTGACCACATCATCTTGGCAAGCTGAGTCATTACGGCCTTTTTTGCATAGTTCTTCTGTGTATTCTTGCCTCCTCATCTTAATCTCTTTTGCTTCTGTCAGATCCTTGCCATTTCTGTCCTTTATTGTGTCCATCCTTGCGTGAAATGTTCCCTTGATATCTCCAATTTTCTTGAAGAGTTCTCTAGCCTTTCTCATTCTATTGCTTTCTCCTATTACTTTGCATTGTTAACGTAAAAAGTCTTTCTTATCTCTCCTTGCTTTTCTCTGGAACTCTGCTTTTCTCTGGAACTCAGTCGGGTATATCTTTCCTTTTCTCCTTTGCCTTTCACTTCTCTTCTTTTCTTGGCTATTTGTAAGACCTCCTCAGTCAACCACTTTGCCTTCTTGCATTGCTTTTCCTTTTTAGTGATTTCAGTCACTGCCTCTTGTACAATGTCATGAACCTCTGTCCAGAGTTGTTCAGGCATTCTGTCTACCAGATCTAATCCTGTGAATCTATTCATCACCAACATTGTATAATTATAACAGGACTGATTTAGGCAATACCTGAATGGCCTACTGGTTTTCCCTACTTTTTTCAAGTTAAACCTAAATTTTGCAATAAGGAGCTCATGGTCTGAGCCACAGTCAGCTCCAGGTCTGGTTTTCGCTGACCATCATAGGCTGCAGGAAATATAATCAATCTGATTTTGGTACTGGTTATCTGGTGATGTGTAGAGTCATCTCTTGTGTTGTTGGAAGAGGGTATGTGCTATGACCAGTATGTTCTCTTGACAAAACTGCTTGCCTTGCCCTGCTTCATTCTGTATTCCAAGGCCAAACCTGCCTGTCACTCTAGGTATTTCTTGACTTGTTACTTTTGCATTCCAACCCCCTTTGATGAAAAAGATCTTTTTTCTTCTTCTTTTTTAATGATGTTAGTTCTAGGAAGGGTTATAGGACTTCATAGAACCTTTCAACTCCAGCTTCTTCAGCATTAGTGTTTAAGGCATAGACTTGGATTCAGTTCAGTTCAGTTGCTCAGTCGTGTCTGACTCTTTGCGACCCCATGAATTGCAGCACACCAGGCCTCCCTGTCCATCACCGTCTCCCGGAGTTCACACAGACTCACATCCATCAAGTCAGTGATGCCATCCAGCCATCTCATCCTCAGTCATCCCCTTCTTCTGCCCCCAATCCCTCCTTGGAAATGAATTGAAATCATTCTGGCTTTTTGAGGTTGCACACAAGTACTGCACTTCAGACTCTTCCGTTGGCTCTGAGGGCTACTCCATTCCTTCAATGGATTCCTGCCCACAGTAGTATATATAATGGCCATATGCCTTAAATTTGCCCATTCCCATTCATTTGAATTCATTGATTCCTAAGATGTCAATGTTCACTCTTGCCCTCTCCTGTTTGACCACATCCAATTTACCTTGATTCGCGGACCTGCCATTCCAAGTTCCCATGCAGTACTGTTCTTTACAGCATCCAACTCTGCTTTCACCACTAGACACATCCACAGCTGAGTGTCATTTCTGCTTTGACCCAGGTCCTTCCTTCTTTCTGGGGCTATTAGTCTTTCAGGAGCCCTCCACTCCTTCTCAGTAACATATTGGACACCTTCCAACTTGGGGAGCTCATCTTCTAGTGTATCTTTTTGCCTTTTCATACTGTTCATGGGGTTCTTGCAGCAAGAACACTGGAGTGGTTTATCATTTTCTCCTGCACTAGACCATGTTTTTCCAGAACACTTCCGTATGACCCGTCCATCCTGGGTGGCCCTGCATGGTATGGCTCATAGCCTCATTGAGTTATGCAAGCCCCTTTGACATAACAGTTCTATGATCCATGAAGGGGAACTGGGCTCTTCTTATACTCAATAGCTTTTGCATAGCAAAAAAAAAAAAAAAAAATCTGAAGTGAAAAATAACCAACAGTTTGGGAGAAAATATTTGCAAATTATTTGACTAAGATTGATCTCAGTAGCTTACAAACAGCACATGAGGCTTAATATCATCAAAACAAACAACCCAATAAAAAATGGACCTAAGACCTAAATAGACATTTCTCCAAAGAAATGATACAGATGGCCAAACGGCTCATGAAAAGATGTTCAACATCACTAATTATTAGAGAAATCAAAAGTACAATGAGATATCTCACACCAGTCAAAATATCTGTCATCAAAAAATTCACAAAGAATAAATACTAAATATGATGTGGAGAGGAAGAAACTGTCCTACATTGCTGGTGGAAGTGTAAATTGATTCAGTCCCTATGGAACAGTATAGAGATTCCTTAAAAACTTAAAGTAGAGCTGCCATATGTCACTGTACTCCCACTCTTGGACATATACCCAAAAAAATGTGGTATGAAAGGATGCCTGCACCCTAATGTTCACTGCAGCACTGTTTACAATAGCTGAGGCATGGAAGTAACCTAAGTATCTCATCAACAGAATAGAAAAAGAAGATTGGTACATATATACAATGGAATATTACTCGGCCATTACAAAATGAAATAAAGCCTTTTGCAGCAGTATGGATGGACCTTGAAACTGTCATGCTGAGTGAATTAAGTCAGAGAAGGATAAATATCATATGGTATCCCTTATATATCATCTCTTATATGCAGAATCTAAAAATCAAAAGAACTCATTTATAAAGCAGAAACAGACTCACAGACTTAAAGGACAGACTTATGGTTGTCCCTGGTGTCACATGAAGAGGGGGGAGAAATACTTAGGGAGTTTGTGATTAACACGTACACAACTGACAGGGTCCTACTGGATAGCACAGGGAATCCTGTTCAATGTTATGAGGCAGCTTTGATCATAAGGGAGTTTAGTGGAAAATGGATGCATTCATATGTATGGCTGAGTTTCTTGGCTGTTTACCTGAAACTATCACATTTTTAGCCAGCTACATTCCAATATAAAAATAAAAGGTTCTTAAAAAATTGATAAATTCAAGGTAAGGATATATCTTTCATAGGAAATCTTTCTTGCTTAGTTGTAAAAATATTTCTCCTGAGACTTAAGATAATCTGCTTGTTGCTAAATCAATTAACCTTAACAACAACATAGTGGACTTTAATGAGGTTGCCCTTCTGAAACTGCTATAGCAGTTTTTCTGATTCTGTGCCCCATGGAACAAGATATCTATGAATACATTTGAAATCTGAATTAGTTGAGCAATGGAAAAAACAAACTTCAGCTCACCATTTCCTTATCTCTACAATGTAAACAAAACAACTGGTTGACTGACCATGATTTTCACTTTCCAACTGGTTGTTCCAACTATGCATAGACAATACTGGTAATGAATTACAGTACTAGTTTATATAATCTTATTTTCTCACACCAACACCCAGGAGCTACAATTTTTTCTCTGAAAGGTTTACTTGTCTACTACAACTAAAGGATTGTGCTCATTTTCAGTTGAAATAGTCTTTTCTCTGCCACATTAATTACTATTTTCTCTTCTCAAATTCACTAGGTGCTGCCACTACAATGAATAAACAAATCAGATTTATAAATATTTAAGACAGTTTTTTTAGCAAAATGTTCTCAGAACATAGACCCAGAAAACTGGACAAAGATATCCTTTGGCTTTATACAAATATCAGGCTCAAACTTTTAGAAACAAAATTAAGAATGTTAAAGTAATTAAACAAGGGAACCACTGGATTGCAGTAGTTCTAATGCCTTGTTAACCTATGTAAGCAAAATTATATCAGCTGAAGAATTAATTTGGTCATTTTAAAATCTGAAGTGAAGAATTGATTTTTAATTATGAACACTGCTGAAATTGTATCTCAAAATAATGAAAATATTTAAATGAGAACAATCATAAATTACTACTCATCATAATGCGGAAGAATGTATATGTCTGAAAATGTTCATTGTTATTTCATTTCATAATATTCTAGGCACACATTTAGCAGTATATTTATGGTATTACATGTAGTAACAAACATTAGTAAAAAGGATGCATTCATGTTTAATCAAATGATCTTAAAAGCTTTCCACACTTTATAAGTCAAATGGCAGCTAAATTAAGTTCTTGGTCTAATTGAAATAATAGGGACATTATAATAAAATATATGTTTATCTGCAGAGTTTTAGGCAGATTTTGTGTGCTTAAAATATTTTAAAGTGATAATAATTTAATTGTGTGTGTGTGTACCTAATTATTAAAAAGAACTTTGTTCCATATCAACAGTGATGGACAAAAAGCTTCTCTTTGTGTTTCAAGAACCTCCTCAAAATAAAACTCAAATCATCAATAAACACTTCTTTAAAAATAAGCTGGAGCTCTTTACATACTTCTTCTCTGCTTTTCAGAGTAAAATTAGCTTTCCCTTTCCTACTGACAAGGAAACTGAAAATGGAGTCCAAGAACCCTGAGAGGGAAGCTCTCAGCAGGTAGCTCCTTGCAGCCAACTTCACCAGCAAGAAGAAATAAGATAAGAGTTATTCCAACAAGAGAGGACATTTTTTCTCCTGGAAATTATATCTCCTGTTTTAAGAAAAAAAAGAAAACAGGAAAATAGGGAGATCTCTCCCTATCCTAGCCACAATGCTTGAACGAACCCTTACAAGCCAATGAGAAACTGCCACATCGTTGAATACTTATTTTCCAAAAACTTTTGTTCACGGCATTTCTCCCAAACTTCCTCCTGAGACCTAATATATTTGACCTTTCTTTTGCAGGATTTGCCTATGGTTTTCCATAGCTTGCTTGTCCTGGATTGCAATTGCTCTGCCATCCTCAATTAACTCAATCTTGCTTTTATATTTTGTCAATTTTATTTTTAAGAGTGACAAAACTAAAACTGAAAACTTAATAAGTAGCACAAGTTCTGGAACTCTAAAATGAGGGCACCATGGTTTGAAAGCTAGGGCTTTTTATCACCACAGTCCATGCAGGCACTGCTTATCTGTGCCACAGGGACTGCTCTGGACTTTTCCTGAGTGCACGACAGATGTAGCTAATCAATTTCAATACTCTTTTTATCCTTGCTTCCGTGTCATCCCAGAATCCCTTTCTACCCAGCATTTCAGGAAGCCATTACCAATCGATTGGTGTTGGCTACAACTTAAACCCTGTTTTCTTTCTCTGGTTCTTGCATTTTTCACAAGAGCAGGCTGCCTCTTGAGAAATGATTAAATAGTGGCTACTTCCCAGATGCTTTGAGGTTTAAAATATATAAACCCAGATCATCATGTGGCTGATTAATGTTTTCAAATTCTTCAGTGAGTGAATATTAAATAGATTCTGTTCAGTGCATCATCCACTCTGTGGAAGCATATTTTCCTCTTTGGAAAGCTGCTTTGGGACAGTTCATTAACATGACATGATAAATTAGTAATTTTGCAAACTAAAGAGTACTTTAGTTGGCTCTAAATAATGTAGTGCTCTAAAATAATGCTAAGTACTAAAAATAATGCTAAGTGCTCTAAAAAATGTAGACTCCTGAAGTATGGTCTGGGAGCTGGCTAGGTATCAGGGTATGTAACAAAGGAGTTAAAACATGTGTAGGTGAAAAGCCTTCAGAATGGGAGAAAATAATAGCAAATGAAGCAACTGGCAAAGAATTAATCTCTAAAATATACAAGCAGCTCATGCAGCTCAATACCAGAAAAATAAATGACCCAATCAAAAAATGGGCCAAAAAACTAAACAGACATTTCTCCAAAGAGCATCCATGAAAAGATGCTCAACATCATTCATTATCAAACAAATGCAAATTAAAACCACAATGAGGTATCATCTCACGCCAGTCAGAATGGCTGCTATTAAGTCTACAAACAATAAATGCTGGAGAGGGTGCAGAGAAAAGGGAACCCTCTTACACTGTTGGTGGGAATGCAAACTAGTACAGCCACTATGGAGAACAGTGTGGAGATTTCTTTAAAAACTGGAAATAGAACTCCCATACGACCAGCAATCCCACTGCTGGGCATATACACCAAACAAACGAGAATTGAAAGAGACACATGTACTCCAATGTACATCACAGCACTGTTTACGATAGCCAGGACATGGAAGCAACCTAGATGTCCATCAGCAGATGAATGGATAAGAAAGCTGTGGTACATTTACACAATGGAATATTACTCAGCCATTAAAAAGAATGCATTTAAGTCAGTTCTAATGAGGTGGATGAAACTGGAGCCTATTATACAGAGTGAAGTGAGTCAGAAAGAAAAACAGCAATACAGTATATTAACGCATATATATACAATTTAGAAAGGTGATAACAATGACCCTATATTAGAGACAGCAAAAGAGACACAGATGTAAAGAACAGACTTTTGGACTCTGTGGGAGAAGGTGAGGGTGGGATGATTTGAGGAAATAGCATTGAAACATGTATATTACCATATGTGAAATAGATTGCCAGTCGAGGTTTGATGCACGAGACAGGGTGCTCAGGGCTGGTGCACTGGGATGACCCTGAGGGATGGGATGGGGAGGGAGGTGGGAGGGGGCTCAGGATGGGGGACACATGTACACTCATGGCAGATTCATGTCAATGTATGGAAAGACCACTACAATACTGTAAAGTAACTAGCCTCCAATTAAAATCAATACATTAATTTTAAAAATGTGTAGGAGTGGAAATGTTAATTTATTTTAAGACTTCAAGTAGGATGATATTAGAAAATAAAGAGTGCCTCTCTTTGAGCAGGCTGGTAGGGTTGGGTGAAAGTGAAAATCTCTCAGTCATGTCCAATTCTTTGTGACCCCATGGACTATAGTGTCCATGGAATTCTCCAAGCAAGAATACTGCAATGGGTAGCCTTTCCCTTCTCCAGGAGATCTTCTCAACCCAAGGATCGAACCCAGGTCTCCCACATTGCAGGCAGATTCTTTACCCGCTGAGCACCTGGGAAGAACTGATCATATTATGGCTTCAGAGACTACGCTGTGACTCTCTGGTTCATAATGGTGCCAGTGACGGCAGAACGGACTGGGGCTGAGAGATCAGGTACAAGTGGGACCTCGAGAACAGTCTCCATGATGAGAGGATGTAATTTAATTTAAGGATTTGAATGCTTTATTGCTTTCACTGAAACTTGTTTATTTTATAAGGCACAACTGTTTTTCAGTTAGAGCTGATGCATGAATTGTTTCCATATTTTTTTCTAGGCTTCTCAGATATGCTCTTACTATCACTTACTTTCGTCACAGTGATAGTCAAAAGGCTTCAAAAGAGAGGGGCTAAAAGACATCCTCAAGCAAGTGACTGCAAATCCCATAAGGTATTCTTTTAATCTCCTGTATAGATAATCTTTTAAACATATCTATAGAGACAAATTGACTTAAAAAGTGTTAAGAATTCCAAGATTTCTGTTTAGATTAAGATAGAAGTAAATATCTTTTTCTTACTTTCATCCAGTTAGGGTGAACAGAGATTCTTGAATGTTCAATTAAAAATAAAAAATAATAAAAAAAATTCTGGGGTTAAGAAAAACTACAAAATTTGAATTTCACATCCATCTACATTTTGTTTCTTTGCATTTTTCCAAATGCTCTCTTTATTATGATTGTGAAATTTTTCAGGTGCCCCCAGTTGTCCAAGTGAAAAGTCAAGTGTGTGTAAGTTACGGATACTTTGCCTGAACAAAATGTATAACAATGCACCTAAACTCTAGCTTCACCTCATAAAATGGAGAGAACTGGACGGCTCAGCAACTGACCGATTTTACAGCTTCAGTTAGGTTCAGTTCAGTCACTCAGTCGTGTCTGACTCTTTGCGACCCCATGGACTGCAGCACGCCAGGCCTCCCTGTCCATCACCAGCTCCCGGAGTCATGGCTGCAGTAAACCTCTGCAGTGATTTTGGAGCCCCAAAAAATAAAGTCTGTCACCGTTTCCCCACATATTTGCCATGAAGTGATGGGACCAGATGCCATGATCTTCGTTTTCTGAATGTTGAGCTTTAAGCCAACTTTTTCACTCTCCTCTTTCACTTTCATCAAGAGGCTTTTTAGTTCCTCTTCACTTTCTGCCATAAGGGTGGTGTCATCTGCATATCTGAGGTTATTGATATTTCTCCCAGCAATCTTGATTCCAGCTTGTGTTCCTCCAGCCCAGCGTTTCTCATGATGGACTCTGCATAGAAGTTAAATAAGCAGGGTGACAATATACAGCCTTGACACTCCTTTTCCGATTTGGAACCAGTCTGTTGTTCCATCTCCAGTTCTAACTGTTGCTTCCTGGCCTGCATACAGGTTTCTCAGGAGGCAGGTCAGGTGGCCTCTTTACAGCTTAGCCTCTGGTTAACTCTGTGGGTTTCACAGCAGAGACTCTTGGTGTGACTGAATGTTGGGGTTGCTGCTGCTTGTGTGGTGGTTTACACTTTCCATTCTCTTATATAATGAGACGTGTTTACGGGATTTTTCTCTCCTTATAAACATTCTCAGTGCAGTGACATGGCAAGAAATACAAAAGCGACGGTGAACAGATGAGACAAGTATAAATGCAAAGCAGTGGTAAGGCAGCATAGAATATTTAGAACAGCTGGCTTTGTGACTATCAGCAAGCTGCAGCTGGGTGTTGCTGCCGCTGCTGCATCGCTTCAGTCGTGTCCAGCTCTGTGCGACCCTAGAGACGGCAGCCCACCAGGCTCCCCTGTCCCTGGGATTCTCCAGGCAAGAACACTGGAGTGGGTTGATATTTCCTTCTCCAATGCATGAAAGTGGAAAATGAAAGTAAAGTCGTTCAGTCGTGTCCAACTCTTAGTGACCCCATGGACTGCAGCCTGCCAGGCTCCTCCATCCATGAGATTTTCCAGGCAAGAGTACTGGAGTGGGGTGCCATTGTAGCTGGGTGTTAGGAGCCCACTATTAATTTAATAAAAATTTAAACTTTTTAAAATAATTATTTTCATGCAAAACAGGAATAAATGGTCTCTGGAACTGTCCATAATGTTGTAAAGTTTAGTCTTTCCTTTAAACCATCAGAAAAATGACTGGTGAAGGGATGCCAGTGTTTCCTCAAGGAGAGACTAGTTCCTAATGAGTTAAGTTAATTTGAGGTTATGAAAAACTATGACTAAATGCAAATGATTCCATTTGTTTGATGTCTTATATCATTGGTCTTTACTGCTTCTCTCTTTCTGCATAGACCTGTCTCTCCGCCTACAGGTAACAAAGAAACGGATGTGCTCTTTTCTTAAGTAAATCATACAAAAAAGGAAAGTGAAAGTCTCTCAGTTGTGTCAGACTCTTTGCTACCCCATGGACCATAATTGTGGCCTTACCTTAAAGTCAGTCTGTGCTCTTCTACATTCAAATAGTCTACCAGTTAACATTCTTCAGTCCAAATGCAGAATACTATTCAAACTGAAAAAATATTTCCGGTTGCTTTTGTCAAACTAGGGCTGTAAACATTTGGAGTTCTCCTTTTATTTTGACCAATAAAATAATGTTCCCTTTTCTCAGGAAAATGAGCATAGTTTTATAGAATTTTAGATACACACATGTTCACAAAAGCATGGATAAGGGTCAACTATAAAGAAACAATATGATCATACACCCACACCCGTTAGTTCATAACTGTATGCTTGGTCTCATCTCTGTACAAAGGTAAATCAGAAATTGGTAACAGGATGAGACAATCACAGAAATGTCATTCTTCTCATTAGAATACACTTGTCCATAAAACAAAGGACAACTAAGAATTTTATGGCCCCTGAAGTCAACTAATGCTGAATTTGATGGACCCCAGATGACTTTTCATCATCTTTAGCTAAGGAACAAAGTTCTTAGATTTATTAAGCCCCTGCTCTGTGTCAGACAATGACTACAATACTTTTCCCCTCATCTTATTTCATTCTATCAGTAACGAGAGGAGATATATATTTTATCCTTTCTTCTCCCAGTGAAGAAGAGGGAAAAAACCACACAGGCAGACACATCTGGATTTGAAGATTTGTTTGTTTACTTCCAAAGCATACTCTTGACTATGGTATGGAGCGCGGGGGCATTGCTCTAGCTTATTTGATGTATTCACCCTTCTAAACATACTAATTAAGTCAATGGGATTTACTCTCAGTTTGTATTCAGAAAGAACAGCTACTGGGACCTGCTGTTAATATTTCTATTTAAACATATGGCATACTTTGATCTAAAATAGTCTAGAAAATCTACACATGAACAAATACATTTGAACACTAAGGATGGAAGGCAGACATGGAAGGAAATAAATCAAGCTAAAATTGCTGACCTCTTGATCCCCCATTATTAATTCCAATACATTCATCCTAAAGTAAGTATTCAAAAGAAGAAAAAAGGTAAAAAAACAAGTTTTTCCTTTTTGCACCTAACCAGGTGCAGGGAAGGGAAGAAGGAAAACAAGCTAGCAAAAGAAGATTGATTGAGTAAGTAAATCACTTTTGACTTAATAAAATATCTCTGAACAATTAACATATGAGAGTTGAGAAGACTATGGAAACATGGGGTACTATTTAAACATAGAAATGAATTTGGACCAGAAAGGTCTTTAAAATTATATTGAAACAATAAAACGGTGAAAGTATTACCGTGGTATGGAGTGGCAGGGTAAATATTTTTTCTTTAATCATTTTCCTTCTAATTGTTGTCAAAACATTTTTAAAGTATTGTTTGAAAAAAGTTATTGGCATTGAGCCTTCCCTACTGCAAATGCCATGTGCAAAATGCAAAGTGATTTTGCACACGCTTTCATCGTGCATTTATTCCATGTAGTCCTGAAAAATACTCTACAAAACATGAGGGAACTGGAGGCAAGATCTCTTCTATACTATATTCCATGGGCCATCTTGGAAGACGCATTAACAAAAGCATTGCAAAAGGAGTTCAATGGTGAGAAAGATCACTTGCTCACTTACTAACATGATCTGCCTTTCAGACCAAGAGACAAATACATATATTCAAATGAACATGTTCTCTGTTTTATATGTGTTTTTGAAAGTGAAATGAAAGTTGCTCACTCGTGTCTGACTCTTTGCGACCCCACGGACTTAGTCTATGGAATTCTCCAGGCCAGAACACTGGAGTTGGTAGCCGTTCCCTTCTCTAGGGGATCTTCCCAACCCAGGGACTGAACCCAGGTCTCTCACATTGTGTTGTTAAATGTATATAAACATATGTGTATATGTTTATATTAATATGTTAGGTTTCTGTTTATATCTCTCTGTATATACATATGTATATATCTCTTCCCTCTTCAAATCCACTTTTTCCTCCTCAACTCACAGAATTTCAGATGTCTCTTTACAGTGTATTTCTTGCATTGTTGCAAAATCACTTGCTGTTGATTGAGTATTATAATTTCCTATATCATTTGATCCTTAAAATTGTATAGGTGTCAATCTTGGAGAGCTAATCCAATAAAGTACTTAAGTTTTAAAGTCTTGACAATAGAACAACTTTAAAATAGGATAAGACCACAATTATAGAATATCTGCATATGATGTCCATACAGTGGCCTAAGGGATAGTCCTGGCAGCCCAAGGACATTAGAATATTCTTGCTCTAGAAGCTCTAGAAACATATGTTTCCCTAAGTGTCATATAAAACCTCAGTTTTCTACAAGATTGTTTTATATACTAGAATGTCAGATTCAGCTAATACAAAAGTGAAGACGGCAACACAAGATGTAATTTGTCGAGATATCCTGCTCCTAATTATGTATTCCTTGTGATCTGGAAGCTACAAGCCTTAAGAAATTATCATGATTGCTCCTTATTTTTTTCTTAAAGTAAATCGCTCCTCCCTCACTTTCCTGTCACTTATTCTCAGCCACTTAGCATCAACTTGTAGAAATATCACATGCAGATATTTATGTCCCGTGTCCCCCCTTCCACGGGGTCACAGAGTAAGACACGACTGAGCTACTTTCACTTCAGATAGTAATATGTAAACTATTTGAAGTCTGTAGTTCCATTCTGAAAATAAATAATTAGATACATCTTTTCTTCTTTCTTCAAAGTACATGTTATCTGCATGCTCTTTGAAGCATTATTTATTCTATTTATCTTTCATAAGAATCCAAGGTTTTCAACTGAAATAGCCAAAATTAGGATCAATGATCTCATTGCAATCTCAAAATAAGCCACTGGATAACACACATTATAAACTGAGCCCTTCTATTCTAAAAATACGACATAAAAGCATGCTGATATTCTTCTTTTCTTCTAAATAAGATGGCTTTAGAAAACTCAAAAGGTCCACAGACTTACTGAAGGCAAATTCCAATGCACTCATTGATTTTGGAAAAATCACAAGTCATGAATTAGGAATGTAGCTTATCTTTCAGAGTTTAACACATAGCTCTTGTTGAAAATGAAAAGATTGCAGTCAGGAACCATAGGAGACTATATAGAAGCACAAAATCAACTCCTTTTTATTGTTTCCACTATCTGTCCAAAAATAGCATCAGCCTCTGTGTGATGGCCCACATGTGCCTGCTGTTGTACCACACAGAGCTTCATTTATCTACCTTTACCTTATGGTCAGACATCCAATAGGGGCTGGGAAGTCTGATTTCCCAAGCAGAGCATTTACTTCACATACCCAGAATGGGAGCAGATGATCCCCAATTACTGGAGTGGGGTGCCATTGCCTTCCCCGGCAGGGACATAGGTATGTGTTATTACTGGGCCAGGTTCTCACTGAAGGATTTCTAATCTTCGTTCTTCACAGATTAGTTGACATAAAGGAGCAGCTATGAGGCAAAGTGGTAAAGGACAGAAGTTTTACACTATATTTTGAAATATTTTAATTTCTGTCTTATTTTGAAAAAGAAGGATTAACTTGATGATGCTCATTGCCTTTCCCATTTCTTTAGTGAAAAGCTCCCTTTTCAGTTATCCTTTCAAGGTATGCTGTTTTTCTCTCATAGAGAGACATATGCTATAAATGACATTCAAAGAAGATTTATATAATATTTTTCACCTTTTAAAATCAATCTTCAAAAGAAATATTTGATTTTTATCTATTTTCTAAAAGATTAGCTTTCAGTCGCTCAGTCGTGTCCAACTCTGCGACCCCATGGACAGTAGTACACCAGGCATTCCAGTCCCTCACCATTTCCCGGAGCATGCTCAAACTCATGTCCATCAAGTCAGTGATGCCATCCAACCATCTCATCCTCCGTCGTCAACTTCTCCTCCTCCATCAATCTTTCAAGCATCAGGATCTTTTCAAATGAGTCAGTTCTTCGCTTCAGGTGGCCAAGGTGTTGGAGCTTCAGCTTTAGCATCAATCCTTCCAATGAATATTCAGGATTGATTTCCTTTAGGATGGACTGGTTGAATCTCCTTGCAGTCCAAAGGACTCTCAAGAGTCTTCTCCAACACCACAGTTCAAAAGAATCAGTTCTTTGATACTCAGCCTTCTTTATGGTCCAACTCTCACATCCATACATGACTACCAGAAAAACCATAGCTTTGGACCTTTGTTGGCAAAGTAATGTCTCTGCTTTTTAATATTCTGTCTAAGCATGTCATAGATTTTTTTTCCAAGAAGCAAGTGATGGCAACCTAAAAGGGAAATCATAACTTAAACAAAGGCTAAAATGTTGTGAAAGAGAACAGATTTGAGGAAATTACCCCATTTCCTGATGGTGTTATCTATGCAAAAGTGAAATGACAGCCAACTTTGTGAAACACTGAAGATCAAGACCAAGGTATATTAAAATCTGTTATATGAGAGATTTTCCAAATATGATGAATATTTAGTTAGCTGAAGAGTATGGGCTTTATTTTTTTCAGTTAATGATTAAGCGCACCTATTGTTTTCAGTTGCTCAGCTGTGTCCAACTTTTTGTGATCCCATGGACTGCAGCATGTCAAGCTTCCCTGTCCTTCACCATCTCCCAGGGCTTGCTCAAACCCATGCCCATAGTTGGTGATGCCATCCAACCATCTCATCCTCTGCCATTCCCTTCTTTTCCCACCTTCAATCTTTCCCAGCATCAGGGTCTTTTCCAATGAGTCAGTTCTTCGCATCAGGTGGCCAAAGTATTGGAGGTTCAACTTCAGCATCAGTCCTTGTAATGAATATTCAGAGTTGATTCCCTTTAGGATTGACTGGTTTGATCTCCTTACAGCCCAAGAGACTCTCAAGAGTGTTCTCCAATACCACAGTTCAAAAACATCAATTCAGTGTTCAGCCTTCTTTATGGTCCAACTCTCACATCCATACATGACTACTGGAAAAACCATAGCTTTGGCTAGACAGACCTTTGTCGGCAATAAATGTCTCTGCTTTTTAATATGCTGTCTAGGTTGGTCATAGCTTTTCCTCCAAGGAGCAAGTGTATTTTAATTTCATGGTTGCAGTCACCATCTGCAGTGATTTTGGAGCCCAAAAATATAAAGTCTCTCATTGTTTCCATTGTTTCCCCATCTATTTGCCTTGAAGTGATGGAACCAGATGCCATGATCTTAGTTTTCTGAATGTTGAGTTTTAAGCCAATTTTTTCACTCTCCTCTTTCACTTTCATCAAGAGGCTCTTAAGTTCTTCTTCACTTTCTGCCATAAGGGTGGTGCCATCTGCGTATCTGAAATTCTGAAAGAGATGGGAATACCAGTCCACCTGACCTGCCTCTTGAGAAACCTGTATGCAGGTCAGGAAGCAACAGTTAGAACTGGACATGGAACAACAGAATGGTTCCAAATAGGAAAAGGAGTACGTCAAGGCTGTATATTGTCACCCTGCTTATTTAACTTATATGCAGAGTACATCATGAGAAATGCTGGGATGGATGAAGCACAAGCTGGAATCAAATTGCCGGGAGAAATATCAATCACCTCAGATATGCAGATGACACCACCCTTATGGCAGAAAGTGAAGAGCTAAAGAGCCTCTTGATGAAAGTGAAAGAGGAGAGTGAAAAAGTTGGTTTAAAACTCAACATTCAGAAAATGAAGATCATGGCATCCGGTCCCATCATTTCATGGCAAGTAGATGGGGAAACAGTGGAAATAGTGGCTGATTTTATTTTGAGGGGCTCCAAAATCACTGCAGATGGTGATTGCAGCCATGAAATTAAAAGACACTTGGTCCTTGGAAGGAAAGTTATGACCAACCTAAACAGCATATTTAAAAGCAGAGACATTACTTTGTCAACAAAGGTCCATCTATTCAAGGCTATGGTTTTTCCAGTGGTCATGTATGGATATGACAGTTGGACTGTGAAGAAAGCTGAGCACTGAAGAATTGATGGTTTTGAACTGTGGTGTTGGAGAAGACTCTTGAGAGTCCCTTGGACTGCAAGAAGATCCAACCAGTCCATCCTAAGGGAAATCGGTCCTGGGTGTTCATTGGAAGGACTGACGTTAAAGCTGAAACTCCAGTATTTTGGCCACCTGATGCAAAGAGCTGACTCATTTGAACAGACCTTGATGTTGGGAAAGATTGAAGGCAGGAGGAGAAGGGAACAACAGAGGTGAGATGGTTATATGGCATCACCGACTCAATGGACATGAGTGTGGGTAAACTCCAGGAGTTGGTGATGGACAGGGAGGCCTGGAGGGATGCGGTTCATAGGGTCTCAAAGAGTCGGACACAACTGAGTGACTGAACTGAACTGAACTGAACATCTGCATGTCTGAGGTTATTGATATTTCTCCTGGCAATCTTGATTCTAGTTTGTGTTTCCTCCAACCCAGCATTTCTCATGAGGTACTCAGCATATAAGTTAAATAAGCAGGGTGACAATTTCCAGCCTTGACATACTCCTTTTCCTATTTGGAACCAGTCTGTTGTTCCATGTCCAGTTCTAACTGTTGCTTTTTGACCTGCATACAGATATCTCAGCAGACAGGTAAGGTGGTCTGGTATTCCATCTCTTTATGAGGAAATAAAAAATATCTTCATATTCCAAATTCACAGTATTTCAGAACTAGAAGATCATGTGGTCCTGATTGAAAACTCTCATTTTACCAAGGACGGGAGGCAGTAAACCGTAATAGCTAGTACACAGATTCTGTACTCAGATTGAACTAGCATCAAATCAGCTCTGTCTTTGTATCTTGGTCATTTAATCATTAAAATTACTAATAGTATATACCTCTCTAGCTGACTTTACAGGTGGCACAGTAGTAAAGAAATCTGCCTGACAATGCAGGAGACACAGGAGACTCAAGTTCAATCCCTGGGTTGGAAAGATCCCCTGGAGGAGGATATGGCATGCCTCTTCAGTATTCTTGCCTGGGAAATCCCACAGACAGAGACTGCTGGGCTACAGCCTAGGGGGTTGCAAAGAGTCAGACAGTCTAAGTGACTGAGAACCCATGGCTAACATTTACTGAATACTTGTATATCATTTGACATATTGAATATCAGGTGTTAAAACCTTATACACATATTCATTTAATTCTCATGACTATATGAAGCAAGTATTATTTTAACCAAGTTAAAGAAGAGGAAATGAAGCTTGGCAATTTTAAATAAATCGCCTAAGTTGGTAGAAGCTCTGATACTAAAATCATATTGGGTTGACACTAAAGGCTACTGTTATGTGCTGCCCTGTCTTATACTATTTTATTTTAAATGTCCTGAGCTCCAGTTTTCCCAACTGTAATATTGTGCAATGATAGCTTTTTGTGATAATCAAATAAATATGTGTAAGTACCTGGAAATAGCAAACCCAAAATCTCAGTGATTAAAAGTCCTGTTTCTCCATATCCAACCTAGTGATCTGTTCTTGTTAAGTAGAGTGTTTCATTTAAGTTTCATGGTTATTTTAAGCAATTAGCTTATAATAATAATGAATTTTATCTGTTTATTTATTTTATTGCTTCACAACTCTTCTACCTTATCCTAATTCTCAGGACACACAAAAGTAGTTTAAAAAGAATTTCATATTTTTTAAATGAGATAATTTGAGCTATTTAGAAAGCAAGCAAACAGCTTTTGTAAAGTGAGCAAATTGAACTTCAAGGGAACTATAATTTCTTTAACAAAATGTGAATAGTAACTTATGAGGTCTGATTTTTTCATCTTATTTTCTGTTCTGAAGTCCTAATTTGGAATTTTTAGTAGGATTTCTCTGATAAAACTTCAAGTTAGAGCATGCAAACCTTGCTATCAATGCGTGCCTGCTAAGTTGCTTTGGTTGTGTCCGACTCTTTGTGACCCTATGGACTATAGCCCGCCAGGCTCCTCTGTCCATGAGATTCTCCAGACAAGAGAACTGGAGTGGGTTGCCATGCCCTCTTCCCATGGACAGAGGATGATCTTCCCCAGCTATGGAGTTGAATCTGCATCTTTCATTGGCAGGCCAGTTCTTTACCACCAGTGCCATGTAGGAAGCCCAAATGTTGCTGCTGGCAGGTAGGTAGGCTTAGTTGCTCAGTCAACTCTGACTCTTTGCGAGCATACAAATCTTGCTCTCCATTTAGTTGTGTCTAGCCTGCAAGGCTCCTCTGTCCATGGGATTTCCCAGGCAAGAATACTGAAGTCGGGTTGCCATTTCCTTCTCCAGGGGATCTTCCCAACCCAGGGATTGAACCTGGGTCTCCTGCATTTCAGGCAGACTCTTTGTCGACTGAGCCACCAGGGAAGCTAATATTATAGTAAAAGGTTAAAGACTCCGTAATCATACTCCTTACTCATATCCTATAAATAGCTGTACTTGAACTTTTTCTTCTCCCACTTTTTCTCTAGGCAATGATACTGATAAAGCATCCTGATGAAGCAGTATGATTTGATGGTCTCATGGCACTGTGGATGCAAAGGAATGAGGACTACTTAGGGCATGGTTTGGAATGGTTTAGTACAAGACATTTAACGTTACTTTGTGAAGTAATATACATGGGGAAGTTTTAAAGTGTTGTTCATCTGAGAGTCATCGTGGCTAATGTTAATCCAATTCCCTTTTTTCTGCTCTAAAATGAAGAGTAGGATTAGGAAATGCTTTGTAAACATACAGTGACTTATAAATATATAGGTATAAAGCAATGAATTCTGCATTTAAAATTTTCATTTCATAAATACCTTCAGCAAATATTTATTGAGTGTCTAAATGTTCTATGAAATGAATATATTTCATTTACATGTCAAATTATACATTTCAGAGAGAGTAGGAATGACTGAATGTTTACTCTTGAGAGTCCCTTGGACTGCAAGGAGATCCAACCAGACCATCCTAAAGGAGATCAGTCCTGAATATTCATTGGAAGGACTGATGCTGAAGTTGAAACTCCAGTACTTTGGCCATCTGATGTGAAGAACTGACTCATTAGAAAAGACGCTGATGCTGGGAAAGATTGAAGACCGGAGGAGAAGGGGAGGACAGAGGATGAGATGGCTGGATGGCATCACCGACTCAGTGCACATGGGTCTGCGTGGACTCCGGGAGTTGGTGATGGACAGGGTGGCCTGGAGAGCTGCGGTCCATGGGGTCACAAAGAGTCGGACATGATTGAGCGACTGAACTGAGTGTTTACCCAGTGTTTCTCTAACTATGGAATTATTGTGTTAATTTGGTCCCAGCCTCGTGCTTCAGGATTCTCAGAAAGCAAAGAATTATTGCTACACAACTAGCCTCACACAATCGTCTGATTTCTATGGTCAATTATTTCTTACAGACCATTTTAGATTCATATTTAGAAATGGGAGGCTAGATAAAGTTGGGGAAAGTATTTTCAAAATTACTCTCTATGAGATTAAAATACAGCAACCATCCAAATAAAACAGGGTTTGAAATAAATTTTCTGAGCTAGTTAGGACTATTCCCTGATAAGGATTTAAGAATGGAAGGAAATGAAAGAGAAGTATGCCTTGAATTTCATTTTTGTTACTTTCATATATCAAAACAAATTTTATGAGAGATCTTTGACTATCATTTTATGTAGGTTATCAAAGTCTCCAAAACTTACTTTTTTAAGTTTAGTACAAATCTCAGATACTCACAGTCTTTCCTTTCAGAATTTTCTTTTCATTGCCAGCCTTGAAAAGAATTAAAGTTTTGTTTAACTGCTTTGAGGAGTTATTATTAGCACAGCCCATTAAAGCCTGGTGTTTACCTTCTTGGAGAGACTGAAGCAACAGGGTTGAAGTGTTCATTTGATGTGAATTGAAAGATTGCAAAGCAATTAGGACCTAGTGTATTTGGTTGGAGTCTGAAGCATCTGTCTGAGCATTCGCTCTATACATGTCGTTTGTAATTAAAATTAGAACCATTTCGTTGTAATGCTTTTTTAGGGTCCATTACTGAAATTGTAACACTAATGTCAGTTTGTGAATAAGGCTTTGAAATACAGGATAGGAGAATCTACTTCCTAATTAGCAAAGTTGGGGAGAGGAAGAACACTGACACGTTCACATCCGGAGATGAGGAGTGCAAATGATTTGTAATGCAGCATTCTGCAGTCTAAGAAAGTTGTGTTTGCTGACAATGGACTCATTAGAACTTTTCTCCTACTGCCAACAGGCACAGGAAAAAAAAAAGAAAATTTCTGGCAGTTCCCAGTGTTGATGGAGGAATTAAAATTGGCCTTCAATGGGCCTATGGTAAAGGAGAGCTTTGTTTTGTGTTCCAGTAGGCCTAAAAACGGTCATTTTGTAACTCAATAAAGGTGTGTGTTCTAGGAAATCAGAGGAGTTGTTTGTTAATACACTAGGCACCAACAGAGGAACTGAGTTAAATATGTCACTAGAAAATTTATGATGCATGTAGGAGGCTTCCTGACTTTAGGTCCTTGCGGGAATGAATCTATGTTAATAAGGAAAAATCAGAGGGAAAAGCTTTTCGTGTGAGCCACAAAATAGGATAACTCTATGAGTTTTAGAATTAATTTTAGGTGAATTTTCTCAAAATAAAATGTAGTGTTCCTTTTTGAGTATGCCTCAATGATTCAGTCAAGTAGATCTTGAAAAAATATGGGTGTATATTTATAAGTAATCTCATTATTAATACTTTTAGTTAACTGAACTCGACCCTCTGCATTAGAGGAAGCTGTACATCTTCACTACTGCAGTATATATTTCTTCTATCATGTTACAAAAAATTACCCTTCAGTGTTTTCTAATCCCCATTACTGTATATCTTAGTTTTGCTTCTTTTAATTAAAAGTTGTTGGTGGTTTAAGAAACCTAGAGAAAAATATATAACATCATAACATAGCTGCCTTAGGTTGCAGAGACAAGAACTTTCACTCTGGGTAATCATTCACACATCTGCTTTATTATAAGAAAGCATTAAAGGTTGTTTCGAATATTTTGAAGAATGGTTAGAAAATTATTTGCTAAAGATTAAATTTATCAGAAGAATGCAGTGAAATTATTGCAAGCTCTGAAGTTATATAATTTCACTGACTGCACTAATTAATAATAAGAATTAAAATTATCCATGTATAAATTTTCAGCATTGAAAAGTTGTATAACTGGTATTTTCAAGCAGTTCAGTTCAGTTCAGTCGCTCAGTCGTGCCCGACTCTTTGCGACCCCATGAATCACAGCACGCCAGGCCTCCCTGTCCATCACCAACTCCCGGAGTTCATTCAGGCTCAAGTCCATCAGGTCAGTGATGCCATCCAGCCATCTCATCCTCAGTCATCCCCTTCTCCTCCTGCCCCCAATCCCTCCCAGCATTAGAGTCTTTTCCAATGAGTCAACTCTTCCCATGAGGTGGCCAGAGTACTGGAGTTTCAGCTTTAGCCTCATTCCTTCCAAAGAAATCCCAGGGCTGATCTCTGTCAGAATGGACTGGTTGGATCTCCTTGCAGTCCAAGGGACTCTCAACAGTCTTCTCCAACACCACAGTTCAAAAGCATCAATTCTTTGGCACTCAGCCTTCTTCACAGTCCAACTCTCACATCCATGCATGACCACAGGAAAAACCATAGCCTTGACTAGATGGACCTTAGTCGGCAAAGTAATGTCTCTACTTTTGAATATACTATCTAGGTTGGTCATAACTTTTCTTCCTCCAAGGAGTAAGCGTCTTTTAATTTCATGGCTGCAATCACCATCTGCAGTGATTTTGGAGCCCCCAAAAATAAAGTCTGACACTGTTTCCACTGTTTCTCCATCTCTTTGCCATGAAGTGATGGGACTGGATGTCATGATCTTCATTTTCTGAATGTTGAGCTTTAAGCCAACTTTTTCACTCTCCTCTTCTACTTTCATCAAGAGGCTTTTTAGTTCCTCTTCACTTTCTGCCATAAGGGTGGTGTCATCTGCATATCTGAGGTTATTGATATTTCTCCCGGCAATCTTGATTCCAGCTTGTGTTTCTTCCAGTCCAGCGTTTCTCATGCAGTTACCAGTATGCAAGTAAGAGCAAATTCAGGTTAACAGTAATAAATCAAACATTGTCTTAACTGGGCTCACAAAGGTCACACCAGATAGGTGCTGTCAAAATACAACTGGATATCTTAAAGGTACAGATGTGTGTATTGGCATCTTTGCCATACTTTTAACCCTAGGGTCATTAAGACATCAAATCTGTTCCATTTTTCTACTACAAAGTAAAGACTGACCCTTCAACTTTATAAGGGGCCAAATTCAAGGACTCTAAAGGCAGTGCTGCTTCTGAGTCTGATATTGAAACAGCTTTGCACAAAGATACATGTGACTATGTTGTTGTTTAGTCGCTAAGTGGTATCCGACTCTGTGACACGATGGACTGGAGCACACCCGGCTCTTCCGTCAGTGGGATTTCCCAGGAAAGAACGCTGAAGTTGCGTTGCCATTTCCTTCTCCAGAGGGTATTCCTGACCCAGGGATGGAACCCACATCTCCTGCTTGGATTCTTTACCACTAAGCCACCTGGGAAGCCCGTGTGTGACTATATGGAATTAAAAATAAACTCATTCTGTTTTCTCATTACCCACCTTCATTCCTAAAATGGAGCATTTCAGGTGGTTCGTTTAAAGCATTTTCAGTAAATGTTACTTGTTGTTAAAACCTGTTTAAATGTATGCAAAAATAGTTTCATAATGTTCTCTTTTTTTTTTTTTTTTTTTTAATTCTTTTCACAACTTTTTTCCCGGTAAAACACAACTGTGTCCTTCTGTTTGCTTGGGGTGAAATCCTTGGAGTCACCCTTGACTCAAGTTTTTCTCTCACAACACACCCTGAATACCAGCAGATCCTGTTGGCTTATGCTCAAGCTATACCGAATTTCAATGACATTTTTCTGTGCCACAGCTAACCCTCTTCTCCAAGCCATCATGACCAAGTGGGGATTATTGTCATAACCTCCTTTGTGCTGTACTCTTGCCTCCATTCTGTGCCTCTAGAATCAGGAAGAAGGAGCGATTGTCTTCATATAGGAATCAGACCTTGTCGTTCCTTTAAAGTCGCCAATGGATTTGCCATTTGATGAGATCAAATACTAGAGATTTTGTTTCCAGTATCCCGTCTCTTCTTTCCTCCTCTACAGGCATCTTCTACTCTCTTCCTCCTCGCTATCTTCCCAGCGCCCACCCTGGCCCTCCTTCTCGTTCTTGTAGAAGCCAAGGTGTCTACTCATAGCATGATTTCACTGAGCCCCTCCCTAACCACCCTATATTGCATACACACTTCCAGCAAAGAGTCTCTATGCCACTAACCTGTTTCATTTATGTGCTTATGATGTCATTCACCAAACACTCGCGGTGCTTCTAGCATGCTCCAGGCACTATTCTAGGTAATAAGGACATAGCAGTCAACAAAAATAGTCCAAAAGGCTGTTGTCATGGAAACCATATGTTGGCAGCACTTACATTTTCTATCGCAGTTATCAAAACGTGATGCACATTTTAGGATTTAGCTTTTATTTAGTCTGTTTGTTTTCTCCCCATAAGAACAAAGCCCCATGAGAGAAAGAAGTTTGCTTTGTTTAATGCTAAGTCTTTATAGCTTAGATATTGCTTGTCACATGGTAGGCACTAAATAAATATTTTATGACTACAGAGTAGGTGAATGAGGGCTTCCCTGGTATAAACAATCTGCCTGCAGTGCAGGAGATTCAGGAGACATGGGTTCAATCCCTGGGGTCTGAAGATCCCCTGGAGAAGGCAATGGCACCCCACTCCAGTACTCTTGCCTAGGAAATCCAATGGACAAAGAAGCCTGGTGGGCTACCGTGCATGGGGTCACAAGAGTCAGACATGACTTAGTGACTTAACCACCACCATCACCATCACCACCAATAAATGAATGAATAGATAGATTTAAGCCAAAAATTAATTTTACCATCACTTTTTCTGCAAATCAGGATTGATAAGCAGCCCCTTCATCCAACCTGCTTTCCAGATAACAGACAAGCTTGAATTTTCAACAATCATCTGTATTTGGGGGTATGAATTTAGAAGATGTTTCTCAGCAGAGGATCAATATCTAAAATATAAATTATAACAAAATATTTTCATTCATAAAATTAGCTGTTATATATATTAAATAACAATCTTGATGATAAAGAATGCCATAAATTGGCAATCATGAAATGTTGCTGGAGGAATGATTTTATATGAGCTTTCCAGAAATCAAATTTAGCTTTACACATTTGTTTCCCCAGAAATTCAACATCTAAGAATTTTTCCCAAGTAAATAATAAGAGAAGTTTATAGGTTATGTGCAAAAGTAACTATCTAGGTAGTGTTTATGGTAGTGAAAACTTTGAAGTAATATACACATCCAACAGAAAGGATAATATAACAGAAATCTGAAATAAACTTTGGTCCATTCATGCTGTTGAATACCATGCAAATATTAAAATCATGTGTTACAAGAATATTTAGTAATATTGAAAAATATTAATCATCCAAAGGGGAAAAAAGAGCACTATATAGAATTGTATAAGCTACAGGATCTCAATGTTTTAATTATCTTGTAAGACAAACCCTAAAATATTATAGGATTGTAGTTACATACGGGTGGTGGAAAATGTAGCTACAATCGTATGATTTTTCCAATAGTCATGTATGGATGTGAGAGTTGGACTATAAAGAAAGCTGAATGCAGAAAAACTGATGTTTTTGAACTGTGGTGTGGGAGAAGAGTCTTGAGAGTCCCTTGGACTGCAAGGAGATCCAACCAGTCCATCCTAAAGGAAAACAGTCCTGAGTGTTCATTGGACGGACTGATGTTGAAGCTGAAATTCCAATACTTTGGCCACCTGATGCGAAGAACTGACTCATTGGAAAAGACCCTGATGCTGGGAAAGATTGAAGGTGGGAGGAGAAGGGGATGACAGAGGATGAGATGGTTGGATGGCATCACCAACTCAATGGACATGGGTTTGAGTAAGCTCTGGGAGTTGGTGGTGGACAGGGAGGCCTGGCATGCTGCAGTCCATGGGGTCACAAAGAGTCGAACATGACTGAGCGACTGAACTGAACTGAACGGATGGGTGGTGGAATAGTGGATACTTTTTATTTTGGATTTTATTTGATGAGTTACTTTTTATTTTCTTTTATGTTTTTCACATTTTTAAATATTCCTTGATGAACACACATTATTTTCTTAAGAAAAAGTGTTACAAACTTTGAACTAACTGAAAAGAGAGGTTAAGCACCGCTTCTTCAGATGGGTCATCCCTAACATCCCATAGAAAATAATACATATTCACCATCAATCATTATGCCTATAACTTTGTCTTATTTCGGCCTTTTTTAATAAAAGGCGATGACACAGGATGAAATGGTTAAATGGCATCACCATCTTGATGGACATGAGTTTGAGCAAGCTCCAGGAGTTGGTGATGAACAGGGAAGCATGGCACACTGCAGTCCATGGGGTCACAATGAATCGGACATGACTGAGCAACTGAACTGAATTGTAGGACAGTCGGTATTGCAGAGAGTCACTTGCCATAGAGAAAACTCCCCCACTCAGTCATTTAAAACTCTTTGAGACCCTATGGACTGTAGCCTGCCAGGCTCCTCTGTCCATGGAAATCTCCAGGCCAGAATACTGGAGTGGGTTGCCATTTCCTTCTCTAGAGGGTCTTCCTGACCCAGGGATCAAACCAGGCTCTCTTACATTGCAGGTGGATTCTTTTGTTGGAGCCACCAGTAAGTGTGGCTCAGTTCAGTTCAGTTGCTCAGTCATGTCTGACTCTTTGCAACCCCATGAATTGCAGCATGCCAGCCCTCCCTGTCCATCACCAACTCCTGGAGTCCACTCAGACTCACGTCCATAGAGTCAGTGAAGCCATCCAGCCATCTCATCCTCTGTCATCCCCTTCTCCTCCTGCCCCCAATCCCTCCCAGCATCAGAGTCTTTTCCAATGAGTCAACTCTTCACATGAGGTGGCCAAAGTATTGGAGTTTCAGCTTCAGCATCATTCCTTCCAATGAACACCCAGGACTGATCTCCTTCAGAATGGACTGGTTGGATCTCCTTGCAGTCCAAAGGACTCTCAAGAGGCTTCTCCAACACCACAGTTCAAAAGCATCAATTCTTCTGCACTCAGCTTTCTTCACAGTCCAACTCTCAGATCCATACATGACCAATGGAAAAACCATAGCCTTGACTAGATGGACCTTTTTTGGCAAAGTAATGTCTCTGCTTTTAAATATGATATCTAGGTTGGTCATAACTTTCCTTCCAAGGAGTAAGCGTCTTTTAATTTCAGGCTGCAATGGTAGTGGTGTGAAATTAAAGGAACTGGGTAGTTTTCTTATACTACACTATCTCATAAAAGTATGAGAAAAATGAGAAAATAAGTATAAAGTATATAATATAGTGTCCAGCACACAGTAACTGACTTAAAATGCTACCTGTGCTATTTACTAACTATGGTTTACTGATTATTGCTTATATGACCTTATCTCTTGGGCCCCCCCAACCTTTGCCTGATTATGAATATCTTCATGATCATATGCTTCAGGTAATTTCATGCTTTCCATTGCCTTTTATATAGCTTTGCACAAAGTATCTACTATGGGCCTATGTACAAAATATGTCAGCTATCTAAATATTTAACTTCTGAATAATGCTTAAGAATCTCTCTGAATGATTACTTGGCCACCTGATGCAAAGAACCAACTCACTGGAAAGAACCCTGATGCTGGGAAAGATTGAAGGCGGGAGGAGAAGGGGATGACAGAGATGAGATGGTTGGATGGCATTACCGATTTAATGGACATGAGTTTGAGCAAGCTCCAGGAGTTGGTGATGCACAGGGAGGCCTGGCGTGCTACAGTCCATGGGGTTGCAAAGAGTCAGACATGACTGAGTGACTGAACTGAACTGAACACTTCAGTGCTTATGGCCACAATAGTAGGCTAAGTGTTGGCCTTTACAACACATACACACATACAGCTTGAATACATATCACTATGTAGATTATATTAAATGGTCAGTTACTGCTCGTAGAGACATGGTGAAAACTGGCTCTTAAGTCAGTTGAGAGCTTCCAGATGTGATGCACTGTCTAGTTAAATCCCTATTCCAGGGTGTGTACTTTAGAAACAGACAATTTGACAACTTTCAGTATGCTGTATGGGGCTTCCTTGGTGCCTCAGTGGTAAAGAATCCTCCTCCCAATGCAGAATACATAGGTTAGATCCCTGGGTCTGGAAGATCCCCTGGAGGAGGAAATGGCAACCCACCCCAGGATTCTTGCCTGGGAAATCCTTTGGAGGGAGGAGCCCGGCTGGGCTACGATCCGTGAACTGTAGTCCAACAAGAGCTGGACATGACTTAGTGACTAAACCCCTCCCACCACCACGGCAGGCTGCACGAAAGGATTAAGGTTTGAAATTCAATACGCCAAGAATAATAATGCAGTTTTTAGGTCTTACTTTACCACCTGGCAAGTTTACTTCAGTCCTATGACTAGCTGACCGTATCCTGAGCTTTGAGAATTGGCTGCTTTTTTTCTGACTTTTGGATAGCCAGCTCTCTCGCCCTGCTGAACTAACGAGAAGCCCGAGTTCTGCATTTTCCATCTCTGGTTCTCTAATTATACACCATTTCCCTTCTTTAAGGACAGTGCTCTTGACTCTGTGACCTGTGCAGGGGATGGGTCAGCCTTGCTGTGGTCATAAAAAGTGAATGATTTTAACACCTGTGCTTGTATATAGCAGAAAGCACGGTCTAGTCCACCAACGAAGTGTCTGTTTTACCCCAAGTGACAGTTTGATGATTCCGTGGTTAGTTGGTTGCCTCCTCATCTGGAATTCAAAGAACCTATCCAAAACCTCTTAATTTATGTGTCCTAAAGTCAAGAATGCTGGCTGTTTGGTTGCTTTTGTTTTCCTGTTAAGAGATAGCCATAGTGAAAGAGCCAAGGAAAGAGCACAAATATTACATTTTTACTTTGCTATGATTTTTCTTTAAACAGTTATTTTATTTTGCATAGTATAAGTTCTGCTGACAGAACCAATTTTTACTATTTTCATTTACACTTTTGGCAAAGCTTATGAAACCACCAGGCTGTATTCTTTAGATTTCATTCAAATAGGTTTTTTAAGCCGTTCTATTTTACTTCTTTCACTTTTTCAACTTTGTTGACAAAGTCTATTCCACCAAAACTAAAATTATGCCATTCAGCACCTGGATCTCTTATCTGTTCCTAGCATTATGAGAGAAATTGTAAACCAAATAACATGAAATAGCATTTTACTATATGAGGCCAGCTCTTAATACATTCTACTGATGAAAAGCAAAATTTTTATCCAAAGCAAGAGCAGCTGGAAGTAGTGCTGTTTTCTTTCTAATAAAGATAAAATCCTATTATAAACAACTCTGGAGGACACCTGAGTTGTTCTGTTGTAGTGGGATTTTAGTAAAAGTAATATGAGTCTATAAATCACATTCTAGTCTGCACTAATATAATGTGAAAGCCACACATGGAACACGCTTCAAACCCATTAAGGGTCGACACACAGCCACTATACCCTTTTCCTTCTGAGTATTTGCTTTCATGATTTTTAATTTTTATGGTGCTTTGGGAATTCCTTAGACTTTTGGTTGCCAGATTATCTAAGTGAGGAAGAACTAGGTGGAGATGGTTGATGCTGAATAGCAGAGGAAATGAAGAACAAAACCCTTGACTGTGAGAGACAAACTCCCTGTCCTTTCCGTTACTGAATGAAGCAATTTGGTTACAACTGGGATTATCATTTAGAGAGGAAATCAGATAAAGTTCAGGCTATTCTTTGCAAGGAAACAATGTAATTAGCTTAACAAAATACTACTGTTTTCATAGGCAATCAGCCAGAACGTAGGTCTAATTTGGCTGAATAAAAAGGATTTGTGCTGACTATGTTGGACCGATACTTTATCTGTCGTCTCTCTGGTCTTGCCTGAAAAGCAATACTTTCTTATCTGCACAGAGCGTTAAAATATAAAGAATGCAAATTCTTTATCAAGTATGATTACTTACCCAAGAATTGGTATAATTTATGCTGATGCCCAGTTTGTTTCCAACACCTTATTTATTCCAGAGACATTAACAAGAGGAAGGTAAACACTGTCTGCCCTATGTTCTTGAAATCAATTTGCTCATCTCTCTATCATTGTGCTTTTCAGCTGATGTGAAATGATTTGTCTTCTCTGAAACTCCACATTCAGATAGCTGTGCCTTGCAAAGTACTTAGTGGGATATCAATATATATTTATTTATTACCAGAGAAGGTGTTTGTATCAGTACACTTGTCAATCTCTTGTCATATATTTCTCACGTTGAAAGGCTGACTAGCCTAAAAATGTTTGCTTAAAATGATATTTGAGGAGTGAGTTTCTCGAGACAACATAACCCAAAGACTGGGGATTTGTTTTTGTTTTTAACCTATTTGTTATGTAATAGGTGGTCTTCATGCATGATCTCATTTAAAGGCTACAAAACTCTATTGAAGTGAGGATTATTGTGCCCATTCTAAAAAGAGGAAAATCAAGGCCCAGAGACTTATATGGCTTGCTTAGCATCTCTCCATTGGCAAATGACAGAGTCAGAACCACTAGTAGAAGCCTTGTTTGAATGTTAGGAATAAAGAGAGGTAAGAGTATGTCTGTGGGTACATAATCCAGAATCGTGACTTTTCAGTATGTTTCAGGTCATACATCAACAGGAAGTTTCTTAGGCCTGAGGAAAAAATACATTAGAAGGTAGTATGAAATACGTTTTTGAAGAATTAGGTGCAGGAGATTTGGAGAACTGATGCAACCTGGAGCCTTTTTGTTACTTTGTTTTAATTTGCCTGTTAATTCATTAACTAGAAGCTTGACTTGCTTGCTTATTGAGTACTTTATCAGATTAGATTACCAGATTAGAATTCAACTTTTCCTATTACAGAGTCCCTGCTCTAACTAATCACATCATATTGCTTCCTTAGTTTTCTGTTTCAGTTGAGACATGTCCTCGGGGTTTAATTTTTTGTTTCAGTAGACACTTGTGACCTCAGGATTTCTAATCGAAAGACTGTAAAGGGGGGAAAGAGTGGATACCAGTTACCTTCCTCTGTACATAACATTTTGAGAGTTGCAGAAAGGTGGAAAATGGCCATCAAAAGATACCCACAATCTGAACCCCAGAGCTGTGAACATATCGCTTTATATGACAAAAAATATATTTACAAATGTGATCATGTTAAAGATCTGTAGATGAAGGATCTGTAGATGAAGGAGAATATCCTGAATTATCTCAGTGGACAAAATAATCACAAGAGTTTTTATGAGGGAGGAAGTAGGTTTCGAGTCTGTGAAAGAGATCTGACATGTCAAGATGCTAGCTTTGAAGATCAAGGAAGGGGAATGAGCCAAAAATGCAGGTGGCCTCCAGAAACCTGTAAAACAAAGGCATGGATTCTGCCAGAGAGCCTCTAGAAGGAACTAGCCTTGCTGACACCTTGATTTTCAAACTTATGACTTCTGTAACTGTAAGGGAATAAATCTGTGATTTTTTAAGCCACTGTCTGTGGTAACCTGTTACAGTGTCCATAAGAAATTAATGTAAGTGATTAGTAGAAAATAACATCTCCTTTCCTTCTTCTGTGAGCTCATAAAACTGATGAGGCCGGATCTCTTCACAGATGTCATCCTAACAACTGTCAAAAGATCTGAAGTTTCTTGTGATCAATGAATGAAATATACTAGAAATGGTTCAAGGACCTAGGTGGAAGTTAAGATGTAGGACTCTCTACTTTTCCTTGTTACTGTGATACTTGAGACCTTGAGTTTTCTCTTCTATTTATCTCTCTGAAAATGAGGACAAACCAATGGGCTTGCCCATCTCATAGAAAGGCTGTTTAGCTTCATTTGTTAAAGGCGTAAAATTCTGTGATGATGATAAACACTAATCTTTATTTAATCAGCTACCCAAGAAGACAATTAAATGAAAAACCAGGAGTGTGCCTTGCAGCATAGTATCTGATAGAGTTCTGTTAGTTCAAACCAATGGAGATCTATATTTAAAATACAATTTTCATAATCTGTTCTATCGAAATGATAAATTAAGGTTTACAGCTTCCATTTCCTTGTTTATCACAACTGCTTAAATTCAATTGCTTTAATTAAAATTGCACTGAGACTGCATTTTCCCATTTATAGTTCCAAAGGCTACTGGGGTTTGTTCTATCACAGGGTATAATGTTTTAAGAATCATCACTTATTTTTCTTAACAGTAAAAAGACATGTTCCTTCTTAAGTGAATAGCTATTGTTTCAATTAATAAGTCATAAACAGGTCACAAAATGGGCCGTTTCTATGTTAGTTGTGGGCGGAGATATTTTATAACCATTTTTGCCCTGAAATCTGCCTTTACCTTGTTGTTGAAACATATAGATACGCACCAACCAGATCAGTTTAGCATTTCCTTGGTGAGCCAAAAGAGGAGGCTTTATTTGATTGTTTTGATGTTCCTAAGTGAGAAATAGAACAGAAGCAGAGTACTGCAGAATCTGGTAACTTACTCAGTAGGAATAAATTTGGATAGCCGGTCATGCAAAAGTCCCACCCATCCATCACTTACCTCTTCATTCTAAACAGTGCAAACCCCCAAGCCGGAGAAAACCTGTTCTTCCTGGTCACGGCCAACCACCCTTCCTCTTTCCCTCCCTCCCTTTCTTCCTTCCTTTTAGATTTTGACATCATTTCAGGAGACAATTTCAAGTATAACATAAAGAACTCTCATACTCTTATATACCCTTTATCAAGATTCACAGATGTTCACATTTTGCTCCCTCTTCCCACTCTCTCTCTCTCCGTCTCACCATTTTGAGAGTTAGGTTGAAGCCTCATACCCTTTTATTTGTAAGCACTTCATTAGGTATTTCCTGAGTACAATTATATTCTCTCAGTTATCAAAATCAGAAGCTAATATTGATGCAAAATATTTCTCTAATCCATAGCTCATGCTCAAGCTTTGTCAAATGCCCACTGAAATGCTTTACAACTGCTATTTTCTTAGTACAGGATCAAGTATTGCAATTAGTTGTCAAGTCTACTTAGTTTCCTTTTTTGGCAAAGAATTCCTCAGATTTTTTTTTTTTTTCCCAACCTCGACATTATTGAAGAGTCCTGGACAACTGTTTTGTAGAGAATCCCCCGTTTGGGAGTTTTTGATACATTCTCATAATTGCTTTCAGGATATGCATTTTGGAAAGAAATATAATAACATTCTTCTTCCTTCAGTTCAGCTCAGTCACTCAGTCGTGTCCGACTCTTTGCGACCCCATGAATCGCAGCACGCCCAGCCTCCCTGTCCATCACCAACTCCCGGAATTCACTCAGACTCACGTCCATCGAGTCCGTGATGCCATCCAGCCATCTCATCCTCTGTCGTCCCCTTCTACTCCTGTCCCCAATCCCTCCCAGCATCAGAGTCTTTTCCAATGAGTCAACTCTTCGCATGAGGTGGCCAGAGTACTGGAGTTTCAGCTTTAGCATCATTCCTTCCAAAGAAATCCCAGGGCTGATCTCCTTCAGAATGGACTGGTTAGATCTCCTTGCAGTCCAAGGAACTCTCAAGAGGCTTCTCCAACACCACAGTTCAAAAGCATCAATTCTTCTGCACTCAGCCTTCTTCACAGTCCAACTCTCACATCCATATATGACCACAGGAAAAACCATAGCCTTGACTAGATGGACCTTAGTCAGCACAGTAATGTCTCTGCTTCTTCTCCTTCCTTAGCGCACCCTATTGGAAGGCTTGCCTTATGTTTCTGATGTTGGTGATGTTAACTTCCGGTTTCCCAGGGGAAGCTAGTGGCAAAGAGCCCACCTGCCAAAGCAGGTCGAGGTAAGAGACCCAGGTTCTTACGCAGGTTTGATCCCGCAGTTCGCAAGATCCCCTGGAGGAGGGTATGGCAACCCACTCCAGTATTCATGGAAAATGGAAACTTTCCATGAATAAAATTCCATGAACAGAGGAGCCTGGCAGGCTACAGTTCATGGCATCACAAAGAGTCAGACTTTACTGAACAACATAGCACACACACCATCTTAGCTTTATCCTTTGTTATTGCATCTACCATGTTTCTTCAAACCAAGGTTATTTTTCTCTGTTTGCAATTAATAGGCAATTTGTGGGGTGATAATTTGAGACTGTGTAAATATGCTATACCTCATCAAACTTTATAATCATTGATGATCTTCTAATTTCACTTTTCTCTCTATATTTACTGGCTAACGGTCTACTGTAAGGAAGAGTGTTCCCTTCTCTTTCAATTATATTGATTTATACATTTATATATGTAGGAATGGGTCTTCTCCAGTGGCATAGCGATAAAGAACCCTCTTGCAATGCAGGAGACTCAGATTCGAGCCCTTGATCTGAAAGATCCCTTGGAGGAAGGCTTATCAAATCCAGTATACTTGCCAGGAATTATTCCATGGACAGAGGAGCCTGGTGGGCTACAGTTGATAGGGTCACAAAGATTTGGACGTGACTGAAGCAACGGAGTGCATATGTGGTAATGCATAGGTCTTTTAGTCAGTGAGATATAATATACCACTATCTTTATAATATTCAAATGGGTCTACTACTTTGACTACTTTGATGAATTGACATCCCATCAAGATGATGCTCTTTTGAAGAAATTCATCCCTCTGGAACACGTCCTTACTTTCTGTCATAATAGGATTTTACAGGTTTTTCTTAATTGTTGCTGTTCAGTTGCCAAGTTGTGATTGATTCATTGCAACCCATGGATTGCAGCAAGCCAGGATTCCCTGTCCTTTACTATCTCCCAGAGTTTGCTTGAACTCAGGTCCATTGAGTCAGTGATGCCATCCAAGCATCTCATCCTCTGTTGCCCTCATGTCATCCTCTGTCAATCTTTCTCAGCACCAGGGTCTTTTCCAATGACATAGCACTTTGCATCAGGTGGCCAAAGTATTGGAGCTTCAGCTTTAGTGTCAGTCCTTCCAATGAATATCCAGGGTTGATTTCTGTTAGGATTGACTGGTTTTATCTCCTTGCTATCCACGGGGCTTTCAAAAGTTCTCCAGCACACAATTCAAAAGGATCAATTCTTTGGTGCTCAGCCTTCTTTCTGGTCCATTTTTCACATCTGCACATGACCACTGGAAAAACCACAGCTTTGACTATACAGACCTTTGTTGACAAAGTAATGTCTCTGCTTTTTAATATGCTGTCTAGGTTGGTCATAACTTTCCTTCCAAGGAGTAAGCATCTTTTAATTCCATGGCTGCAGTCACCATCTGCAGTGATTTTGGAGCCCAAGAAAGTAAAATCCGTCACTGTTTCCACTTTTCCCCCATCTATTTGCCATGAAGTGATGGGACCAGATGCCATGATCTTAGTTTTTTAATGGTGAATTTTAAGTCAGCCTTTTCACTCTCCTTTTCATCCTCATCAAGAGACTCTTTAGTTCCTCTTCGCTATCTCCCATTAGAGTGTATCATCTGCATACCTGAGGTTGTTGACATTTCTTCTGGGAATCCTGATTCCAGTTTGTGATTCATCCAGTCTGGGATTTCACATGATGTATTCTGCATATAATTTATTAATAAATAATCAGGTGACAATACACACCCTTGATGTACTCCTTTCCAAAGTATGAACCTGTCCATTGTTCCATGTTTGGTTCTAACTTGACCTGCATATGGGTTTCTCAGGAGACAGGTAAGTTGGTCTAGTATTCTGATCTCTTTAAGAATTTTCCATTGTTTGTTGTGATCCAGTCAAATGTTTCAGTGTAGTCACAAATCAGAAGTAGATATTTATTGGGGGGGAATTTCCTTGCTTTCTCTATGATCCAATGGATGTTGGTAATTTGAATTCTGCTTTCTCTACTTTCTCTAAACCCAGCTTGTACATCTGGAAATTCCCAATTCATGTACTGCTGAAGCTTAGTTTGAAGGATTTTGAGTATTACTTCGCTAACATGAGAAATGAGCACAATTTTATGGTAGTTTGAACATTCCTTGGCATTTCCTTCTTTGTGGTTCGAATAAAAACTGACCTACTGCAGTCCTGTGGCCACTGCTGAGTTTTCAAAATTTACTGGCATATCGAGTGCAAAACTTTAACAGTATCATCTTTTAGGATGTAATATAGCTCAGCTGGAATTCCATCACGTCCACCAGCTTTATTCATACAAATCCTTTCTAAGGCCCACTTGACCTCACACACTGAGATGCCACTTGACCTCACACACTGAGATGCCTGCCTCTAGGTGAGTGACCACACCATCACACTTATCTGCATTACTATTTTTTATTTTTGGTCTTAAGAAAGTCTTCCTAAGAGAACAGTGCAAAGAAATAGAGGAAAACAACAGAATGGGAAAGAATAGAGATCTCTTCAAGAAAATTAGAGATACCAAGGGAACATCTCATGCAAAGATGGGCACAATAAAGAACAAAAACAGTATGGACCTAACAGAAGCAAAAGATATTAAGAAGAGCTGGCAGGAATATAAAGAAGAACTGTACAAAAGACATCTTGATAAGCCAGATAACCGTGATGGTGTGATCACTCACCTAGAGCCAGACATCTTGGGGGTGAAGTCAAGTGGGCCTTAAGAAACATCACTACAAGCAAAGTTAGTGGAGGTGGTGGAATTTCAGCTGAGCTATTTCAAATCCTAAAAGATGATGATGTTAAAGTGCTGAGCTCAGTATGCCAGCAAATTTGGAAAACTCAGCAGCAGCCACAGGACTGGAAAAGGTCAGTTATCATTTCAATCTCAAAGAAAGGCAGTGCCAAAGAATGCTCAAACTACTGCACAATTGCACTCATCTCACACGCTAGTAAAGTAATGCTCAAAATTCTCCAAGGTAGGCTTCAACAATACAAAAACTGAGAAATTTCAGGTTTTCAAGCTGGATTTAGAAAAGGCAGAGGAACCAGAGATCAAATTGCCAACATCCGCTGGATCTTAGGAAAAAAACAAGAGAATTCCAGAAAACATCTACTTCTGCTTCATTGACTATGCTAAAGCCTTTTACTGTGTGGATCACAACAAACTGGAAAATTCTGAAAGACATGGGAATACCAGACCACTTACCTGCCTCCTGAGAAATCTGCATGCAGGTCAAGAATCAACAGTTAGAACTGGACATGGAACAACAGACTGGTTCCAAATAGGAAAAGTAGTATGTCAAGGCTGGAAATTGTCACCCTGCTTATTTAACTTATATGTAGAGTACATCATGAGAAATGCTGGGCTGGAAGAGGCACAAGCTGGAATCAAGATTGCCCGGAGAAATATCAGTAACATCAGATATGAAGATGACACCATCCTCAAGACAGAAACTGAAGAGGAACTAAAGAGCCTCTTGATGAAGGTGAAAGAGGAGAATGAAAAAGCTGACTGAAAACAACATTCAAAAAACTAAGATCATGGCATCTGGTCCCATCACCTTATGGCAAATAGATGGGGAAACAATGGAAACAGTGACCGATTTTGTTTTTTGGGGCTCCAAAATCACTGCAGATGGTAACTGCAACCATGAAATTAAAGAATGCTTGCTCCTTGGAAGAAAAGCTATGGCAAAACTAGACATGTGTTTAAAAGCAGAGACATTACTTTGCCAACAGAGATCCATCTAGTCAAAGCTATGGATTTTCCAGTAGTCATGTATGGATGAGAGTTGGACCATAAAGAAGGCTGAGCACTAAAGAATTGCTGCTTTTGAACTGTTGGAGAAGACTCTTGAGAGTCCTTTGAACTACAGGAGATCAAATCAGTCAATCCTAAAGAAAATCAACCCCGAATATACATTGGGAGGACCGATGCTGAAGCTAAAGTTCCAATATTTTGGCCACCTGATGCGAAGAACTGACTTCCTGGAAAAGACCCTGATGCTGGGAAAGACTGCAGGCAGGAGGAGAAGTGGGGCAACTGAGGATGAGATGGTTGGACTGAATCACCGACTCAATGGACATGAGTTTGAGCAAGCTCCAAGAGATGGTGAATGACAAGGAAGCCTGGCGTGCTGCAGTCCATGGGATCTCAAATAGTCAGACACGACTGAGTGTCTGAACAGCAATGAGACCATTTTTGTATATTTCTTCTGTGTATTCTTGCCACTTCTTCTTAATCTCTTCTGCTTCTATCAGGTCCTTTCTGTTTCTGTCTCTTATTGTGCCCGTCTTTGCATGAAGTATTCATTGGTATCTTTGATTTTCTTGAAGTGATCTCTAGTCTTTTCCATTTTATTTTTCCCCTCTGTTTCTTTGCATTGTTCACTAAGGGGGTTTCCTTATCTCTCTTTGCTATTCTCTTTAACTCAGCATTCAGTTGGGCATATCTTTCCCTTTCTCCTTTGCCTTTCACTTCTCTTCTTTTCTCAGCTATTTGTAAGCCCTCCTGAGACAACCACTTTGCCTTCTTGAATTTCTTTTTCTTTGGAATGGTTTTGGTCACTGCCTCTTGTACTGTGTTACAGACCTCTTCATAGTCTTCAGACACTGTCTACCATATCTAATCCCATGAGTCTATTCACCACCTCTACTGTATAATAAGGGATTTGATTTAAGTCATATCTGAACGGCCTGGTGGTTTTCCCCACTTTCTTCAATTTAAGCCTGAATTTTGCAGTTTGCAGTTCATGTTCTGAGGCACAGTCAGCTCCAGGTTTTGTTTTTCTGACTGCATGATGATTCTCTGTTTTCAGCTGCAAAGAATATAATCAGTTTGATTTTGGTATTGATCATCTGGGGACATTCATGTGTAGAGTTGTCTGTTCTGTTTTTGGAAGAGTGTGTCTGCTGTGACCAGTATGTTCTCATGACAAAATCTCTTAGCCTTCGCCCTGCTTCACTCTGTATTTCAAGGCCACACTTTCCTGTTACTCCAGGTATCTCTTGACTTCCAACTACTGCATTCCAATTCTCTATGATAAAAAAGAACATCTTTCTTTCATTTCAGTTCTAGAAGGAGTTGTAGGTCTTCATAGAACAGTTCAGCTTCAGCTTCTTTGGCATTAGTGGTTCGGGCCTAGACTTGAGTTACTGTGATATTGAATGGTTTGTCTTGGAAATGAATGGAGGTCATTCTGTCGTTTTTGAGATTGCACCCAATTACTGCATTTCAGACTCTTTTCCTGACTCAGAGGGCTACTCCTTTCCTTCTAAGGGATTCTTGGCCACAGTAGTAGATATAACAGTCATCTGAATTAAATTCGCCTGTTTCTGTCCACTTAAATTTACTAATTCCTAAGGTGTCAGTATTCACTCTTGCAGTCTTCTGCTTGACCACATCCAATTTGCCTTGATTCATGGACCTACTATTTCAGGTTCCAGTGTAATATTGTTCTTTACAGCATCAAAATTTACTTTCACCACCAAACACAAACACAGCCAGGCATTGTTTCTGCTTTGGCCCAGCCTCTTTATTTTTCCTGGATCTATTTCTCCTCTCTTTCCCAGTAGCATGCTGGACACTTACTGACCTGTGGGCCTCATTATTCAGTGTTATATCTTTTTTCCTTTTCATACTGTTCATGGGATTCTTGATGCAAGAACACTGGAGTGGTTTGCCATTTCTCATTCCTTTCTCCAGTGGACCACATCCCTGTTTCAGTCCTGGAATCAGCTAACAAGCCATGGTTCATTTTAAAAGATAATGGATTTTAGAAACCAAGATTTGAGTTCCTTACTTATTCTCATTGCTGTTAGTAGGTCATTGGTTATAAGCCCTCTGAGTTAACAGAGCTAGGATAATGTGTGCATGTATGTATACATATACATACCAATACCAATATTTAAAAATATTTTTGTATCTGCCTACTTCTAAATTTATTAAAACCCGTATATGCATACTGATAACTTAATATACCTACCTGCAATACATTCTGCTTTCTTCCAAAGTTGTTCAGCTATTAAATAAAAGAACTTGAACTTGATTTCAGAATTTCCCTGATTCTGAAAGTCCACATTCAGAACCACTAAGGTTAAAACTTATTGTCCAAGCCCCAGCCACTCCGCAGATACTCTTCAGTCAATTGTACTAACTGAATGTCCCTTATCACTATGCATTCTTTCTGAAGGTTAAGTAATGATTAAGACAAATGTTACTTTTTTGTTATCTCTGACAGAAGATTGCAGTACATGTTGTTTTCTAAGTCTTTAAAAAATGGTTTTTGATACTTTATAAAGAAAAAATTTGCTTCTTGGCCTTGATGAGAGGCAAGGTTACCAGATTCAGAAATGAAGTCACTCTCTAGTCTACTTCTCGCAAATCTGAAGGGAGCACAGCACTTTCACATGTTAATTTCATGACTTGCCTCACTTTTTCTAGAGCAAATATGTTCTACTCTAAAAAAGTGAGCCATATAACTCAGATAAATACACATTGCATTACTTTTCCTGTTTTTATTTCTTCTGCAACACACTAGAAGTTTTTCACACCTGTCTCAATGAACTTTCACTGATATAGTTGAATAAAGCAGCATCTGTGACTTTCTATTTCTTTAAATCCTTGAAAGCCTGAAAATCAGGAGTGAGCACAGAATCACATTCACCATAGTTTCCTGCAACACATGCAGATCATTTTTAGAACTTCCAGAGATTTTCTAAGACTTCTTGATTCCTTCCTTTGACATTGCTCTAATCATTCAAGTGATAAATAGAAGTCAGCATTTAAATTCAGATTTCAGAAGCCTTCTGTGGCTACGAGCCTCGTTTGCTGAGAAGCCTGTTCCTAGAGTGTATTTGAGTATTTGATTCCAACACTGGCACAGTCTTCTAAGGGGATTCTGGGGAAATAGAGACTATGAGAAAATTCAAGTAGAAATTGAGTAAAGAAGTTGTTAAAGGAAGAAACCAACAATTTTTTTTTCCCTTTCAGCTCAGAAGCTAAAACACTATCTGAAAACCCTTACCACTACCACAGTAAGCAACAGAAAGAACAATTATTCTGATATTTCTAATATTAGATATCAAAAATATGGATATTCTTTATTTTGATCAAAATTCGTGGGATTGAAATATCAATAGCTCTTCCTTTTAACATTAATTTACTTACTGTATAAAATAACACTGTGAAAATATAAGCCAAAATAATTTCTGCTTTAGTAGTTTTTGTCTCTGTAATTAAAAGCCTGCAAAATAAATCACCCCTTTTCAATACTAATTTGTTTCCTTTTTTCTCCTCTGATTGACATTTTAAAGTTATTTTAAAGAAATCTGATTTTAGAAATAAGAACTGTTTCTGAATACACATAAGAGATAGAGATTAGTATATATTGTCCTTAATTCGCTGCTAGAAATATTCTGCTCTTCTATATAGCATATTATTTTTCCTTAAAAAAGAAATGCTTTTCCCTCAGGCAGTTGATAGGGTTAGAGAAGATAGAGCCTTGAAAAAATTTCCCTAACATGCATTAATATTAGTGTTTAATTTGTAAATATAACTCACATAAGTGGTCTTGAAACGGTTAAATTGAGAAACTCCAGAAAGAAAGAAAGGGAAAACATCTGACTGTGAGACACAAAAATGTACCAAACGATGGTTTCGTAGGAGAAGAGTTTTGGTTGACAGATAACATTGCCATTATTTCCTTCCAGTCCTAAAGCACTCTTATATAAACCCTTTCCACCACAATAAGTAACAAAGAGAAAAATTATTCTGATAGCTGACTTGCAACAAGTATTTTGCAGAGGTTATGAGTCTGTATTTCAATTTATTCCATGGAATTATAGCATAGAAAATAAAACAAAAGAATAATTATAAACATATAGGATATTTATGATTAAACTATAAATATTGGCAAAAAAAAGAGAGAAACTAAAAATTCTAAGACCAGGTAAAGACTATTCAGTTACATCTATTGTGGCCAAGGAAAGAACCAAAGAACGGATCAGTAAATGACATAGAAGCATAATAATGAAAGGGCGAGCGCCTTCAAGCCGGGATGGAACAGAACGGATCATTAGCCAGTCTGACTCCTAGACCTGGGCGATCGGGCCTTTCCCCTAGGCCTCTGCTTGTGTGCTCTTCCAGCTGTATTTGTCTTCACAAGGTGTGGAGTCCACAGTAGATGATATCTGCAGATAACGCACACACGTACTCTGGCATCTGAGGTCCTGGAATTCTCTGCACAAAAAATGCTGAACCTGTTTCCAGAGCTCGTGTGGCTCTGTCCTTTAGAGTGTAGACCATGCCATCAGGACTCAGGGAGTTACTTTCAGTTGCTGTGCTGGTGAAAGGAGTTTGAATATGTGGTTACTTGAGATTCAGGATCAAGCCAAGGATGGAAAGAGAAACAGGGCAGTCATGGGCTGAGCCTACATTCACATGTTAGTTCTACGCCATCCCAGTCTGGGGTTGAAGCCTGAGATTTATAAATTAAAGCTCAATTTTCAAGTTGCTATGAAGGCCTATGTATCAAGGTAGAGGAGTAGAATGCATTTTATCTTGGCTTGGCGCATAAAAATTAATATTTAAATATTTGTTATGTAGGCATCCCAGGTGGCTCGGTGGTAAAGTATTCACTTGCAACACAATGGATTCGATCCTTTAGAAGATCCCCTAAGAAAGAAATGGCAACCCACTCCAGTATTCTTGTCTGGGAAATCCCATCGCCAGAGGAGCCTGGTGAGCTACAGACCATGGGGATGCAAAAGAATCAGACATGACTTAGCGACTCAACAATAACAACTTTTGGCCTAGGCCCCTTAAAGTTGGGAGTAGGGCATGACTAGCAAAATATAATTTTGTGCTTTATTAATTCACTAGGCTATGGTTTTTCCAGTGGTCATGTACGGATGTGAGAGTTGGACCATAAGGAAAGCCGAGCACCGAAGAACTGATGCTTTTGAACTGTGGTGTTGGAGAAGACTTTGAGAGTCCCTTGGACTGCAAGGAGATTCAGCCAGTCCATCCTAAAGGAGATCAGTCCTGGCTGTTCATTGGAAGGACTGATGCTGAAGCTGAAACTCCAATACTTTGGCCACCTGAGGCGAAGAGCTGACTCATTTGTAAAGACCCTGATGCTGGGAAAGATTGAGGGTGGGAGGAGAAGGGGATGACAGAGGATGAGATGGTTGGATGGCATCACTGACTTAATGAACATGAGTTTGGGTGGACTCTGGGAGTTGGTGATGGACAGGGAGGCCTGGTGTCCTGCAGTTCATGGAGTCACAAAGAGTCGGACACAACTGAGTGACTGAACTGAAACTGAAAATTCACTACAGAGAAGAGATACTTTACTTAATATAAAGACAAACTAAAAATCATATATAATCTGGTATATGTATACATCTTTTTGTTTGGTTTTAAGTGTTTGATTTGTTTATCACTTACTGCTACTGCTAAGTCACCTCAGATGTGTCCGACTCTGTGCGACCCCATAGACCGCAGTCCACCAGGCTCCCCCATCCCTGGGATTCTCCAGGCAAGAACACTAGAGTGGGTTGCCATTTCCTTCTCCAATGCATGAAAGAGAAAAGTGAAAGTGAAGTCACTCAGTCGTGTCCGACTCTTTGCAACCCCATAGATGGCAGCCCACCAGGATCCTCTGTCCATGGGATTTTCTAGGCAAGAATACTTGCAAGAGTTTATCACTTAAGTAACTTTTTATTAACTTTACATGCTTTCTGGCAGAAAGGGCTTTGTTCAATCTCACCTACTCTTTTTTTCATTATAAAGTCCTTCACCTATTGTTCAATATGGATGTTAGAGCCAAAGAAATTCAAATGTCAAAATTCTGATGGTCAGGTTATACTAAACAGTGCCCGCATATAATGCAGGATGAATAAGACCCAGTCCTGTGTGACCATGTCCCACAGGAGCCATGAGGAATCAATGTATATCCTTAAGACTGAAATTTTGGAGCTGGAAGTGACTTTGAATAATCTAGTTCAATAATTTCATTTACAACTTAGAAAATTGAGACCTGGAAAGATATCATTTAACACCAACTGATAACCTCTCCTGCTACCAAAAGAAAAGCAATTTACCTAGCCTAAAAGATAGAAATCACTGACAGTCTTTAAAATGTGATTGATATTTTAAAGATTTTTGGCTTCATGAAGGTGTCCCAGTTTTGAGGTTGGATGTGTATTGATTTTCAAGGTTGCTATCAAAATGCAGCTACCTCTAGGCAACATATAGTCTTATGCATTGTAAGCTAAGCGAGTTGATAGCTGAGATCTTTGAAGCTGAACACAAATTAGAAGCCTATTTAGTTTGAAAGGTAGGAAGTAGGGCTGGTTAAGGAGGTGTGTTGACAAGTGAGCTGGAGGAGAGCCAAAAATGCTTTGTCTCCTCCCACATGTTATTGCTTTAAGGCCAGTCCTATACGTAGGGAGATGCCTACTAAAGAAAACGTGGCCCAGCTGTTGAAACTGTTGTGTGGCAAACAGGAAGTGACAAAAATAACTACCTTTTCAACACAAACAGAAGATTTAAATGGTGCACAATAAATTTTTGTCTATCAATTAGATTGCAAACTAGAAAGTCATGGATAACAAGGATGCCTTCGCATGTCACTTCAGGGGATTGTGGGAAAGTAGGAGAAGTAAAATCAATACCGTGATTAATGGCAGTAATTTCACACAAACATCTGGGAAATTAAATATGCTCTATAGAAGGTGTTTTGCTTCGTGACTAGTGCAGGAATGAATGAGTTTCAAATTGAACATCACTGTCCGTATACTGGATAATTCACAGCCAGAAAAGAATTCAAATTAAAACATTTCCAGCTGTCAAATATATAAAAAGTCTTTTATCTAGTAGAAGCAAATATACTCTGGATCACCTATTCAGTCTTTGTTCATAAAATTAGTTATATAATGACAATTATGCACACACACACAATATTATATCCCCGAATTTGAAGTTTGGAATTATGGGAAATGATAGAGCTGCATCACGCATGTTGCTAAGTCATGTCCGACTCTTTGTGACCCCGTGGACTGTAGCCCACCAGGCTGCTGTGTCCATGGGATTTCCCAGGCTAGAATACTGGAGTGAGTTGCCATCTTCTCCAAGAACTCTATCACAAGACCCCTATTCCCAGGAAAGGAAAAATTTCTGTTGACTAAGCAAAGAATAGTCTCAGGAAAGAATTATCCAGAAATGGAAACTGGCTGTGCTTCCAAACCACAGTCAAACATTAAAAATATTTGCAGTGTTTGTAAAATTTAATTCAGCAAGTCTGAGGTGGAATTCAGGAATCTGTATGGCCATTTAATGCCTTGAAAGTTCTTAATCATTAGCCATCTTTGAGAAACACTGCAGTATTGTATTAAAAGACCTGTGATAGAAAATCAAAATCTAAAATATGTGATCCAAGAGATGGAACTCTTTTACCCCAAAATAGTTCCAAAATGAACTGTTATATTCACACCTTATCCACATTATCATATAACTGGTCCTTTAAATGAAACCTTGTCATTGTAATAATCCTCTCATTTCAATCATCTTTAGAATCCCGGAATAGAAAAAGACTAGTAAAACAATGATTTCTATAGATTGAAAATAAAAGAGTCAAGGACAGGACTGCTAGATTCTCAACATTTAGTTAGTGATTCTCTGGACTCCAGTGCAATTCTAATCAGCACATCATACAAGCCCTCTTGGTAAAAATGATACCATTAATGAAAATGTTTTAGGAACTTTGCATCTATCTTATATACTTGGATATCAGCTGACAATGTTACTTCTCACATCTTTCAGGGAAAAAAATGTTCTTACATCTATGTGTCATGACATTTTATAGCCAGGAAATTCAAACCATAAGTAATGCCATCAGTTAGGTAGATCATGATTTTAATTATAAGAAAGCATTGCTGTGAAAAAAAACTACTCTGTTTCTAAAAAACTGAGGCAATTAAGAAAATCCACGGCAAATTGATTACTGTGATTCCAGTCTTGTCCCCTTCAGATCCTAGATCATCCAGTGAAGCTGTTAGCTGCCATCTCTGCATCAGTGTAGACACTTACTTGCGGCTCTCCCTCCTCCTAGGCAAAGTGAAGAGCCATCACTTAAATAATCTTTCCTGCTTCCTTCAGAGCCCCTCTTGAGTTGAACTATTGCACCACAACAGTCTTCTCCTGTTGGTGTCAGCATCTCCAATGACCGAGAAAACAGGCCAGAATGCTTCCTTCTCAGGCTACTGCTTGTGGCTTGGAGAGTAGGTGACCCTGCAGCAGGTACGGGTAATGGAAATGGGCATAATTTTCCATGCCACAGTGCGCCTTCAGGACTTGCTTGGACGTTATCCAGTATATACCACTGGCACGAGTAACTTTGATTCAGTTCATATAAAGTGCAAGAATCTTGCAGTTGCCGGTTCAGTATCCAACAAGGCAGGGTAGCAGGTCAAGGATTATTTTTCAAACTTGATATAAAGTACATGATTCTCATTCCAGAGCTCTGAACATTTCTCCTATTATGGGTTGTTGCATGTTGAATATGCTAAAAGCACTTTGAGCATAAGTAAATATACTGAGTAATGACAGAAACTCAGTCCTTTAAACTATGGACAAATACATCTTTTTTTGAACCCCATTCAAGTCAAGTAGCATTTATTATTGAGTAAATGAGTTGAAGAGCATATTCAAAATGATACATTTCTTGATAGTAAAGCCTACAAAGTACAACAAATTATTAATGCTTTTATTATTAATTATATTATTGATTTAGGAACTATTCTGGCNGGCTTTCCCTAAAAAAATTAGGCATATCTTAGCTCATTCTATCCAGATTTTATCAGCATGCTGTCATCTATGTAGATGGCAGACAAGAATTCTATGTAAGGGTAAGAATGATTTATTTGCCTTCACTCTAAATTATAACACAGATCTGACATAACATGGTGCAATATGGCAAAGGTGTACTAATGTCCTTGCCAATTGTGAAAACTGACCAAGATAGTCTATACTAATTGCAATACATTAAAAACAAAATCATTTATCAGATCAGTAGCCGCAAATCAAATGACAGAGACTGTACAATTTATTCCAGTAAGGAGATCACATCTGAAATACCCACGACAATTTAAACCACCATCTGATCATCTCTATGATTATCCATCATTATGCTCAAAACCCATTCATATTCTTAACTGGCTAAAGTGGGGAGTTAAATGGTTATGGAGTAGCATTAACAACCACTGAATTTTTAAAACCTTTGGAGATGGCCCTAAATTTTCTGTACATTATTCCAGGAACGTAGTTTTACTTTTCATATGAAGAAGAGCCTTGACAGCATCCTTTGGGTCCCACGTATCACTATCACACTTCACTTAGATGAATACTGAAGATAAAGACTTTACAAGATGTTAATTGATATCCCCAATTGTTTAGGTAGATAACCATGGCATACATTAGGATCCCGATGGGGCTGCACTGAATCAAAAACCCTCTCCATAAGATATCTGCCTAGAAGACCAGAGTAGATTCTTATTTCCTTCGGAATTAGACAGTGCAAAGTCAGTATTAAAATATCTCTAGAAATGAGACAGGGGGAGTCAAGATGGTGTGGGAGTAAGAGGACATAGAGTCACCTTCCTCCCAAATGAATCAAGAATACATATACAAATGGAATAATTGTTAGAATTGGCCGAGGATCTCGGAAACCTAAAAGGACAAGAAAGATCCCTGTGTAACCAGGAAGGATGAATGAAAGAAGAAGGGAAAGAAAGGAGAGAAAGTGACATGAGCTCGGTGCTCCTGGGGGGATTTGAAGGAGAGGAGACATTTCCTGTGTCCTGGAAAGACTCCTCACCAGCAGACAGATCCGCTGGGACAGGGGAGCTTCAGGGGCTTCTAGAAGAGGGCAGTGACCCATCTGCAGCAGGTAGGACAAAGCAACAGCTACACAGAGTGTCTGAGCCACAGCCCTGTGTACCCAAGCCTGAGACAAGCGCTGACCAGTGTGGAACACTGGGCGGTGTAACTTGGGGTTTGGAGAGCAGACCAGGGAGAAGGTTGCTACTGACTCTGGAGACGGCCTGAGGGTATGGGAGGGAGGAGCTTGGACAGGCACCCTCCTGGAGGGCGTCCAGGTGGCCACAGGAGTGAAGTGCCTCTGTTGAGTGACACGCAGGACGTGGACCACCATCGCAGCCTTCCTCCCAACCCGCAGGTGTCGGCTCCTGACACTGCCTTGGAGCGCCGGAGCCTGCTCTGTGAGGACGGGTCCCGTGGGGAGTGGGTGGCCACCGCTAAGGCATAGCTGACTCTTGGTGTCCTCATGGGCTGCAGCACACCCCCTGTGTAGCTGTGCTCTGTCCTGGCTGCCGCGGCATGCTCACTGCCCTCTTCCCCAAGCCCCTGAAGCTCCCCTCCTGTCCCAGGGGATCTCTCTGCTCGTGAGGAGGCTCTCCAGGACGCAGGAATCTTTCTTATAGTCTGATGACCACCTTTAGTGTTGCGTTTGAGTTGCTTTTTCTCCTTTATGGGTGTATCTGTTGTAGGTTTGTGGTTTTCATTCCCCATAAGATTTGATGCTGCAGTCTGTGTATATACAAGGCTGTGATAAGTTTCTGACCTTATAAATTCAAATGCAGTTCTCAGTTCCTACGTTTGTAAACCTCCTCTCCTTTATGGTTCATAAAGAAGGCTGAGCACCAAAGCACTGATGCGTTCAGATTGTGGTGCTCAAATTGTGGAGAAGACTTGAGAGTCCCTTGGAATGCAAGAAGATCAAACCAGTCAGTCTTAAAGAGAATCAGTCCTAAAGGGAATAAAGTCATTGGAAGGACTGCTGCTGAAGCTGAAGCTCCAAATATCTCTTCTCCTTCAGCTCCCCCAGGAGCACAGAGCTTATGTCACTTCCCTCCAACACACACTCCTCTGTCCTCCATTATCTCCTGGAGTTTGCGCAAATTCAGGTCCTTTGAGTTGGTGATGCTATCTAACCATCTCATCCTTTGCTGCCCCCTTCTCCTTTGGCTTTCAGTCTTTCCCAGCCAAAATATTATTAGCCAAAATATTATGGGAAATGAAAACCACAAACCTACAACAGATATACACACACAAAAGACAAAGCAACTGAAACACAACACTAAAGGTGGTCATCAAACTACAAGACAAAAGGAGAAAAGAGGAAAGGAAGAAAAAAATACCTACAAGAGCAAACCTAAAACAATTAAGAAATGTCAACAAGAACATATATCAATAATTACCTTAAATGAAAATGGTTTAAATGTTCCAACCAAAAAACATAGAATGGCTGATTGGATACAAAAACAAGGAGGCATACATACTGTCTACAAGAGGGCTTAGTCACTCAGCCATGTCCAACTCTTTGTGACCCAATGGACTGTAGCCTGCCAGGCTCCTCCATCCATTGGATGCCCCAGATAAGAATGCTGGAGCGGGTTTCCATTTCTTTCTCCAGGGGTCTACAAAAGTGAAAAGTGAAGTCACTCAGTCGTGTCCGACTCTTTGCAACCCATGGACTGTAGCCCACCAAGCTCCTCCATCCATGGGATTCTCCAGGCAAGAATACTGGAGTGGGTTGCCATTTCCTTCTCCAGGGGATCTTCCCAACCCAGGGATCGAACCCAGTTCTCCCACATTGCAGGCAGACGCTTTAACCTCTGCACCACCAGGGAAGACTCACTTTAAATCTAGAGACACATATAGACCAAAAGTGAGGGAATGGAAAAAGATCTTCCATATAAATGAAAGTCAAATGAAAACTAGAATAACAATACTCATATCAGACAAAATATACTTTAATAAAGACTATTATAAGAGTCAAGGAAGGACACTAAAAAATGATCAGTGAATCATTCTAAGATTATATAAAAAATTGTAAACCTATATCTGCCCAACACAGTAACACCTCTATATATAAGGCAAATATTAAAAACCCTGAAAGGGGAAATCAACATTGACAAAATAGTAGTATGGGACTTTAACACCCCATTTATACCTATGGACAGATCACCCAGGCAGAAAATTAACAAAGAAACCCAAGATTTAAATGACACATCAGACCTGAGAGTTTTGATTGATGTTTATAGAATATTCCACCTGAAAGCAGCAGAATATACTTTCTTCTCATGCACATGAAGCATTCTCCAGGATAGATCACATCTTCAGTCACAAATTAAACCTCGGTGCATTTAAGAAAATTTAAATCATATCAAACATCTTTTTCCAACCTGAACTCTATGAAATTAGAAACCAAATAGAGCAAAAAAAAAAAAAACTTGTAAGAAACACATGGAGAGCAAATGGTACATTATTAAATGACCAATGGTTCATTGAAGAAATGAAATTAAAATACCTAGACACAAATGAAAACAAAATCACAATGATCCAAAACCTCTGGAACAGAGCAAAATGGATCTAAGAGGGAATTTCATAGCAATACAATTTTATCCCAGGAAACAAGAAAACTCTTAAATAAACAACTTAACCTTACACCTACAGCAATTAGAAAAGGAAGAACAAGTAAAATCCTAAGTTAGTAGAATGAAAGAAATTATAAAGACCAGATCATGAATAAATGAAATAGAGACAAACAACAGCAAAGATCAATGAAACTAAAAGCTGGTTCTTTGAAAAGATAAACAAAATTGATAATCTTTTAGCCAAACTCAACAAAGAAAAAAAAAGAAAAGGGAGAGAACTCGAATCAATGAAATTAGAAACGAAAAAGGAGTAGTTACAACTGATATTTAAAGAAATGCAAAGGATCATGAGACTACTGCAGGAAACTATATGCCAATAAAATGTTCAACCTAGAAAAAATGGACAAATTCTTACAAATGTAGAGTCTAAGACTGAACTAGAAAGAAAGAGCAAATAAGAAAGGACCAATCACAAGTACTGAAATTGAAAATGTGATATTAAATCTTCCAACAAACAAAAGTCCAGGACCAAACAGCTTTACAAGCAAATTCTAGGAAGCATTTAGAGAAGAGCCAACATCTGTCTTTCTGAAACTCTGCTACAGATCTGCAGACAAAGGAACACTCCCAAGTTCATTTCATGAGGCCATCATCACTATGATACCAAATCCAGGCAAAGATACCATTAGAAAGAAAATTATAGGCCAATCTCACTGATGAACATACATGCAAAAATCCTCAAGAAAGTGCTAGCAAACAAAGTCCAAAAACACCTGAAAGGGATCATGCTTGATGATCAAGTGAGATTTAACCCAGGGATACAAGGATTCTTGAATATACGTAGATCAATCAATGTGTTAGGTTATATGAAGAAACTGAAGAACAAAAAACCATATAGGCATCTCAATGGGTGCAGAAAAAGCTTTTGACAAAATTCACCACCCACTTATGATAAAATCTCTCCAGAAACTGGAAATAGAGGGAACCAACCTCAAGATAATATGAGCTATATATGGCAAACGCACAACAAACATCATTCTCAATGTTGAGAAAATGAAAGCACTTCCTCTAAGATCAGTAACAAGACAAGGAGTGCACTCTCATTCCTTTTATTCAATATAGTTTTGAAAGTCTTAGCCATGGCAATCACAGAAGTAAAAGAAATAAAAGGAATGAATCCAAACTGGAAAAGAAGAAGTTAAACTGTCAATGTTTGCAGATGATATGATACTATAAATAGAAAATCCTAAAGATGCTACCAGAAAACCACTGGAGCTCATGAATGAACTTGGTAAATTTGCAGATTACAAAATTAATGTAAGAAATCTCTTATATTCCTACACACTTAAAATGAAAATCAAAAACACAAGTTAAGGAAACAATCTCATTTACAATTGTATCAAAAGAATAAAATACTTGGGAATAAACTTACCTAAAGAGGGTGTATATTGTCACCCTGCTTATTTAACTTATATGCAGAGTACATCATGAGAAATGCTGGGCTGGAAGAAGCACAAGCTGGAATCAAGATTGCCGGGAAAAATATCAATAACCTCAGATATGCAGATGACACCACCTTTATGGCAGAAAGGGAAGAGGAACTAAAAAAAACCTCTTGATGAAAGTGAAATAGGAGAGTGAAAAAGTTGGCTTAAAGTTCAACATTCAGAAAACGAAGATCATGGCATCCGGTCCCATCACTTCATGGGAAATAGATGGAAAACAGTGGACAGTGTCAGACTTTATTTTTTGCAGCTCCAAAATCACTGCAGATGGTGATTGCAGCATGAAATTAAAAGACGCTTGTTTCCCTGGTGGCTCAGAGCTTAAAGTGTCTGCCTGCAATGTAGGAGACCCTGGTTCGATCCCTGGGTTGGGAAGATCCCCTGGAGAAGGAAATGGCAGCCCATTCCAGTATTCTTGCCTGGAGAATCCCATGGAGGAAAGAGCCTGGTAGGCTACAGTCCATGGGGTCGCAAAGAGTCGGACACAACTGAGCTACTTCACTTTCACTTTTCACTTACTCCTTGGAAGGAAAGTTATGACCAAACTAGATAACATATTAAAAATCAAAGACGTTACTTTGCCAATGAAGGTCCGTCTAATCAAGGCTATAGTTTTTCCATTGGTCATGTATGGATGTGAGAGTTGGATTGAGAAGAAGGCTGAGCGCCGAAAAATTGATGCTTTTGAACTGTGGTGTTGGAGAAGACTCTTGAGAGTCCCTTGGACTGCAAGGAGATCCAACCAGTCCATTCTAAAGGAAATCAGCCCTGGGATTTCTTTGGAAGGAATGATGCTGAAGCTGAAACTGCAGTACTTTGGCCACCTCATGGGAAGAGTTGACTCATTGGAAAAGACTCTGATGCTGGGAGGGATTGGGGACAGGAGTAGAAGGGGACGATAGAGGATGAGATGGCTGGATGGCATCACTGACTCAACGGATGTGAGTCTGAGTGAACTCCGGGAGATGGTGATGGACAGGGAGGCGTGGTGTGCTGCGATTCATGGGGTTGCAAAGAGTCAGACATGACTGAGCGACTGAACTGAACTGAAGGAGGGAAAAACCTGTGCTCAGAAAACACAAAGTTTCACTGAAAGAAATCAAGGATGACATAAACAGAGAGATACCACGTTCTTGGTTTGGAAGAATCGATATTGTGAAAATAGCTATATACCTAAAGCAATTTACAGATTCAGTGCAATCCCTATCAAGGTAGCAATGGTATATTTCACAGAATTCGAGCCAGAAAAAGATCACATTTTTTAATGTAAACACAAAAGACCCAGAATAGCCAAAGCAATCTTAAGAAAAATGGAACTGAAGGAATCAGGCTCCCTGACTTTAGATGCTACTAAAAAATTTCAGTCATCATAAAATTATGGTACTAACACAAAAATGGAAATATAGATCAATGGAATAGGATACAAAATCCAGAGATAAGCCTTGGCACATATTGTCATCTAATCTATGACAAATATTGCAAGAGTATACAATCAAGAAAAGACAGTCTCTTCTATAAGTGGCACTTGGAAAAACTGGACAGTCACATGTGAAAGAATGAAATTAGAACACTCCCTAACACCATACACAAAAATAAACTCAAAATGGATTAAAGACCTAAATGTAAGGCTGGGTATTTTAAAACTCTTAGAGGAAAAAAATAGGTAGAACCCTCTTTGACATAAATCAGAGCAAGATCTTTGTTGATCCATCTTCTAGAATAAAACAAATAAATGCAAATAAATGGAGAACCTTCAAGATGGTGGAAGAGTGAGATAAGATCACCTCCCTCCCCACAAATACATCAGAAATTTATCTGCATGTGGAACAGCTCCTACAGAACACCTTCTGGATACTGGCAGAAGACCCCAGACTTCCAAAAGGCAAGCGAATCTCATCCGAATGACAGAGGGCAAAAGATAGATACATAAAAAGACAAAGGATCTGGGGGCAGGGACCTGCACCCTGAGGAGGCAGTTGTGATGGAGGAAGAGCTTCTGAACACTTGCAAACCCCTTCATGGGTGGGGACAGGGGGAGCTTTGGAACCTCAGAGAGCAATGCAGCAACAGGGGCTGAGAAGGCAAAACAGAGATAATTTACCACAGAGGCGGTTGCCTAGAGCAGTCCCAGCCAAAAAGTGGCACACGCACCCGCCTCAGCAAGTGGGGGCTTCATGTTGAGACTCAGGCTTCAGGAGTCGGACTCCAGAAAGAGAACCAGGGTTGACGGCCATAGAGATTCTCTGGGTGGGCTGAGCGAGACATAGCTGAACCTGTCCAGGGAAAAGACTGGGCCTCCCAGAAGGGCGAGAGACCTTTGCTATGGGGTCACCCTAACTCCCCCTACTCCGAGAACACAAGAACTGAATGTCGCAAATGCCATCGATGGGACAAGCGACAGCTGCAAGCTGCCCGACCCCAGAGGGATACAGAGGCCAGTCCAAAGCTGCTGCCAACGCCTGCAAGAGCCCTGGAGGCAGAGCTAGACGTGATTCCAGTCTATGCTCCCAGAGTGGGGAATATGAACTGACTGGCCACTGCCGAAGCCAGGTGAGCACCCTAGGTGGGGGACAAAATGCCGCTGCTGTGGTTCCAGCCCCAGGGGTGGCAGCTGCTACCCAGCCCTGAGCAGGCATAGGTTATGAGCCGCAGCTTCCCAGGGGTTTGTGCAACTTGGCTTTGCTGAGGGACACAAGACCTGTGTCCAGTTCCCTGGAACGGGGCCCTACTAACTTCAGATGGTAGCAGCCTCTTGCAGGCCTCGGGCACAGCAGGCACGCTCCAAAGACCCCAGTTACGGCTGCCTCACCCCTTTCTCTTCCCAATCTGGATGGGCAAGTGAGCCCCAAGGAGCAACCACTTTTGCCCTCTCTGCTCTGGGTGGGGAACAGACCCCAGCCTGCAGCTTGTAAGTGGAGGCGGGCCCAAAGCCAAGCAGAGCACCATGAGCTGTGTGAGCAAGGGAGAGGGAACTCACTTTGGGGGCCACAGGGGCATCAGCTTAAATCCCTGCCACTAGCCTGGGACTGAGGGCTTTGGGGGTTGCTGTGGACTTTGGGAGCAAATACAAGCTGGAGTATGGCCAGATCTGAGCCTGAGCTGACCCCACAGCATCCACAGCAGGTCCAGGGACATTGCTAGAAATACTGCAGGACTTCCTGAGTAGGCAGATGGTCTGGTGCTCACTGTGTGGAGAGGACAATGGAGGAATCAGGAGGACATTCCTCCTGCTACACTCTCTCTCTCTGTCTCTCTCTCTCTCTCTCTCTCTCTCTCTATATATATATATATATATATACATATACATATATATATACTTTTTTGCATTGTTCCTTATTATTCCTTTAAGTTTTATTTTTTAAACATTTTATTTTAAGAGAAATTTACTTTATTTTTTCCCTGTTTTTATAGTACTCTTTAGTTATGTTGCATTTTTATCCATGTTTTTGATTTTTTATTTTTGCTAGTCTAGTTTTTAGTAATCATTTTCATTTATGGGTGGGTTGATTGGCTTGGTTGCTCTTTTCTTTTTTTTTTTATTCCTGCTTTTATTCTTTTCTTCCTCTTTCTTGTCTCTTCTCTTTGTAAGTGTGTGAGTTTCTTTGAGTGTTCTTGGCTATCAAGTGTTGCTTTCATCATTAGTCCTGGGCTTTTGTCTCCTGTGCTGTATGGCCTGAGAAGTCTTGGTAGGAGAGCTGAGTCCTGGATTTTGGACCAGCAGAGAACTCTCAACCCCATGGAACATTAATCAGCGAGATGTCTCCCAAAGGTCTCCATCTCAGCACTAACACCAGGTCCCACCTAAAGGCCAACAAGCTCCAGTGGCAGACACCTCACACCAAGCCTTCAGCAAAACAGAAACACAACCCTACCCATTAGCAGACAGGATGCCCCAAGTCATAACAAGCCCATAGATACCACAAAACATAGTACTGGACACGGCACTGCCCTCCAGAGACGAGATCTGCTACGCCCACCAGAACACAGGCACAAGTTCCCTAACCAGGAAATCTTCAAAAGGCATTAGTCCAATCCCACCCACAGCAGGTAGATTCCACAAATAAGAAGAGCTACAGTCTTCTAGCCTCCAGAAAGGAAACCCTAAACAGCAAATTAAACAAAATGAAAAGAGAGAAACATGCAGCAGATGAAGGGACATGGTAAAGATCCACAAGGGCAAACAAATGAAGAGGAAATTGGCAATTTACCTGAAAAAGAATTCAGAGCAATGATAGTAAAGATGAGCTAAAATCTTGGAAATAAAGTGGAGGCACAGTTAAATAGAAGGGAGGCATAGATCAAGAAGGTACAAGAAATGTTTAACAAGGACCTAGAAGAAATAGAGAATAGATAGTCAGCAATGAAGAACACAACAATCAAGATTAAAAATACACTAGAGGGAATCAATAGCAGAATAACTGAGGCCGAGTGGATAAGTAAGCTGGAAGACAGAGTGATAGAAGTAACTTAGAGCAGAACAAAGAAGATGAGTGAAGAGCAATAAGACAGTGTCAGAGACCTCTGGGACAACATTAAAGCAGAGTAATATTTGATTCATAGGGGTCCCAGAAGAAGACAGGCTTCCCTGGTGGCTCAGAGGTTAAAGCGTCTGCCTGCAATGCGGGAGACCTGGGTTCAGTCCCTCAGTTGGGAAGATCCCCTGGAGAAGGAAATGGCAGCTCACTCCAGTATTCTTGCCTGGAGAATCCCATGGACAGGGGAGCCTGGTGGGCTACAGCCTATGGGGTCGCAAAGAGTTGGACAAGACTGAGCGACTTCACTTTCACTTTCTTCAGAAGAAGAAGAAATAAAGAAAGGGTATGAGAAAATATTTGAGGAGATTATAGGCAAAAAATTCCCTAACATGGGAAATGAAATAGCCACCCAAGTCCAGGAAGCCCAGAGAGTCCCATTCAGTATAGGATAAACCCAAGGAAAGACATGCCCAGACACATATTAGCCAAAATAATGAAAACTAAACACAAGGAAAAAACATTAAAACAGCAAGGGAAAAGCAACAAATAACAAATAAGGGGATCCCCAAAGGCTAAAAGCTGATTTTTCGAAACTCTGCAGGCCAAAAGCAAGTGGCAGGATATATTAACACTTAAAGTGATGAAAGGGAAAAAAATCTACAACCAAGATTACTCTATCCAGCAAAGATCTCCTTCAGATTCAAAGGAGAAATCAAAAGCTTTACAGATAAGCAGAAGTTAAGAGAAATCAACACCACCAAAGCAGCTTTACAACAAATGCTGAAGGAATTTCTCTAGCTAGAAAACATAAGAGAAAAAAAGACCTACAAAAGCAAACCCAAAACAGTAAAGTAAATGGCAATAGGGTCACGCTGCTGCTGCTGCTGCTAAGTCGCTTCTGTCGTCTCCGACTCTGTGCGACCCCATAGACGGCAGCCTGCCAGGCTCCCCCGTCCCTGGGATTCTCCAGGCAAGAACACTGGAGTGGGTTGCCATTTCCTTCTCCAATGCATGAAAGTGAAAGTGAAGTCACTCAGTCATTTCCAACTTTTCACGACCCCATGGACTGAAGCCTACCAGGTTCTTCCGTCCATGGGATTTTCTAGGCAAGAGTACTGGAGTCATACATATCAATAATTATCTTAAATGTAAATGGATTAAATGCTCCAACCTAAAGACACAGATTAGCTGAATGTTTACCAAAACAAGACCCCTATATATGCTGTCTACAAGAGACATGATTCAGACCTAGGGACAGAAACAGACCAAAAGTGATGGACTGGAAAAAGATATTCCATTCAAATAGAAATCAAAAGAAAGTGGGGGTAACAATACTCATATCAAATAAAATAGACTGTAAAATAAAGATTGTTGCAAGAGACAAGGAAGGGCATAACGATCAAAGGATCAATACAAGAAGATATAACAACTATAAATATATATGAACTTAGCATAGGAGCACCTCAATACATAGAGCAAATGCTAATAACTATTAAAGTGGAAATTTACAATAACACAATAAAAGTGCAGTACTTTAATACCCCACTCACACCAATGGACAAATCATCCAGACAGAAAAGTACATAAACATACATTCACACTTTTTTACATTATTTGGTGTATATACATATTCCGGAAAAGGCAATGTCAACCCACTCCAGTACTCTTGCCTGGAAAATCCCATGGACAGAGGAGCCTGGTAGGCTGTTGTCCATGGGGTTGCGAAGTGTCAGACACGACTGAGCGACTTCACTTTGACTTTTCACTTTCATGCATTGAAGAAGGAAATGGCAGCCCACTCCAGCGCTCTTGCCTGGAGAATCCCAGGGACAGCAGAGCCTGGGGGGCTGCATCTATGGGTTCGCACAGAGTCAGACATGACTGAAGCGACCTAGCAGCGTACATGTACTAAATGTATCCACTCGCTAGAGCCATCCATTCTCTTTCAGTTTGGATCTGCTCCTCTCTAGATCTGTTTATCCTAGGATTGAGGATATAGAACACAGGCAATCCTCTACTCAGAGACCATTTTTACCCCCTCCACAAAATAAACCTTGAGTTTGGGGCTGGGGAGAGAAAGCAGGAGGCCTGCCCAGGATTTGGAGCATTTAACTATTTCTTATGAATGATTTTCAGTCCTTCTTAATTTAGTCAATTCCATTCATCCTGTGTCTAGGTGCTTGTTGCTTTCACTCCCTTAGATTTCACCACCCTAGTGATACACTGGGCTGGTTCTCTGTTCCTGCTAGTTTATAATTTGATTTCCTTGGGTCTGTCAGGTAAGTTACCAGATAAACACCTGCTTCCAGATTCCCAAATATTGCTATTGCTTTCTCTCTTATCCTCCTTTTTCCTAAGTCTTAGAAAAGAAAATCATTTTCTACAGTTTTAGTAGGGCTTTTGAGGGAGTGAAATTATATGCCATCATTTGACCTGAAAGTGCCAATAGCTTTCAGACACATATCACAAGCCAGGTAAAATCTTTAGAATTCTGAAGTGAAAGTTAGGTAAACATCAAGGTCCATTGATATTGTTCTAAGCAAAAAATAATTTTAAAAAACCCAAAAAACTATGTTTCAAACAATTCATCTGGGTCTCTTCTATCCTTGACTGGGCTCACACCCTTTTGAATCTGTGTCACCAATCTCTTAGTTACCTCCCAGATGGATCATTATGTTGACATCCTGTCCTGGTGACCCAATACTAGACTCCAATACTAGCAATTATTTGGATTGCACTTCCCTCTGAATAGGCAAAATGACTGTGGTTGGAAAATTTTATCATAATTTCTCATTTGTAAGATGATCTTCCATACCAATTCATAGTAAAAAAGCAAATATTTCTTTAGTGTCTGTGCACACATTTGAGAAAGTAGGATCTGATGTTTTGAATATTTTAAAATCAGATAACTGCTCTATGCTGCTAGTGACTCCAAAACACAGGTCTTCCCACTTCACTGAGCTGCTGTTGCTAAAGGATTCTCTGGTTCAGAAGTGATTATCAGAAGTAAAGGATGAATATTTTTTTAAAAATTATCCTACCGTTGAGGTTTTCTTTATTATTCGATGAGAAACATTTAAAGAGCTTTGAGGGCTTCCCTGCTGGCTCAGTGATAAAAGGATTGGTCTGTCAATACAGAGGACATGGGTTCGATCCCTGATCCTGGAAAAACCCGCATGCTGAGGCAACTAAGCCCTGCGCCACAGCTGAGCCTGTTCTCAAGGGCGTGGGAGCCACGACTACTGAGGCCGTTGCCGCAGCTACTAAAGCCTGTGCGTCTAGAGCCGGTGCCCACAAGAGAGCCGACACGATGAGAAGCCCGCACACTGCGAGGACAGAGCGGCCTCTGCTCCCTGCAGCTAGAAAAGCCTGAGCAGCGATGAAGACCCGCCACAGAATAAACAAATACGATTATAAAAGGAAAGAAGAATAATAATAGCGAGGTTTGAAAAAAGAAAGATTTGGAACAAATCAAGGTCAACCGCTTAAAATACTGTATTTCGTAAGCAAATGCTTTTACTCCATGTTTTTCTTCCTAAGACTCCTAGAAAGCTGGTTCAGAGAACACATAATGATAATACTATAGAAATAGGACTCAGAGACTTGGCAAATGTCTAATGGGGGCGCGTGAAGAAAGGGAGAAGTAGAAGGCCAAAAATGCGTGGTGTTTTCTTGGATAGATAATCAAGACAATTTCATGCTGTTATAATTCAAGGTAAAGTATGTTTACTTTGATGGGAGACAAAGGATGGTGAGGGGTTTTATATTCAGTGGTTTGCCTCTGGGAAACTAAAGAAAAATCTGGATTAATTTGTCCAGCAAGTGGGTGGAAACAGTGAATCTGTTTCATGAGACAGCCCATCCACAAAGCTGAAGCCATGCTTGTGAATAAGGGTCCATGAGACAGCGTAGAAGAAAAGAGGTTAAGAACATATAGAGACTGAATCCAGTCTTCCTTTCTCAGTCTTTTTTTTTTTCTCTTTGGGACCCCTCAGGAACCATTAGCATAATTACTTCAATTTAGGGGCTTTGTTTTCATTCTTTGATAGCATTATTTTCCTTGAGATAAAATGTACATAGAGTAAAATGCATAGTTCTTATGTATGCAGATCAATAATTTTTTCCATATGTCTATACCCATCTAGTCATCACCCATGTAATGAGAATGAGAATCTAACAGGACAGAAAGGCATCCAGAGTGGGATCTTATTCCTCCCAGACCAGTTCTGTTTGCAAGAAATGGCAGCTTCCTTCTTCCCGGCTCTCTCTTTCTCTCAGTTCTCAGCTTTTCCACCAGCCTGCTGGCTGCACCTGCAGAGTTCATCCATAAGGCATCCACTTTGGCCATCATCCTGGCTCCAGCCTGGCCCGCGTTACCATCTTCTTTGCCTGCTGTTGACTTCAGCGGCTCCCTTCCTAATCAGGCTCCCTGCTCCCCCTCTCCCCTTACCGAATTATGCTCCTGTGCTTACAACCCTCCCCTGCCTTCCCACCCCACCGTAAACCACTCCTTTCAGTGCTTGTAAGGCTTCACAAGGCACAGTCCGATTTCTGTCCCCACAAGCACGGCACCACTGTCCCCCTTGCTCTCCTCACTGTCCCCATGAAGGCCTCCTTTCTGTTCTTTGCAACATATTGAGCTTTGCAACGTATTGAGGGCCTTGGCGCTGGTTCTTCCTTCAGATGTGCGCCTGGCTCACTCCCTCAATTTTTTCTTTCCTCCACTCAGATGGTACATGATTACTGTTCCAAATATCTACCCCCCCACCCCTTTATTTCCTTCATCAAACCTGTAATGACATACTATTTGTTTCTAATTGTCTTAAATGTCTAATTTTCTAGTGTCTTAAATGAGCCTTTAGTTGCTGATTCACCCTGAAACCTACAATGCCTGGGATGTAGTTGGGTCTCAATATTGTTGAATGAACAAATAAGTGGATGGTGGATGCATATACAGATAGATGAAGAATATTTCTAGCTTTCTGCCTACGTTATGGTGACTGCGTAGGTTCCATTAGGTGTTACATTGCACGCAAAAAAAGAGCATATGGGGACATATGTAAACTCAAAAGAACTAGTTGAAAAAGCTATATATGGTGAGGGAAAAAAAAAATCTCTCTAAGCCAGTGTCTAGAAGCCAACAATTTATAGAGGGCTGGCCATGAACTTGGTACTGTTTCAGACTCTGGGCAATGAAAAATGTCCAGCCCTCAAAGAGATTTCCAGAAAAAGTATGAATAACATACGTTTGCTCGGAGTAATTATCAGTATTAAGTACTGCTAAGAAGCCAAGTAAGAGAGAAGTAAAAGAGTAGATTAAGTAATAAATACATGATTTAAATGGAAGTAATTTTACATAGAGTAGTGAGAAGTGCAAATTATAAGAAGTAAAAACACATTAGGAAGATGTGAAGGAGTGACAGAAATTTTCCTTTCAAGGAATAGAGAAATTAAGGGACAGAGAGTGAGGAAGTAGAAGGTATGGGCAGGAGAAGAAGAAATGGAGGCGGAGGAGGGGAAAGGGGGAGCTGGTGCTGCGTCCAGGAGATAACTGAACTGAAGATGGTGCATCAGACTGGGTTGAAGCGATGCCCATATGATGCTTTTTATAAAAAATATAAAATGTGCAAACCACTCACTGAAATATATTTACATTTCTATAGTGTGCTAGGTGTGTTAGTG